>PVJD01002627.1:165587-194952 GCA_004026545.1 Mormoops blainvillei | reverse complement strand
TTCCCGCCTCTCACTCTAACCACCAATCCCCTGGCCGGTGTGCATCGGAGCCATTTTTAGGTCTAGGACATGGCTGTCATAGGTAGTTGATTGCTGGTACAAACACTTAGAAAGAATAACTTTTTCAGCTGTCTTTATGGTGTGCACTCCCGAATGTTAATCAAGGCATCTAATTAGTAGAAACTATATGAGCCATTTGGAACTAGGTCTGGAGAATTCTATCTCTGGATGCAGGGCACTCTATGCGCACCCCGTGCCTCGGGGGCCTGGGTCCTGGAGCTGGGGAGGGTGCGGGTGCGGGCACGGCAGCTGACGGAGCCGCCCCAGGTCCTGCAACCTTGTGGCCATGCTGGGGAGTGGTCTGGATTATGCAGTGCAGCCGTGTGTGTGTGTGCAAAGCGTGTTCATCTGTGTGTCTGTGTGTGAGCACCCATACATGAAGCTTGACCAATAACTGAAAGACGCGACTTGCAAAATCAGCCACAATTAACTCTTACAAACACTACTAACTGAATAACTGCCCGCGTCTGTGTGGGGCAACCCAAGGCGGGCGCAGCTGAAAGAGGACTTTCTTCAGGAGCTGAAACCAGCCTTTACACAAACACTGACTGTGAGTCAATCTGCGTGGCCAGCCCTCCGCCCTGCCAACAGGCGCTGAATGAGCACCTGCCATGGATCAGAAATGGTGGCGGCTCGGACTTGGTTGAATTGGCTCTTTGCCATTTCCCCATGTGAATATCTCTCCTGTTTTCTAAACATTTGACTTAACATAGAAAGCCTCAAGCCTGGCCCTATTGGAAAGGACACTGATGACATCAAAGCATACTGATGGCGTGACAGAATTATGACCTCATTGGTTAAGGGACGTAAGTGGCACCAGGCGCTACCTCGTGGGTCTGTGATTCCATGAGGAACCGAGACGGGAATTTTCAGTGCAGGCCTTTTGGCAGACTGATTTTCTCATCTTAGAAAACTAAAAACTTAGCCTAAATTGAAGAAATTACATAATTCTTAAGGGGGGCAGCAGAGGGTGAGATGGGCTTGGGTGAGAGTTTTGGGGTTTCTAGCTCACCCTGTTTCTATCCAGCCAGTGTCCCTCCCATGTGTCCCCAAGCACACCCCTGATCTCAAGCCTTTTTGAGATGCCGCACACCCAGGATGGGCACCTTGGACATTTCATTTCTACATTTTTCCCCATTTAAGGAAATGCCTCCTGTTTTAAGCACAGTGACAAGTGATGCATCTTGGGTATGTATCCCAGTTGCCATGATCAAACCAAATATATGGCTTCTGTATAAATGTCCACTGCGTTTCAATGAACATCAAAGCCAGTTTCGCCCCTCTCAGAGGACACACACGAGACTCTATCTCCACAGTGCCCTACAAAAGCCTGACGTGAGGTACTTCAGGATCAGGTCTGGCCACAAAGGCTGACCCTTCTTGCATCCAGTGGTATCAAACCAGCTTCACACAGCCTGCTGAAAGCCACACGGTGACCGCCCTGCAGAGAAACCCAGCCCAAGGACCCAAGTCGGGAGCTTGGCTGAGTGCTCTGCCCTCTCAGCTCTGCTGTCTGGAAGGTGACAGAATTCCTCTGGATGGGAGCTGGTGCGGAATAAGGGGTAGGAGGCACACCGCGGAGAGGATTTGAACCTGCCTGCCGTCTCCCTCCCTGGGTGAAGGGACAGTCAGGTTCACAAACACTTCACCCGTGCATACCTTTTATACCCATGGCCACAAGGAATGACCTGTGCGCACAGCCCAGTGGCTAGGCCTCATTTCATCGTTCCCCGCTCGGCGAGTACTCGCCGGGCACCTACCACCGGCTGGGCACTGCACTTAACCACGTAGGTGGGGCTTTTGTGGGGCTGACACTCCACACGGGGAGGAAGGTACTAAGCAAATGTCCCCAGAAATGTGCGCTGTATTGACAGGAGGGAACGAATGCAGGAAAGAAAAACAGGGCAGGGGAGGGGCCGAGGGTCACTGGGGCAGTGGGGGGCGACTCTGGACAGGGGTTATCAGGAAGGGGCTCTCTGAAGAGGTGTCTGCCCAGAGCCCGATGAAAAACAGGACCACCTGGAATCAAGGCTCGCGGGCTGAGCTGACAGCAAGCTCGAGCCCCTGAGGTAGAACGGCAGGGTGACCAGATGGACGGAATGACTCCAGGGAGGGGCTTGCAGGGGCTACTGTCAGGAGCTAAGATTTATTCTGACACCTAAAGAGAGAGAGTGAAGGATTCTGGAAGATCTGTTCAAATTCTAACTTGGTCTCTAATTAGCTGTTTGCCCCTGGAAAAGTTGGTTGACCTCTCAGATCTCCCTCTCCCTCATGGGAGCACTGTGATGAGAGCACCGACGTCCCAGGACCACGTAAGATGATGTCTCCAAGTTGCTTCCTGCGATACCCCATACAGAGCCAGGCCCACCCAGCAGCGGCTGCTGGGGCTCGCCTCGTGGTATTTTTGGTTGTACGCCGCGCATTTCCTCTCAGGAACTTTAAGTCCTTCTTCTGATTATGTCAAGTTTTGCTAAATAAATACGTGCCTGCTATGTTTCTCAGAGTCATTGCTCTGGACTGGGTTTAGAATTAATTCTGTGCTGAACAGCGACTCCCGTTCTCAGAGTCTGTATTACAGGTCAGTGATGGCTGGAATGCTGGACTCTAAGAACAAGCAGTGGATGGTTCCCAACTTGTTATTTTCCCAGATAAGAGAAAAAAAATTCAGAAAAAACCAACGAGGCTATCATCTATTATGAATAGCATTTCATGAAAGAAAAGATATTTAACAACAGGTAATCTCAGAGAAAGGGTAACTCCTGCCTCTAGGTCACTTTGCATGGACATTCTCTCTCTCGCACACATGCACACAGCGGCGAACCCTTCAACGTGTGTGGACCCCGCTCCCGAGGGCTCCCACGTATAATCACTGCCCTAGACCATGGAGGGTGACAAAAGCCACAGGCAGGAAGAGAAAGTTCTGTGACACCTTAGGGAGGCATCTGACCTGCTGGGACGATGACTCTGCGCTCGTTCGTGGTCATGTTTGGGGGTGGCATGTGCTTCTCCTCCATGTAGCTGCCGTAGTTCATCCCGACTGTGTCCGGGCTGCCCACCATCTTCCCGCCTTTGGCCACGCTGCATTCATCGGGGGAGTTTCTGGCAGAGAGAAAAATAAATTCCCCTATTACTGTGGCAACTGGAAAACATGCCTCCTTGGTCTTGTTGTGATTCAGAGAGAGGTGAGGGAGGTGAACGGAAGGCAATGTGGAGGAGATGGAAGGAGGAAGAAGGAGAGGGAAGCGAGAGGAGGCAAATGCAGTGCCGGTTAGAGACTGAACATTGGTCCCCCCCACAGTCCTTAGCTGGAAGTCCTAATCCCTGATGTGACGACATTTGAAGATGGGGCTCTTCGGAGATAAGCACAGATGAAGCCGTGAGGGTGAAGCCAACATACTGGGTTGGTGTGCCCTTATAAGAAGGGGAAGAGACCAGAGAGCTCTCTCGAGCTGCCGTGTGAGGACGCAGTGAGAACCAGCCCTCTGAAACCCGAGGCGAGGGCTCTCGCCAGACACCACCCCAACCGGAACCTTGACCTTGGGCTCCCGGTCTCCAGAACTATGAGAAATAAATGCCTGTTGTTTGAGCCCCTTGGTGTATGGTGTTTTGTTACTGGCCGCCTGAGCTGGCTATGACAGTGGCCAGACTCGGTCCCAGCAGAGAGCAGGCACGTGGGGAGCAAAGCTGCCACCTGGCTTCTATTTCTTCAGCCAGCGCCTCCTGAAACTGTCATGTCAAAACTCCATCTGTGACAACTGATTGGAAACACGTGCAGAAAACAGCGAACCGCCGTTTGTTCTCACTGCGTGACAGTCAACAGGCCACGCACACAGATGCTGGGAGGCGACCACGGGCGCTCGACAAGGCTTACCCTACAGCGACGTTCCTCTTTTTCAAAACCTCAGAGCAAAATCCTTGTGTGGAATTTCACATTCCAATTTCAAGCCGGCCTTTCGTTAGGGAACTTGCAGATTCACAAGGTCCCAAGCTCGGGTGCCAGCAGGCGGCGGGGGGCTGGGGGGGGGCGGGGGGAGGTGCTTGCACCTTGGGAGGCAGCTGAGAGCACACTCCAGTGCCCTGGGCTGGGCTGGGGTGTGCAGTGCGTGGCGTGGGTGCAGGAAGGGCTCGGCCGCTGAGCCCCCGGGGAGCAGCTCACAGGCTGCCGTTAATAAGGCAGCCACAGCCGTGAGGAAAGAGACAAAGCTGCCCCTCTGGAAAAAGAAAAAAAGGGAATTTTTCTTTTTTGGAAAAAAATTTTTGAGATTGGAAAGTCATAGGATATGGTAAAACCCTACCTAGTAAGGAAACTCCCAGTAGAAAATCCAGCTTACCCAGCAAACAGAAAAAGATGTCAAAACCTTCTTAGATGGCTAACCCACAGATGGTTAACCCAGGGTCACTGTAGCAGAGGCGCCTGGACCTGGGTTACGTCTTCTAAGGCGGATTTCTAGATATTGCCTCTCAAGCGCTACCCTACACGTGATTTTCCTTTTTCTTGGGAATCACGAGTCTCCCCTGGATTTTAGGTTTCCATCGCAATGTCGAAGGCCTGAGGGTGGCGGATGTCCCCCACGCCTTGCTAGTGGGAGCTCTGCAGCCCCTTGCAGAATCATGGAACAACAGCCCTGACGTGGACTTGACCTTCAAGTCTGAGAAGGTCACCGCCATCCCAGGCAGGAGGGCACTCTGTGGGTGGCTCAGGGCTGAGGCACGGTGACGGTCATTCCAGACCCAAAGGCCACAGCAGGGGTGTGGGCAGGGAGAAGGGCAGCCCGGGGCTGCAGGGCTCTGGGGGGAACTCGTTCAGCACCCGGGAACTTGAGGAACACAGGTTCGTCCTCAGCACCACTTGCTCATGGGCCCGGCGTTGCTGTCTGACCAGGGGTCAGCGTCTGTGGAGGGAGGTACGTACAGCTGCAGCCGCCCGGGGCGAAGCCTCGACCACGGGTCTGGGAATTCCCCGCTCTGCTCCGCGGCGTCCCCGCAGCTGTACTAACATGACGGAAATTTAAAAATAATAACCGTCGGAGTTCCCATGGTGCGGGTCCTCTACGTTTCCAGCACTGCCTACACACGCAGTGTTTCCTCTTGACGTGATTTTTCCTGGCTTCAAACATTTATCTCTAAAAGACCCATCCTAGTATCAAAACACTGAGTGTCTTCGCTTGAGCCTTAGTTTCCTAGCCCTCTGGAAAATTCCATGAGTTGAGTGGAGTGTATGTTTTGGTCTATTTGTCTCAAGGAGAGAAGTTACCAGGGCAGAGAGTTAAAGGGATTTGGTCCTTTAGGAAAAAGACTGGATGCCCCTCGTGACGTGCGTAACTCAAGTGACAGCTGTCAAGTCCAGGGTGTGCTCAGCCCAGGTTCATTCCTTCATCCATTTAGGTCATTCTGATCGTGTGCCTGCCGCATACCGGGCACCCGAAGTTCTTTCTTCTCCATCAAGACGGTTAGCTATCGAAAAAGGTAAAGGTCAAAGAGACGCAGAGAATTGCAGAAATAAGGAAATTTGGGACCCAAGGACGCTTCAGACCAATCCTTGCATTTTCTTCATTTTTAATGGTTTAGTTTCCATATCTGAGGATGCGTGCTTTAGGCATATGGGCCACAACAGTTGTCCTGGGGTGTCAAAACAGAACCCCCATCAAATCCAGAGACAGGACAGACTGTTAAACCACACTGCCGAGAGACTTCCAAAACTGTGTGTCAGTAAGTACTTCGAGTCAGAGCAATTTTAGTGAAGTTCCTTTGTTTTCATGTGATAACCACAAGACTAATTCATCTCACTAAACCTCCCCCCGCCCCAGCTTTCATTGTAAAATCAGACCATCCGGTCTGAATTTCAAAAGTTGCACCTTCAGGGCAATGAAAAAAATCATCTTTTTTGCATTGTATTTTGTCTTAGCTTCTGAGGGAGACAGAATGGAACTATGTTGTCGATCATTGCATATGGTTTTTGTAACAAACCTGAGGGAACTCCAACTGTGGAGCAGGGAGGAGGTAGCCCACTGGTCCATGCGCTAAACTCAAAGTAGGCAGTCAATAAATATTGGTGAAAGGGGCCCGAGGCGTTTTATTCTAACTTTTCAGTCACTCCCCCTTGTTTTAACTCTTGGGAATCACGACAGCAAATGAGGGGCACCTTTGTGCGGGCCCTGTTCTCAGAGCTTATCAGTCACCAGTCCCCACAAGAGCCTGGTGTGGCAGGTGGGAGACACAACTGGGATGTGTACAGAAGGACCTAAAAAACGGACGCAATTCCTAGGAAAGAAAATTTTTTCAGGGGCATCTGCTAGGCCCTGCTTTAAGAAAACGAAACCTTAACGTGATTCAGAGAACCGGAAGTACGTGTTTAAAAGTCTCATAAGTGGGTTCTCAGCCTTTGCCTGGGGGTGGTGAGAAAGGACACGGGCTGCGGAATCTGCCTCCTCTCCAAAGGCACTGCGCTACATGCCGTCCCCGCGCACTCTGAGTGCATGAGTCACCCCGGAGCTTCCCGCAGACAGCTTGGGGTTCCACCTGTATGGAGCCCTGCCTGGCGGGGAGGATCACCCATTCTCAACTCTAAAGTCATAAGGGTTGGGACATCTGACACATTGCTTTTGAGATGCACACACACCGCCAAGGGCATTCGTTTAAGTACCATATTCTTAGTATTCATATAGGTGTTTTCCAGCAGTTTCTGTGAAAATCCTAAAGCAATGCATTAGACGCTCACTAAGTGGGTGGTCATTTAGCAAATATGAAATGCCTCTTAGTGGTTGGGGCATACATTTCTTTATTACCAATAAGTATGGTTCTAGATGCTTCTCTCAGACTCTTTTAAGAGCATACAAAAGTTATTCTACAAATCATCGAGCTATCACCTGTCAGGGCGGCTATATCCTAGCAAAGCACATGACACCGAGTGTTGGTGAGGAGGCAGGGAAAAACTGAAGCCCTCGCTGTGTGATTGGTGGGAATGCAAAGCGGTCGGCTGCAATGAAAATAGTCTACAGGGCCCAAGAAAAGTTTAAAAAAATGAATAACCATGTGACCAAGCAGTCGCACTCACGCATGTGTATCTGAAAGAACCACAATCCGGTCTCTGGGAGACATCAGTCCTCCGCCGCTCGTTAGGGCATATTCATAAGGGCCGAGATGTGAAGCCCACATACAGGTCCATGTACGGGTGAATGGGGCAGGAAAACGGAGTGTGTGCCTACAAAGGAAGCTGTTCTACCTCCAAAGAAGAAAAGGTATACAGCGCATGACGGCACGGGTGAACCTTGAGGACGGCATGCAAAATGGAATAAGCCAGCCAAGGAAAGACAAATACTACGTGGTTCCTCCTATATGAGCTATCTATAATAATCAAATGTAGAGAATCAAACAGTAAAATGGTGGTTGCAGGGGGATGGGCAGTGACAAACGGGGGAGGTTGGGGACAGAGCACGGTGCTGCCTGTGCACAGCTCTCGCCGCAGCAGCTATAGACCTCGAGGGACAGCGTGCCCTCAGCGAGCCCTCCACACATGCCACTGCCTGCTTTTGAAAAGAACTGGTCAACCGGAGAGGTAGGTGCAGAAACAGAAAAAATAAATAAGTAAATGAGTGATTTAAAAAATGAAAAGCTCTTGAGAGGTGGACCGCTGTAGCATCCAGTGTCCACAATCTTCCGATGTCTGTGTTCTAAAGTCACACTTGCCTCCGAGAGCACCCAGTGGACGGGGACAAACACACTCACAGGTCTACTGGGTTGCTCTTCTGTCCGGGGTTGGGCTCACACTAGGGATGGCTCCGAGCGCTTTTCATGGGTTGATGTTGTAATGAATGTGTGGGTAAAGCATTTAAAAGGCTGCCTCGCACGCGATAAATGCTGTGGGTTAGCTGTTATTACTCTGTTCATCAACACGACTCCATGAGGTCGACACCTGCAGCAGGGATGTTACAGGGGAAGCACAGAGAAGCTGATACAGGTCGTGCCCAAGGTTACTGGGGTCCTGAGTCCAGATGCTTGACCACCGCACTCTAGGACCCAACCTAGTAACTCTGCACGAGTGGCCTCTTTCACAGATGTAATGTGTAAAGCTGACACAAAACGGGCCCTCAGTAGACTGGGTGCAGTCATCACAACGGGGTGTTTTCAATGAACGGCCTGGGAGGTGCCCTGAGGACGGTCATGGAGAAGGTGCAGACGTGAACTCAACAGGGCAACCACGTGCAGACAAAGGCAGAGCCTCCGGGGAGACACAGTGTTTATCTGGATATACGCAGGAATTTTGGTAAGTCTGGTCACCTCAGTGTACAGTTAGATGTCACCCCCAAAACTTTCTTGAGGGGCTCCGCATGGCAAACGCTCTGCACATGACGGGCCAATATTCGTGAGTGTAGGAAGAAATCGTGCTGAGAGGGCAGAGTGGGAACGGACCTGACTCGGGTTGTGGGCCTGAGGAGAGAGGATCGAGGACGAGGACAGAAGCTGGCCTGTTGGGGAGAGTAATCAACCTAATTCTATAAGATTTAGTGGACCACAGCCCACAACAACAGCTTCCTTTAGTTGTTTCCATACATAATACAATTTTTTTTTCTCTTGAAAAGGAGTAATGTGCCTATGAAAATGTGCTGAGAAATCACAGCTTTGATTTTTGAAAAACAAAATAAACTTGGCACCTAAGATTAGTTTTTCCCACATCAGAGTCTACTCAGACAGGTCAGGTTCCGCCACGGAAAGGACCCACGGGGACATGGCACAGACGTGGCCATGGAGCCCTGGCCCTGTGCTGTCGTCTGGGCCGAGTGTGAATGGACCTCATTTATCCGAGAACGTCACGGAAGGCAGCCCCAAGCGACAGCCCCGAGCTCAAGAGCCACATTAAATCTGTGATACACCCCCAGCTGAGAACAGTTAGCACAGGCTCTCTGACCTTCCAGAAGGTCCCTGGTGAGTTGACATCGAATTTAGGAAATTGATATAAATCCTTCTGCTGGGCAGAGGCACAGCCACGGATCCTCAAGAACATGGACCCATCCTCCAAGACCCATCCTCCTCTCTATTTCTGAGGACCTCCTGCTCTTGGAGACAGGCCTCTGCTGCCTTGGTCTCCACCACACGCCGGTGCGGGACTCCCAAGCTTTACATCCACAGTGATCTTCCCCAAGCGCAGACCCCGCTGGCCACGTGCAGCCCAGCCCTCCCGGGACCGTAGGGCCTTCGGGTAAACCCTCGTTCCCTAGGATGCTCCTCGGCCCTCTGGCCCTGGACCTTCTCAATTCATTTCTCTTTTCACACATATTTACAGAGCAGGTCCCTACACTGGGCACTGTCCCAGGTGCTGGGGATACACGAGTGTCCCTATTGTCCCAGCACCTGAAGTTGTGTAGCTAAAGCCCCTCTCCCCGACTCCCCATACTCTGCCCCCCAGACGCCCCAGCCCACATCCCCCCGCCCCGACTCTCTCGAGAGCAGGCGAGCTCCTGCCGACTCCCACGCAGTCTCCAGCTCCTCGCCGCTTATTAGAACGTCGCCGCCTTCGCGAATGTTCGCTAGTTTATTAGGTGATTTCACGGGATGAAGCTACAGGGGGAGCAGCACAAAGGTTTTCTTTGGCCCCTCTCCCCGAGGAGCCCCAGGGGGCCAGTCCCACCAGCAGACGGGCGCCCCGGGAGGCCGGCCGGCAGACCCGAACCCCGAGCGCTCCCTTCGCACGTGGTTTTCTTCCCGAGAATCCTGAAAGTGCACGCTTGGTCCTAATCGACTGAACAAACTCCTAATCAAGTTTTACAGCGTGAATTGAGGTAAGTCACCACAAAAGGTATTTTTAGGGCCCGAGACAAGGAGGGGATTGTCTGCAGAGCTCTGGGGTAATTGGTGGGTCTGTTTTATTTCTGAATCAGAGGTGATGGAAAAGTTGCTTCAGGCCCAGTGGCCCGAGCAGTGGGTGGAGCTCGGCAGTGATTCATGGAGAACTGGGGGCGCAGGCCGAAACTGTAGATGCCTGTCCTCAGAGCTGAGGGTGACTGTTGCCCTTACTAAACATTCTGCCTTACACCTGGACCTTCGGTCTCTTCCCACCAGCCCTGCCTCCTCCGCCCGCCCCCCTCCTCCAAAGCAGCTGAAGACTAAATTAATTAAAAAGTCACCACCAACGCACCGACAGTGAGCTCTTTGTCCCTAAAAAGGGATTGGAAGTTTCCCTGGGAAAGTCTCATTATTTAAGTATATATTTATAAAGTTCTCTGCGTGGCTGAAAATGGGTATTAGCAAGACCATCTGACACACAGGCCTTGAATGCATCCTTTTGGACTTCATCATTTAGAAATAAACTGTTATGCAGAATATGGTCTGTGCAAAGAGTTACATGACATCTTTTCTACCCTGTGAGGTTTTTTGTTCTTTGGTTGGTTGGTTGGTTGGTTGGTTTTGATTATTTTTTTTTTTTTCTCAAAACACTTTCATTTCTCAGGGAGGAAAGACTTAAACCCAATAGCCATTAAGGTGCTTCGGGTTTTTATTTTCCTAACAAGCTATGTAACTGCTGGCTAACCAAAATGATTTCCCTTTCGAGGCAAAAAAATGCCAAGGCGGTCCCCCACCGCCCGCTCTCCATGCCCGCAGTGACCCTGTGGAATTCACCGGCACCCCAGTGAAGCACTCGGCCCCTGGGTTCTCTTCGCCTACAAAACGAGGCCTGTTGTTTCACGTCCGAAGAGACAGCAAAGATGGATGGACGGACAGACAGACAGGGAGCCTCTGCTTGCCTTCCTCACTTCCCTGAGTGAGGCTCTCTCCACCCACGCCTCGGCTCTGCAGCCCAATGAGTTGACATCTATAAAGACACAAGGCCCCTTACAAGTGGGACAGGCTGACTCAGTGACCTCACTATCACGGTTTGGAAAAACCACCAGTGTGCAAGCCTCCGGCAGCACTGTGCCACCCACAGCCTGGACAGAGGCCGAGCTCCACTAGAAACTGTTTGTGCCGATCTGATACAGAACCCAGAGGCTGAAAAGAGCAAATGCGATCAGCACTGTGCATTTCACTGTCCTAAAGTGATACATAGGTTCCCATGGAAAATGTGAGAAAAATACACACGAAGTCCAGTCTCAGTGAGTCGGAAGAGAAAGGCGCGGAGGGAGCCCGGTGCCGGTGCTGCACGTGAAATGAGAGAACCTGATGGGAGAAGGCCTTCGGCCGAGACACCCTTCTGCAGGCGGCGGTTGGGCAAGGCCTCTTCCAACACAGCGACAGAGACGGCACGTGAACAGCCATCATCCTGAAGCTGAGAATTGTTAACTTCAGCCCCAGACATATTTAATGAGCCGCTGATGTGCTCACACTGCAGGTCTCTTCTTCACACTTATGGATTTCAAGAGGCGGTGTGATCTGGAGATGCCTCAAGAGGATAATGCAAGGTGAGAGCAGGTGACTTGGCCTGCTGTAATAAAATAACATTTACTTTCAGAACTAAATATCTATACGTGTAAACACACAAGAAATTTCGTGTTTGGATTTCACGCCTCTCGGAAGATACGTAGTAGAACACAGTGCTCGTCCGTCACCTGCAGAGAGCTGCTGCCACCCCGGCCAGCACAGACCAGAGGCCCAGCATCAGGGAGGGCCCCGAGGGGGCGAGGTGGGGCACAGGCCTGTGCTCAAATGGCCTATGATAGGAGCACTTGAGCAAGGTACCAAAACTTTTGAAAACTCAATGGTCTTCCTCTGGAAAATGGGGACGGTCACAATGCCATCGCGTGGATTTAACGAGGAAACGGGAAGATATGGTGTAGATAATAAATCACGGGATGTGGTAGAAATAATGTTTAAGATTGCTTCTCGCAGGTTCTTTCTTTCCTGCCCAGGTGGTGGGAGTCACGCACCTTCCTCCCAGCTATGGCCGGGCCCTCTAGCCTTGTACTTGTCATGTGATCTCACAGAACCTTTTTCACCTTTGCTGGACTGTGAGCTTCTCTTAGCCCATCCTCACAGCAGCTAACCCAGTGTGCGATGCAGAGGAAACACCAAATGCACACCGGTGTGGCACTGGGTTTCTCAACTTGGGCACTACTGGCATGTGGGGTCAGATCATTTCTCGAGAGGGGAGATGCTATCCTGTGTTTAGGATGGTGAGCGTCATCCCTGGCCTCAACCCACTAGATGCGAGGAACATCCCGCCCCTGCCCAGTTATGACAATAAAAATATCTGCAGACGCTGCCAAATGTCCCCTGGAGGCACAATCGCCGTGGCTGAGAACTACTGATTTAATGAATCAAGATCCTTTGAACTCAGGCAAGGAGGCAAGTGCCCCTCCCATTTGCTTAGCGTTTATTAGAGTGAAGTGCACATCCCCAGGGTCTGAGCCAAGGCCATGCTCAGAGGGGCCTGGGCTCCAGCCTCAGGAAGGTTCCCGGCTGTGGTCTGTCCACACCTCATCTGCAGTGCATCCCCCAAACTTTGGGCTCATCCTCGCTTCCCTCTTCCTCATTCCAGAGATCCAACCCATCAGCAGACCATGCAGTTCCACCTTTAATATATACCGACAGTGGCCTCAGCCAAGTAGCTCAGTTGGTTAAGAGCACCATCCCAATGCACCAAGGCTGCAGGTTCAATCCCTGGTCAGGGCACATAAAGAATCAACCAACAAGTGCCTCAATACATGGAAAGGCAGATAGATCACTGTCTGTTTCTCTCCCTCTCCCATGCCCTCCCTTCCTCTCCCCACTCCTCCGTCACCACCATCTTCCCACAGTCCCTTACACGAATTCCTGCAGGGGTCTCTAGTGGTCTTGGCAACAGTGCAGGAGCCAGGGAGACCCTGCTAAATCTGAGTAATGTCACATCCCCCCAGGGTTTCCCTAGCTCACTCAGACGGAAGGTCACACCCCCTCAGTGGCCCCACCATCTCATCACTGACGAGTCTTGTCACTGATGCATTTTGAGTGCACCCCACTTCCGCGCTCCTCCGGGCAGGCTGTCAGGTTCAGAGGGTACGCTCAGCCCCAGCCCCCAGCTCTCAGTACTCTGCAAGGTCACAGCCTGAACGATCCCACAGAACCACCAATGCCATGTGTGACCCCACTCTTCTATTCCCATCCTACCGGGTTGAGCACCAAGTCACTTCCATTTTGGGAACCTGGCCACCCCAGGGGACGCTGCTTCGAGGTCTGCAGGAATGGTCCCACCCACCGCTGGCCAGCACAGAGGCCAAGAGCACCAGGCACGGTCAGGTCCCTGTGTCCCCTTGGCTAGGCCACTGCGCCAGAGACTTAGCCCAGTGCTCGTCGAGGTGTTGCCGTGAGCGACACCCATGACCCACTGGTGTGTGGTAAAGGGGGCTGGCCTCAATGTGGGGGAGCCTCGCATCATCGGGGGAGGCCTAAGGAGCCAGTCTGAAGCTTCCCTGAGGGAGAGGGAATTCCGCCTCCACAGAGCAGTGTGGGCTCCTGCCGGCGTTTCCAGCTTGCCACCACACCCTGCAGACCTCAGGGGCGCTGAAGCCCCTTAGCCTGGCACAGGGTTGCTCCGAACCCCTGTCCTGATCTCTGTGCTGACCCCTCAGGCTGGGAGGGCGGCCCCACTGGGCAGGTGGGCAGCAGGCAAGGGCCACTGAAGGCGGGCACAGACCCACATCAAAGGCAATGGTGTTTGCACTTGGCTCATGAGACAGCGGCTTCTCCCCTTCCTCCTTCCCCCTTCTCCTCCCCCTCCTCCTTTTAGCTTGGGATCAGTGCAGTGAGAACAAGAGAGGGTTTCCCTTCTGCAGCACTGTCCTCCCCTCCTCACTGGTCTCCTCTCGGAGGCTTGCTAAGCCCAGGCTGGCATTCCTGCAGCCGGCTCTCGGCCAGACTCTGGACATGAGGGCAGGGCGTGCTCACTCCGCTAGCCGGCAGGGTGGCTGGGTGGCACCCTGGGCCCCGAGGTGTGCTCCCCAGCCCCCTACCTCACACACACCACACACCGGTACACTTTCTGCAGGTAGAAACTAGCATTCGAAGGAGAAAGCTTTGGAAATGCATCTTGCTCTCACGTTCCTGCCATGACTCTGCTGGCACGCGTGAGATCGGGGGCGCCATCAAAGACAGATCCCGCGCCCGACCACAGGGCTGGCTCCCTGTGCCTCTTCCCCAGGCGCTCGGGGCGTTCTTCGCAACCTGCTTACACCTGGTCCTCCGAGTCTCAGAAAGGCAGGGCAGGGCAAAAGCAGGTTTGCAGTTGTCCACGTGGAAAATCAACATAATAACTAAGAAACAATAATACAAGAATAAACTCTGTTTCCCACACTCACAACCGTAACCTACTTTTGCCCATAGTGTACATCTAGTTAATGACTGGCAGAGACACTATCAGATGGACAGGACTGACCTGTAAGACATTCACGCATGACAAGTATTAACACCAGAGCTCTGGTACTCTCCCTGGACCCTGAAATGGCATTTTCTACCAGGGATCTTTCAGAAGCCTGGGAATTAATCTCTCGATGGGGTCCAAGGTGGGCCTGGCTGGGCTTGAGTTCCACATGCAGTAGCCACGCCATGGCAATGTCCAACATCAGAGTGGCACCCCCAGTTTCAAGATGAAACCAGAGGCATGGCGTGGGCTGGCTTCTGGGAGCCCGGGAGAGTTGCAGCGTCTCCTGTCTCCTTCATTGGCATGTCCAGTGTCACTGTGGACATTCCCTCTGAGGCACTGTGGCCTGGTGCCTTCATCGACGATGCTCTAGAAGTTGACGAGATGGCTTCCAGCACTTATAAAAATGTATTGAACATTAACATACATGTGAAAAAGGGACTATTATCGCTGTAACTGAGGAGGAAAGGGCCCTGGCTTGGAATCCAAGTTCTGAGGCCCTTTCTGTGGTGATCTTGAGTTAGCCAGAGAGAGCCTGAGCCTCCGTTTCTTTGTCCATCAAACAGGGACAAGCGCCCCTCACCCGCTGCTTGGAGGAGGAACAGAGCGTCGGGGGTAAAAGAACTTAGAACACAGGGAAGCATTAGAAAGTACGAGCTCCTTTGGCGGCTCTAAGTCAGATCGTGTGACATTTTTAAAAATCATCTTTCCATCGTTCTGAGATTATATATTCTTCTTCCTGAATATATATGGGGTATGATACCATAATTGAAGCCAACTTTACTTTATAAAACTACACCCAAGGAAACGCTTTTGAGGGCCAAGGATCGTTCTGTGTTTGATAATACATTCTACCTGACAGCATGGAGAAGTTCATGACCATGGGTGACAGGAGAGCTCGGTTTTGGGTGTAACAAATATGAGCAGAAGCAGCAAAAATTAAGAGAAGGGGACAGAGGATGGAAGTGGGGTAGGTGGGCGGGGGGGAAGGACATATGACTAAGAAGGTCCATGAGCCACAGCATATGGCTTGGACACATGCTACGCTGCCTGGACACTCGCTGACATTCTTCCTCCATAAAAACGTAACACAGCATCATTTTCCAGACAATAAAACCTCAGAGATGAATTCTGCCATATGTGTTCACGCCCCCCTCCCTCCCCTGAGCCCTCACGCCTGGAAAATTGAACGCCACATCTTCAAAGCGAGTTCTTGGTACATACACTACCGGTTTTACAACCTCTGTCCTCAATGCAAAACCACGGTGGGGGGACACATTTTCTCGACATCGGTCAATGTTACCGCTCGGTGGCCTTACTTTCTGAAAGGATGTTCAGAGAAGCGGGACTGACTTCCACTTGGCCTTGACAAGGGGCAGGGAAACCAGGAGGACAAGAGTCAGCAGTCTCCTTACCTTGAGCCGTTCACCTGGTTAGGGTTACATTCCATCTTGATGGTGACCCTGGCTGGGGGTTGAGACAGCCAGTCCTGCTGCGGGACGCGGGGGCTCATCTTGGATGTCTGTCCATAGTCACCGGAGGAGGATGCGGTCATGTCCGCCTTTGCCAGGTGTGGCGTTCCGTAAGCACACTCAAACAACGACTGGTCCTCACTCACGACTGATAATGCTTCCTGAATGCCCAAAGAAACACAGAGTCAGGACACGCGGCACGATGTGCATGGCTCAGAAAGTTGCTGACTGTAGAGTCACTTCTAACTGGGACCACACTCGAGCTAGCTTTACGGTCTACCTTTCAGAAGAAAAAAGTTGCCGGTTTTCTTCCTTCCAGACCATGGGAGCTGGAACTGTCCGGCCTGGGAAAACTTGTATGCAGGTCTCCAAACAGCCCGGGATTGAGTACAGCAGCCCAGAGAATACCCACTTTAATCTCAACTCAAGGAAGTTGAATTTCAAAGATCTTAGAAGACATCCAATTGCATGTGTCATTATTTGACAAATGCAATCTATAATTCAAGCAGACAGGATACAGGATGGCCGTGAAGATTAAAAAAAGAAAAGTGACGGCTCACACCTAAGCATCTGGCGAAACTGCCACATTCCCAGGGGAGTTTAAGGAAGAGGTACTTAGCAGGAGAGTGAGGGGAAGACAGAGCACCAAAGGACAAGCACACAAAGATATGAATTTTTCCACTTCGAAGTTATTAGCTGCAATAGGCTTGCAAGTGGTGCTTCCATGATGGCGAACATCTGGATGATAAATGAACCAAAAAAAAAAAAAAAAAAAAAAAAGCTGTGAATTATCCAGATGCCTTCAAATACCAGGATGTTTAAAATATCTGGATCACCAACAAACTCTGTTTTTCTCTCCTCCCTCCCTATTGACATCTTTGCTCTTTTGCATGATTTGGTGAGAAGAAACAGAAATTTGTTATTGGTGGATTATTCTTTCATGGCTTTAAGTCAAACAAGTGGCTAGCCTGTGGCTCGGCTGATAGTCTACCGCTAATTCAGCAAAGGCATATCTGACTTGGAAACTTCAATTACGTCAATGATACACCTCGCAGCAACTACACCAGATAACTGTGAGATAGTCCAATGTCGGTTTCCATCACACACACAAAAATCCATGTGGTAGCTCATTTTTATTTCTGCCCGTTGCCAAATTCAGTATTGCTCTCAACTAGTGAGGTGCGAATGCTGGTTGGGTCCCACCTTTTTTAAAAGTGGAAACTTCGGAGCCAGGCGGAGGGGTGGGAGGGGGACTGGGGAGACTGTCTTGCCTGGACTTCTCATCTCCAAATGAGGAAATCTGAGACCTAGAAATATTCAGATCTTGATGCGAGCTGCCCAAGGTCGACAGTGCATCAGTGAAGTTGCCTTGGGTTGGACCTTCTGCATCTCCCGCCCCACGGCCCATGGTGCCCTTCTTCCGCTTCCTGGTTTGGGATATGTGTTTACATCACGCCCCCTTCTTATTCTTTGAGTTGGCATTGAAATAGACAAGCACGCTCCCTGTCAGTAACAGAGCCTCACGAAGCAGCCTTGCTAAGATAGAGACCTCCCTCTCTGCCCAGAAGTATTGGAATCTTTTCGGAACACCTGCAATTTCACAAGCCCAGCCCGACGTGTGCTCCGCCACTCCATCCCCCACCTACCCAAGGACCGGCCTCTTTCATAGCTTCCCACATACATGAGCTTCGTGCTGTGGACCAGTGAGTGGGGAAACTGACACAAAGCAAGTTCAATGCTTTGGCTCTCAGAGTGATGGCCAGGTGCCAGTGCATAGGAACCACCTACTGCCTCCGACTCCTTTAAAACCCTAGAATCACAGTCCTGTGATATTTTGGGAAAGAGTAAGCTAAGGGTTTAAACGGTAACACAAAACACACAGAAGGATAGGATAGGCCAGCCAGAGAGCCAGAATCAGGCCCAAGAAAGGGAAAAAAAAAAAAAGGCAGGCGTGTCAGACGCACAGCAGCATCAAAGACACCAACAGACAGACAACAGTGTGAGGCAGAGGCCCAGCTCAGGGTGCAAAATTGGGCAGGTCAGTGTCGGGGCACCTGGGCTGTGGGGCTCTCTCTTCCGGTCACCAATGGAGTACATGAATTTGAGGAATCTAAATTCACAGCTGTGGGTTTCAAAGTCAAATTGGCCCCGTGGACTTGGGTAGTTGTGCTGAGTAATCAAGACAAAAATGATAGCTTCTTAGATAACCTTTGCAAAATAAGACTCCCTTCCCGTGGCAGCACTAGAACGGCTTTACACACCCAGAACAGGAACGAGGCCAGAGCTGCCCCTGCTCCCACCCGGCCCTGCAGATGCCACCAGGGCTCGGAGCAAGTAGGTGATGCTGGTGCTGGCTCACCGGCGAAGAGAAACGTGAACAGATGTGTGATTTATATCAGAAATTAGCAGGCACAGGTTAGACAGAAGAAACAGGTTCATTTCAAAATTACCACAAAAAAGTGGCTTTTGCAACCAAAAGAGTAACAATGTTACGATATTAGTATGTCCCTGAGAGAAATTAGGAAGTTCTTGCAAATGCATCTAATGACCTAATAAATGTAGCGTGAGATTTTGAAAATGGACGGAAACATCAGAACTAAGACAAGGCTGCAGTGTGTGCTCAGAGGGGGAGGAGTCTACTCTCACATCTGGCAAAGCATTATTTCAGCACATGGTTTTTGAAAGAAAGGAATCAAAGTTAATTGAGATCGATTTAGAAAAAAAAAATTTACAAAAGCTAGAGATAAGGGAGACACACATTTTTTTCTTTGTATCTTAAAGTTCTCCTCAAACTCAATAGTGCATAAAAATGAGAACGGCGAAAACGGCGATAAGATTCAGAATATCAAAAGTTGTTTGTGTTCACTGGAGAAGAAACAGTCTTAAAAAAGAAAATGACGCTTCAGGATAAACATTTCAAAAGCAGCGAAGCCCAGTCCACAGCCTGGGAAGACGAGGAATCAAAGAGCTGTCCCAAAGCGATTCTAACAAAACCAAGACTGCCAAACACTTGGATTTAAGTACAGGTCAGGAAAGGAAACACACAAGCAAACAAAATCACACACACACACACACACACACACACACACACACACACATACACGCCAGGGCAGCACATTTTAACAGTGGGGAGCAAAGAGAAGCCGCAGCGGTGGGGGGTGGTTCCAAGAGCCCCTCCAACGAGGACAGCCACTACAGACAACACACGCATCTCTTTGTTCACCCACTTGACTTTGCTCTGTTGTAACGCGGGCCTCGCCACCCCTTTGGGTCCAGTCTGAATGACAAAAGCTGATGCAGAGGATTCTCCTGCTCTGCAGCCCTGGGACTTCAAAGCTGGGAGAGGCTCTCGCCCAGTAGGATTAAAACCAGAATGAACAGCGCTCTGAACACAGGCTCGTAACCAGGAACACATGAGCCCCCCAACTCCAGCTCTGTAAGGGACTTTCCCGGGCCTCAGCAGCCGCGCTGCCCATCTCCCTGCCTGCCGCCTGGCGTCCCTCCTCTCCAGTGCCATCTCACCTACCTGCCTGCCCACCCGCCAAAGGTGTCGCCTTAGTGAACATGTGGAGGACACTCTCCCAGAAGGTCCGGCCAGCCGCACGACGTGGGGACTGCTCGGGTTGCTTTGTAACAGGGGATTCAGAAAAGTCAAAACCTGGCAGAAATGTCGTGGCATAATAACTTAATATGCCTGCCTCTGTGTTACTATAAAAAGACCTGAACTTTAGATTGGTGTGTGCGAGTGTGTGGGGGTGTTTTCTCGGCAGCTCCAGGAAAACTGGGATATTCTGATGTGGCAAGTGGCAGACGACCAATGCCATTTTTTATGAACTTAGGAGAAACACATAAATTCTAAGCAAATTGCCCCCAAACAAAAGGGCCCGCTGTGTTAGTGCATAGTGTTTACCGTTTCATTTGAATACTGAATAAACCAATAACGCGTGAAAACGATCCCTCTGGATTTCCGTCACGGGATAAGAGTTGACCGATACTTCCAGAAAGCGGAGAGGACTCAACTACATCGCATTTAGTCCTGTAGGCCTAAAATATGCTTTTATTTTTAAGTAACTAGGTTTGGTTACAACAAAGGATCCAAAATGCTTAGAAGAAAAACTAAAGAAAAAAAAGAAAAAGAAAGAAAAAACAGAAAGTCAAATGCAGTTTATACGCAAACTACCATTTCCAGCCAAAGGCCGTAATGCCTTCCCGTAACAGATGGGTATTTTGAGAGGCTCCTTTATTTCAAGTAAAATAATTCAAAAATAAGGATCTGGGCTCGCGTTTGCTTCTAACACGCGCCCGATGGCTCATAAAAACACTATAACGTTAATCCACAGAATGAGGCATGCTTAAATTTTCATGACAAGCCGGGTGTGGTCGAGCGCTGAAAGTGAGAACATCTGAAAGAATGATGAGCCCTCTCCCACAGCTGGAGCGCGTAAAGAACACACAGGGAAGCGATCCCGAAACGGTTTTCAGAAACGCGGAGGACGGCCAGGCCCAGCTGCGCAGGGCACTGGGGTCCCGAATCGCTCTCCGGTTTCCCCACGCCCGCGTGCCTCAGACGGTCACCAAAAACAAACGGGAAAACGAAGTGAGACAAGCAGACCAAGTTCACGATCGTGCTTCAGAAAACGATCCCAATCGGAGTCCTTGCTGTCACAATGCTGGGTCCCCTTAGGGACACCAATGTCATCTTAAACCAACAGCCCACCTCTCCTTAGAGTCCTCGCTGCATTGAAACCCAATGCAAAACCCTTCCTGAACGTCCGCTCGCATATAACCAGGAGGAATTTGGAAGTCACATAGCTCCTTGCACTGCACAAGTGAGATCTTTTAGCCACTTCCCCTTGACTCATAAACCAGCTGACCACCACGTCATAAGCCAGGTTACCCTGGTAAGCGTTTGGCATGCAATACCTTTTTCACGTCTACTTCACTGACTTGAGGCTAAGCCCGTTTCTCACGTTTTCCCAGCTCTGAAGCCCGGGTGCATCTTACAGTCAGTGGTGTGTCGCAATTTAGTGGCAACTTTTCTTCCTCCTTCATGGCAGGTTAAATGATGGTTCGTTTTCTAACCAAGGGCATCTCACATGTTATGAACTATGGTCACTCGGTCCTGACAACAGTCCCGTGAGGTCAGCTGCCATTCCGGCCCGTGGATGACGAAGCAGGACTAGGGGCAGATCAGCAGAGAGCGTGAGGCAGAAGCAGGGGCTGTGTCACTGAGCGGGTCGCTCCCCAAACTCCGCACCTGCACTGCCTGGGTTAATGGCGGTCGCCGGCAGAGTGAGTCTCTGCCCTGTCTTTCCACAGCTATGGGAGGAGCAGAGCTGTTATCGCAGATAAGAAACGGAACCGCCTAGAAAGGCAGAAAGGCTGGTGGCAGGAAGAGGTGGGCGAAGGTAAGGATATGCCCAGACTCCCAGGGTCTCAGATGGGACCGAAGGGTCAGTAGAGTAAGCGGAACGTCCTCTGGAAACCATCAAGTGACCTGTGTATGACCTGCTCTCCCATGAGCCTAACAGCATTACGGCAATGGGTCCCAGGTTTATCTCATTATTTCTCACTAGATGGTTGAAGGCAACAAGCCTGCTCTTTTCTTGGGTTATCAGATTATTCAGACCCAGACCGATAAGCACGTATTGGGGTGCATTCCTTGCGGGTGGATGGATGCCCGACTCCCCTTAACAAATAACACATAGGAAAAATAGTGCAGGGAGGGTCACGGTTTATACACAGGCTATAGCCACTGCCACTTGGGGGCCCTGAATGGAAGTCTGCAGACCGAAGGACACTGGGAAGCTATTTACCAGGTTGTCTCAAGCCCAAGTGTGTATAGCTCCCCGTCAAGGCAGAGCGTATGCAGGAGATGCTTCTGGAAGGTCTACTCCTAGTCACATTCGGAGGAGAAAGAAGCAACATGAACACAACAGACAACACAGCCAGGGAAGCCCTCCCATCTGTCACCACTCACCCGACACCCACATGCCAGTCAATCCCTCGGGAGCTTTTATTCTCAATATTCAGGCACAGCCAACATGTCACGTGACGAGAAGCTTCATCTGACCGGTGTGTCTTTTAATTACAACACCAAAAAGCCGAACACTATACGTTACAGATGACTTGTCGAGCTGAATGTGAATCATTTCGCCCCTTATTGGCGTTATTTTCTTTTCTTCGGTGGAGGAGACATTAAAACCATATATTAAATGCAGCATCTAGCTTTGTGCTCACGTTTTTCTCATTTAACATGCTGCTATTTTAGTCCTTCAAAAATATAAAAAATCTTGGATTAACCTCAAAGAGAAATGTACATAGGCAAATGAAGTCTGTCTCGGGGCGCATTTCTCCAATGTGGTATCACTTCAGCATCAAACAAGTTTACAACTTGCGATTGCAGCCGGGTGCAAGGAGAATGAGACGCAGGACCGGCGTGAAGGTATGTACACGCACACACACACTTGCACACACGTGTACACACATACATATCTGTGCACACACATCAGCCCATTTTATATATACGTGCACACACACACACATACACACATGTGTATACGTCCCACACAATGCACACACATATATACATAAACGCATACATGCCTAGCTATCAGTCATCTTATCTTTATTCATCCAGCACCTGGAGGACCTTCCCATAGGCGTGTCGTTCAGCACACCCCCTGGGGCAGGAAGTTGCCTAAATGATGGAGAACCCAAGTTCTTCCCTTTTTGCTCTTCCTTTCCCGTCCTAGAAGGTGCCTTCCCGCCCCTTAGCACACCCCTTCGGAAGAGAAAGAGCTAGAGATGGTTCCCTGGTGACCTTGAGCCGAGGTGCCCCACTCTGAACTCCCTGGATCTCCGCTTGGCTCCGGGCAGGTGAGGCCGCCTCTGGAATTCCCTTTCCCACATACTCCTCCCCGACTCCCGCCTTTATTCTAATAGAAGCATTTTCAGGGCAGGACCCTTTGTGTATGTGTTCCTAGCATCCAAACAGATTATTAACACCACGTGGGTGTTGACACACATGAACCATGAACTAAGTCAAGGGGCTGCGGGCTAGGGAGACGCGCGGGGTGTGCGGCCGGTGACTGGGATCAGGAGCTCACTGCTGCTGGCGTTATGTCTGCAGTCACAGTGTCACAGGCACATCCCTGCAGGCTGTGCCTGAAATCTGGGGGGTTGGGACTAGGGACTCTGCATAGCTCGGGGACACACAGAAAAACACTAAGGCTGATGTTCCACACAACACAAAAACTAGGTTTAAGTGAGCCTTGAGGAATGAGAAGCCCAACAAACCTAATTTTCAGATAGCCCTTCTTTACTTTCTCAGTACCACGCAGGATGCTCTCTGGAACACTCGAAAGGAGAACGAGAGGGAACTGTTCGGCCTGGTGTTCACGGGTCCAAGGTTCCAGATACACAAGAGGAAAATGGCCTAGAGACCTACAGCCCAGCACAGAGCCGCGGTGGGCAACGCCGTATTGCATACCCCAAAACCGGCTAAGAGGTTAAATCGTATTCTACACGTTCTTATCACAAAAATAAAGTAAATAAAGATAGGGGAAGTCAACTGTCGGAGGCTGTGTTTGCAGCATTGATGGTAGTGATGGATTCGTGGGTGAAGACATCTCCAAACTCCTTGGGCCGCACACACGGGCTATGGCCATTGTATTCAATGCGTACAGTGGCTTAAAAACAACAAAGAAACATTGTGAAAGTGATGTTAATGGCTTCTTTGTTCCCCTACAAAGGAACATGCTTTTTTCTTTCCCACAGGCTTCTTTCCTCCTGTAGTGATGAACAGAACCGGGGCTGAAGCCGAGTGAGGGCGACAGGTGGGCGGCTGCGCCCGTGGTTCCTCTGAGCCCTCCTGGGTTTGTGCGGCACTGACCGTCCCTACTTCCTCTTGTTTTTCTAATC
This sequence comes from Mormoops blainvillei, assembly GCA_004026545.1. Classification (NCBI taxonomy): domain Eukaryota; kingdom Metazoa; phylum Chordata; class Mammalia; order Chiroptera; family Mormoopidae; genus Mormoops; species Mormoops blainvillei. The sequence continues at coordinate 171,171 of PVJD01002627.1, read as the reverse complement.
GTATTCATCACATAACACTGAGAGGATATTCATCAACAGCCTTCATCTTATTTGTGTCTAGTTTTAAAGACCGTGGTACCTCGGTACTCATCGTTAATTCTTTCCAGAGCTCGTGAGGATGCCAACACCAACACATACTGGAGGATGAAGCGTTTTCTCTTGCGGGGTGGCGTCATGACTCGTACAAATTCTAGCGAGTGCGACGAGTCTCGAGCAAGTGCCGCCTGCTGAAACGTTTTCTCCCCTCATCAAAATGTGACAAGGACAGGGTTTGACGAGTTCTGAAGCTAACGTGTACCAACGTATGACTGTAAATCATTTGATGATGCAAAGATCACTTTCGTTTCCCTTTTTATAACCAAATTTAGGATAAACGTGGAGATGTACCCAAATGCAGGTGACCGCATGGCTGGACACGGTGGCCCTGGATTTGGGATCAGAAAACCTGAGCGTGAAGCTCGAGTCTTGCTCTCTGTATCTCCTGGGGACCTTCTAACAACTCTGCCTTCTAACAACACCCCCGGGGAAGGGGGTGGGATAGCGACCCCTTCCTACCCCAGCTGAAGTAGAGCTGTCTTGTCCTTGTTCGAGTCTCAGTTTCTTCAGCGGTAAAGGCGGTGCTGAGCACAGCTGCCCAGGCCCCAATTGGGCTTATTAAATGGGCCAAATGAGCTAGTGTATGGGAAAGGCTTTTATCAACCTTACACTTGTACTTTAATTAGGATCACATTATAGAAAGTTGGTGTGACCGTCCCCAATTCTCCACATGGTTCGAGGCAGTGGTTTGGACCGTCCATTTTGAGTCCTATTATTCTAACAAGCCAGGCGCCAGGAAAGAGGACATAGTCTCTCACACGCAATGAGCACTTACTCTTTGAAAGCACTAGATTTAAAAATCCCGTCTTTATCTAACATGGGGAGAAGGGTGAATGAGCATCTTTTACTGTTATGGGCGCATTTGAAACTTGGGCGTGAGGTGATAGACTCTTTGGTCCCTGGTCCAGTTCTATCAGGGTTTTGGGGGGTTTTTTTTTGGTTGTAATTCTGTATTAGTTTGTTTGATGCTAATTAAATATGAGCTTTCTGGGAGAAAGAATCTGGGTCCCCAGCTCAAAAATGTAGGCTCGGCAGCTGCTACATTCCCCGATGCTACTGGTGTTCTCATAACAAGTGAATGAATGGGGTGAGGAGGCAGGGAGGGAAGGGGGAATGAAGGGAGGAAGTCGTTCTCCTAACATAATCCGCATTTCTATCCCTAGCATAGTGCGTGGCACGCAACTGCTGTTACTCAAACTCCCCCCAAAAAGTCTTTTCCAGGGTGTGGGATCCATCATGCTTTTTATTTTAAATTTCCCCTAAAATCTAATGGGGTTTTTAATAGACTTGCACAAGGAAGTCTTTCTACAGCAGCCTTGCTAAGAAGCTCATGGGACTACTCTACCTCCCTGATTTTTGAAGCTTACCTGCCCAGGTTGGGGTGCAGGTGAGTTGGGTTTCAAGTGGCATGGAGGATCCCCCGAACAGTGCCCCCCAAGGCCCACAGAGTGACAAAGTCACTGGCATCCTCTCTTTAATGAGACAGTCCTTCTGTGAAGACCAGGGGAGGGGTGGCATATTACCCTCTCCTCTTCAGCTCTCTTCATGGCCTTTTCCAAACACGCACCATCTGCTGAAAACGCAGGGCGTTGCACATCTGGAATGTGTCTCCTCCGTGAATCCCTGACACATGGATCCATTGTTCTCAATAAAATTCCAAGAATTTTATTCATGAGGAAACTCTGGCCCCATGAGGACCCCTGGTGAGCAGGGGCACATGTCCTGGCCTCGCCCACACCCTGCGGCAGGTTCCGCTCAGTGTCATCAGGTAGGTACGTGGCACCTTCGAACTTGCAATCCAGAATTTCCCCTAAGAGGGGACCATTACAACAGCCTTCATTAAAAAAAAAAAAAAAAAAAATGGAGGCAGTTCCACCAAACCAAATGGGCGTGTCACACCAGGTTCGACACACGAGCGTCGGGATGGGCACATGTGAAGGTCCAAGGACAGCAGGAACACAGCTGGTTCAAGATCCAGCTGTTCGCTCAGCTCAGCCGTTCAGTGCCACTCATGCCCTGGGGCCTTGAACCCCCACTTATGAAGTGAGGGTCTGGTCTACTGGCGCTTTCTAAGATCCCTTCCTGCACCAAAATGAAATAACAATTTACTGAGCTAGTGACAATCTCTTCCTGCCGTGGCCATGCTACAACCTCTACCTTCTCTGTCTAGGAGCAGGTGTGTGGCTGAGGTGGAAAGCTGTCACCTGTGGAGTGGCCAGAAAGGCTAACTTCCCATGTTCCCTGGGCACCTTCTTCCCCACTAGTGATGGACAGTGGTCGGGTCCCTGAGAGCTCAGTCTATGTCTTCAAGTGTGGCTGGGACTCATCTGCGTGGGAACTCTGGGGCTGCTCTGCACATAAAACCCACAGTAATAATAAAACATGGTTCAAGTAACCGAAGGTCTTACAGAAACTGGGGCTCTCAGGCCAGGACAGGAAACGCGTGGAGCCCCTACTATTCTCAAGGTGCTCCAGGGACCCCTTCTTTTCCTTTCCGTCCCCGTCATCCCCAAATATTTGTTGGCACAGGCCACACACTGTATAAAGCAGACAGGAACATGGACATTTTCTTTTCCTTGGACACCAACTCCCACTGTGGAGAGAGCCAAGGGCTCACCCACTGTGAGGGTCACATCCCTGCCAAACTCTCATCTCGGTTCTGTGAGTGACGATGCCTCCCTCCCCAGGGCAGGGAGGCTGAGCCTGTGCATTGCAGACTTGCTGGCACATGGATCTCCCCTGGTTGCAGTATGGGAAGGGGATCAAGGAGCCAGGGTATTAGACCCTTCGTTCACACTCTATGCTGGCTCCTTTCTCCCCATGATATAGCGCGGGGCTCTGGGAACCCCCCATCATCAGAACACTCCCCTGCACCAACGAGCTGGGCGCTGGCGAGACTTGATCATTTTTATGACGGCGCAAGCACTGGTCTGAATTATTCATTGTTAACATGTCCAGCAATTTCAGTCAACGCGTATGTAGAGCCTACCCAGCAGCGTTCCCCTGACGCAGGGCTGCAGCCCCTCTGCAAATTGGTCTACTTGGGATATCAAAGCCCCCTGAGCATCTGTAGACAATCCATTCATGCCACAAGCAATCCAAACTGCAGAGTGGCTCGGTGGCCTGAGGGTGCTAATGAAGCCTCCACGGGGGTCTACCCCTCGGTTTTCGGACTGCCTCCTTATTCGGGACCCCTCTGTTTGTTACACATTGAATCCCCCAGAGGAAGCAGGGCCAGGCACTTCCCTGTCTACCCATCTTTTCCATGAGAAGGGGACAGTTTCCAGGGCAACAGGCTGTCTGCACCACTGAACAGCCTCGGGCTGCACAAAGACAGTCACGGGACAGGTAAGGGGTAGGCACCTGCCTGCCAGGCCCTGTGGCCTGTGCAGAGCCACCCTTTCAGAAGGTCGGGGCTTTCTGAGTCGCCCACCCATCTAATTTAAGGGATGGTCTTTATGAGGATGTCCCATGAGACTATGTCTACTTGAATGGGCAACTCGTTTAGAACAAAAGATGGTTTATCTTCCTGTCATCCTGCCTAGTGGACTGGCACTGACCACTCTTGGAAGCAAGATGCACTCCAACTTAACAATTGACACAGGCACAGAGAACTGTGCTACCTGCAAGTCAGGAAGCCACAGCTACCACCATCGAATCTTCAGCTGTAAGCTCCTCATCTAAAACCAAGCAGGTGGGAGCCCCCCGCTAATGACCTGGTCAATGGGGGTCAGACAGGTTCCCAGGCCCCAAAAGCTGAGGGCGGGTTTTTATTAATGCACTGCATGCTGCTGCAACCTTCCTACAATCACGAGGCGCTTCCACACGTGTACGCCCCCCCACATGGATCACAAGGGACCACTTCCTTTTCACTCAGAGCGATGTCTCAAACCTCTGTACTTTGCTTTCAAGCAACAGAGCGTGTGTGTGTTCACCTTGCCATCGGGGGCGGGCGTAGCAGCTGGTGATGAATGGGACTAATCACGTCCATGCCCTACGCCTTGCAGTGTGGTCCCCTGTCAGCAGGGAGCGCTTTGTAACACCACCAAACCTGCACTCCCAGTTTTCCCCTTTGTTATCCACTCGAGGGCAGGCAACAGGAAAATGTAAAGATTCCAAAGAAATACGTCATTTCTAGAGTGAATTAGAGCCTTGCTTTTCGGAGTCTGGTGCACGGACCTGCATCCCCAGCAGCACCTGGGACCCTGTCGGATGTGCAGAGTCCCAGGCCCCTCCCGGGTCAGAGTCCGGGGGCGACAGGTGGACAAGGTGAACTACATGCACGTTAAGGTGTGAGAGCTGGGTCAGAAGGCAGTGAGCGCTCTGAAAAGAAAAGGCAGAGCTGAATGCGGAGGGCCGGCGGGAGAGTGGTCAGGGAGGCCCTCATGGAGGAGGGGAGACCTGCAGACTTCAGGGGAAGGGACCCAGTGGATTCCTGGGGAGCGGGCCTTCTGGGTTTGAGCGTGGGACGCTGGGTCCAGGGAGGAAGGGTGGCCACCAGAAAGGGAGGGGAGCAGGTAAGGCTGGGGTGGGCACAGCCGGGCACACCACCGGCAGGGCCTGGTGTGTGAAATGGGAACCTTGCTAGGTTTTGTGGTGAGAGACCCAGGACTTCTCTTCTTTCCTGAGATGTATTAATATTGCCCACCTCATAAGGGCTCTGCAAAAGAAAACTCTTTTAAAATTGTATTACTTTTAAAACTAAAAGGGGTCAGAACGCATGCGTGCTGCATGCCAGGCGTAGGCCAAAAGCCACGCCTACAGCCACGCCTACGGGCACGTCAGCGACATCCGCTGCTCCCCGCCCCCGTTACAGTGGGAACTTCCAGTCCTTCATCACACACAGAAACTTCGGGAATGTGGGCTTTGCATTCAGAGAGGCTGTAAATGTCCGCGACCAGTTTTAAAGGGTTTTACACAAAAAGGAAATACGTCATGGAGGTTTCCCCCTAGATTCACATAGGACAGCCCTCGGGGAAACTGGCCTCAAGAGGAGCCGTAGCACTGAAGTGTCCCCCTGCCCTCAAGTCCCTGCTGCCCAGGGCGGCATCCCTGGGCCTGAGGCCTGCATGTTTTAAGGAGCTTGGGGACAAATGGCAGCCGCTGGCCTTTCTTACTGTCCTCTTCGCTGGAGGGCAAGTCTCACGGCTTGAGCCGTGAGGCCAAAAACCAGCCATTTCCTCTTCAAACCAAATGGTAAACTTGCTTCAGGAGGGCGGCGTTGGTTTTATGTTTTCAATTTAAGCACGGTCGGCCTACAAGAGTCTATTAGTTTCGGGTGTGCGCTGTAGCGACTGGATACTGACACGCCTCACGGCGTGACCACCACGCTCAGCAGTCGCCGCCTGTCACCGTGCAGAGCCCTCACTGTTATCCGCTCTGTTCTCCTTGCGTCTTCAGCCATCCCCCCACTCAGGCCCCCAGCTTGGTCTCTACTTCTAGGCGCCGGTTTTTGTTCAGAAGAACTGTTTACTGCTCCATTTGCCTG
>PVJD01002627.1:0-165487 GCA_004026545.1 Mormoops blainvillei | reverse complement strand
GGCGGCCTGGGGCCCGAAGTCAGGGTGGGGACAGGGCTGGTCCCTTCCGAGGACCGTGAGGGAGGGTGGGCTGCAGGCCGCTCTCCCTGGCTTGTAGGTGGCCGTCATCCCACACTGTCTCCACACCATCTCCCTCTCTGCATGTCTGCGTCCCCTTTCTGCTTCGTATAAGGACACCAGTCGTGCGGGATGAGGGCCCGCCCTCATGGCCTCATCGTAACTCCCTCTGTAAAAACCCAGTCTCCAAACAAGGTCCCATTCTGAGGTTTGGGGGTTAGGACTCCAACACAAGAACGTGGAGTGGAGCGGGCCGGGGGCGGGGGGCACCATTCAACCCACCACAGTCCGTAAGCTCCAGGAGAGCAGAGCATGAGCCCCCTGTGTTCACTGCTGGCCCCCCGTGCCCAGCACAGGGCCAGCCACCAGACCATGCACTACAGGTCAGCAGTTCCCCAAGCGCGTTCCAGGAACCCGCAGGGCTCCCAAGACCCTTCCTGGGGGTCTGCGGCTCAGCCCTGTTTCCGCAATAAACTACTCTCGGCCTTTTCTGCTCGCATCCCCTCCCAGGTGCGCAGCGAGGGTTTCCTGAGGCCACGTGACACTCGACAGCACAGCTGTCGGGGCAGCAGCAGGTCTGAGAAGCTAGCTGAGTCCTGTCCAGCAGATCAGCGAAGTGTGAGAGACCGGGCCATTTTTCACTCAGTGCCTTTTTGGAAAATGCACTTATTTTTCATACCGTATATATTATTTAAATTAACAGACAATGGGTTTATTCTTGTTGTGCTTAAATGAATTCATAAATGAATTCATAAATAAATGTCTCGATAACATCTCAGTTTTTATTTCCAACTCAGTGAATATCAGTCCCCAGGGCCCATCGAGGCAAAGGCTCTTTAGCATCCTCACTAATTTCTCAGTGTAAAGGGTCCTGAGACCAAAAGTTCAAGGACCACTGCCGTGAGGAGGTGGCCAAGGCAGTCTGTCTTCTCTGATGTAACCCACAGACTTGCAGCGATAAGAGGCTTTATAAAGAACATATTTTTAGTAGCTAAGTGTCACAAAAAAGGAAGCTTGTTGGCCAATCCCGTAAGTCATCAGCACAGAGTTCTCATTAAAAAAAAAAAAAAAAAAGCGCTAATCTCAGCTCTCTGAAGATAGCACTTAGTGGTGTGTTAACTTCAGAACTTACTTAAGCGACCAAGGATCGGGGGGGAGTAGAATTTTTCTACATCCCAACTGCTGAGGGCCAGTCCCTGGGCTGCGACACTGGACCAGATCTCCAAGGAAGCAGGCTGCCCGTGCCCTCCTCGCTGCAAACTACCCAGCAGCCTCTGCTTCCACCAGCTGAGCCTTCTTGAAAGTGCTGTGTCTATGGCAACATAGGAGGTGGTCTGGGCGGGACCCCAGACCAGCAGAGAATGAAGGGAGGCTGCAGACGACCCGCCTGCTGCCAAGCTTGGGAAACAGGCCCCAGGCCCAGACCCCCTGCCCATCTCCCACAGCATGCCCACCTTGGTACATTCGCACATCTCTGCATTGGCAGGTGGCTCTCTCCAATGAATGGCAGGGGCCACTCTGGTTGGGTTTTTGTTTTGTTTTTATGGCCAGGTTCTTTTAATTTTTAAACTTGTCTCTTATACTTGGACTCGAATAGCCTCCCCATTTTTATCCTTGCTAGGGGTCGCATGAAGGTATCTCATTTGAAGGCAAGTTGCAAAGGCTTTTGATTCAAGTAACAAGTAGTCAGGCACCGCCCTGTGCAAAGCAGTGACAACAGGCACTGATGGTAGGGATATAAAGCTAGATTGTTCTCAGGGTCTCTTATCCTAGATAGGCTGTCATTATTTCAACAGGGGGACAAGATACTCTGGGAGTAAAGGGGGTGCATCAGGAGAGGGGTTGCAGGTCCATGCAGACAGGGAGAGTGAGCCCAGTGTGGTTTCAGCAGAGCTCGGGGAAGCTACCGCGCATGACGCACACACAGCAAATGCTCGCTGCATGAATTCTTCGTAGGAACGTGCTTGTTGAGGCGCGGAGTTTGTCAGCTGCGTAGATAACAGAGGAAAGATAAGAGGGGGGGAGGGAAAAAGACCTCGGTGTACATGAAGAGCAAGACGAGCTGGGCAAATCGACCTGGCGAGGCGCATTGTCAGACGGAGACCCAAGAGGAAAAGCCCCAGAGGAGGACCACTGTCGGCGAGGTGAGGTGGGCAGGCCGCGGGCACCCAGACTGGAGGCAGAGCCTGGCACCGGTTTCTGAGGGCTGCCCGGAGTTTGTCTTTCACTCCGCACAAAGTGTGGGCTTGTCATTTCCAAGTTTCTACTTCTTCTCATTCCTCATCTCCATTGCCTCACCCTCCCCTCCCGTGACAGCGGTAACTCGTCTGGTTTCGGATCACATCGCACCTCGTTCGGTAAGGCACGCACCGGAACGTAACTAGGATTAACTTAAAGATGAATCTGTTTCACCTTAGCTGGACTGGTTTAATCCCCCATGCAGTGCACCTAAGGTGGTCTTGGTCTCTCAGGGGCTCACGCTCCTCCTGGAAGACCCACTCACTTGGCCAGTGGGAGGGGCTATATGTTGGAAGCAAAAACAAAAGTCGGCAATTTGCAAGAAGTCACGTTTGAGGAATTCTGTCCACGGATGGTCAAGCCCAGCTGATAAAATAGCACGGACAACCCCGACAGGCACAGCGTCTGTGGAGAGCCACGGCACGTGGCTCCGACCTCACAGAGAGTGGACCTCACAGGGCTGGGACTACGGGATCTTCCAGATGTGGGACAAATTACAAGAAACTATGAGGTCACGTGTAAATCAAAAAGCAGGGCTTTTCGGCAGGAGTGCCATCCCACCATGTCACCCTTCTGATAAATAGAATAAAATCCAACTTCCCAATGTGCTCTGCCTCCCAGAGAAACTCAGGTCCTGCCTAGAGGGTCCTGAGCTTGTGATTCTTGTTATCTACTCTCGCGGCGACTTATTAGGGGCCTGGAGGCGGCTTCGCCTCAACCGGAAGAGGCAGGTGCACTTGGCAATGGTCTGCATGACGTGGGCACCGCTGGAAGACCCTCCTGTCTGACCGATTCAAGAAACACCTGGATGTGCGGCTGAGAATCAGGGTCCAATTTTGGGAGCGGGGTCACCAAGCAAGGAGCTTATTCTTTACCTGGGTGAGGTCCCACCTTGTCCTTCAGAGCAAGAGCCACCAAATGAAAGCGGAAACCACACGCCACAGAGACCAAACGCAAGAGGCGCGCCAGTGTGAAACTTTCGTGCTGCAAATGCTCCCAAGCAAACATGCCAACTCCAAAGTGTGCACCATTGCCCCAAACAAACCTCTGACCTCCTAGCTGTCCCCACGTCTTCTGCACACGCACAGTGCCCAGAACGTGGTCAGACACCAAAGTGTCAAGTCAGAAACACACCTGTTTCAAAGAACCAATAAAATGCATTATCCTACCAAGTTAGGGGTGGCAGGGGCAGGTGTGTCTGTGGGGCTGGAGGGAAGGAGAGAGAGGAGGTCAGGAGGATGTGTCAGGATCTGAAACAGGACTCTAAGAAATAACCTCAACAGACACACCGAGAAGGTTCTGTCACTGTAAAAGTGCTCCCCTCAAATCACTAGTTTCAAAGGACTTGGGTCTGAGGCCAGAGAGAAGTCCAGTGATTTGCACCCTGACTTTGGGGCTCCTGAGATGGGGCCAGCAGTTATACCTCAGGGCCCACGCAGCAGAAAAACAATACATATTCAAGTCACGCAATCCACTGGTGAATTCTAAGTCCACATGCCAAAAAAACGAAGTATACTTTTCTGGCACGTGATGTAGAGAGCGGCTAATTCACACAATGTACACATGCGCAGTGTGTGTACATGTACGTCATCCACCTACAGGGGCTCTGTGCACATGCAAGCTGTGACCATTCACACCGCGGCCTGTTTCCCACTCCGGGAGTTACTCTCACCATTGTCTTTCTCCTTCCAGCTTCCTGCCTTCTTAAAACATTTCACAGGCCACAGGCCAGTGACCCAGAGCTAGTACAGAAAGGGCGGAAGGGCGACACTCCTTTGAGTGCACACGGTGACTCTTCAGCGCTTCAGGGGAAAGGTTCCAGGGAGAGAGCCAAGGAAGCCAGGTGTGTGGCTAATGGCACCTGGCACTTTCCTTACCAACAGGCCCGCTCACGGTCAGCGGGGCTGACCTCCCGGCCTAACTGGCATGCCCACCTGGCTGCTCCTTCCCCCGCACTGGCCTGAAACTGCACAATGGAAAGGCCGCGCGCTTCTCTGTTTCCTGAAGGCACAAATTAAACTCGAGAGAAGCAAAGATTTTCAAAACGCCCATAGCACTGGCCTCAAGTCCCTAAAGAATTTTTTCCCCTTGACAAGAATAACAGCACTGCTTGGAGGGTCTGGCTGCCCCGGTGAGCACAGTCAGCGATACCGAAACACACGTCCGTCACAGCAGAGGCTACAATGGGACAGCTGAAATTCCCCTTTGGCAACTGCTACCCAAAGGGGGACTTGGAGGGTCTTCAGATCACCCCACACCCCACTGATCCACCCCAGCGTGCACTCACCATGAAGATGAGACTGGGAGACCAGCTTCCAAGCCCTCGTCCAGCCCGAGACCCCTAATGGGACTGAAGATGCCTTTGGGGCCATGTAATCAGTGTCCAGTGCGGCCGCAAGTCTCGGAAACCAGCTCTGGACAGAGAGTCCAGGCAACTTGGGCTGAAGTCCAATCTCTTCTTCAGACTCTGGACATTCTTGTTTTGAACACTGTAGCTATGAATCCTGAACTCATTAATTCACATGTCGAACATTTATTGACTCATTACTCTGCGCTGTGCACTGCAATACAATTTCAACGCTTCTTGTAAGACTTGGCGTCCTAGTCACCTGACATTCGTATGCCATCATCTTAAGAAGAATTCTCATCTCTCTGGATGGGAATTTCACAGAAGCTGAGCCACAAAGGCTCATAAGCATCGTCTGCAGGAGCCAGGCTCCAACGCTTCGGAAGACCTCCTTTCTTAGAGAAATGAGTGAGGGCCTGCGGGTATAAACAGCCTCATTATGTTTTTCCCTGGAATTGCTTTATTGCTTTGGGCTATTCTCTTTCTTTTCTTTTAGGAAACCTTATGAAACATTTCCTGTTAGGAAAAATTAATTTGTAAGAAACACATTTTATGATGAGATAAATTATTTTCCATTTTTATTTGCACATAAACCGAGGGGTTAAAAACAGAACTTCAAGGCAGCTTGTAAGCAAGTCTTGCAAATACTTGGTAAAGGAAGTAAGAGCACAGGCTTAGTATCAGCTGATGATGTTAATCTTTATGTGTTACTGGTATTAACACTTGCCATTTTGTTACAGTGATTTCCCCAGTGACTTGGCTTTTTTAATCATTTGCACTGCATGTAGATGTTTACAACTTGTGTAAGCATTACTGCGCCCTCGCAGTTTAGCTGTAGGTCTCAGACCGTTACACTCTAAGCTCCTGGAGGCAGGGGTTCCTGTCTGTCTCTCCAGGGCTGCCCACACACTCGGGGAAGGCATGCAGACCTACTCGGTGCTCTTCTCCGCAGCTCTGGGTGCTTAGCTGTGAAATGGGGATAATCACTGCACATCTGTCTTACCTGCTCGGACCTGGACCACACGACGTCTGGCATATAGGATGCATTCTGTACATGTGCTCCGTTATCACTGCTGTTGCTGTTGTGTTATGTAGTTCGCTTAAAGGTGTTGAAGGTGCGTTCACATATACAAGTGAATGGGGCAAAAAACTGGCAGAGAGAAAGGGCCACCAAGGATTCTATATGCTGACCCGTAGATTTGTCTAATCGACCAAAGTTGTAGGGCGGTTTTTTCAAAATTATTTCCATCAACATAATGGAAATAATAAGCAACAAAAAATCACTGACTTATAAGAATTAGGTGTGCTTCTTTTCCTGTCCCAATTCCATTTACCTTACCAAAACCGTACGGGGCATGTGCACACTGGGCGAGGGTGGGGGGTTGCAGGAACACTGAGCCCGCCCTCACTGGGTGGTGGGGTCTCTTCTCTTCCCCACGACGTGCTTCCAATTGTCAGACCGCTTCACAAGCAAAGTGCAGGACCGGGAACCACAACAAACTGCCCAGCTTTCAGATACAAGAAGGAACACGGAAAGGACGATCCCCTTCGGCGGCACTACGGTCTCTTCACTTCTCTTCCCGAGAGTCTATTAAAATTGCCGTAAGGCAAGAGAAGATTTACAGTAATGTGCTTGCTGAGTCCCCAGCAAGTACTAACAAGGAAGGCCAGAGAAAGGCCAACACGATCTCACCTACATAAAGAGTCTAGGAAACAAAACGAATGAACACCCAAAACAGAAACAGACTCATAGATACAGAGAACAGGCTGACAGCTGCCAGAGGAGAGAGGGTTTCGGGGGCGGGGAGGGGGAAATGGGTGAAGAAGGGGAGGGGATTGAGAAGTACCAATTGGTAGTCACAGAGCAGTCACAGGGGCGTAAAGTACAGCCAATGCAGTCAATACAGGAACACAGCCAACTATACCATAATAGCCATGTGTGGTGCCAGATGGGCGCGAGATTTATCAAGGGGATCATTTTATAAATCATATAAATGTCTAATCACTATGCTGTACACCTGAAACTAATATGGTGTTGCAGGTCAGCTGTAATTAAAAATTAACTTAAAAAAACTAAAATTTAAAAATATATTAAATTTAAAATTTTGAAATTAAAAAGAAAAAAAGGCCAACGTGGAAGACCCGGGATGGGGCCCGGTGTGGAGGGAGGGCTAAGTCACGGGTTACGAGCCCATGAGGCCGAGGTGCTGCTCAGCAATGAGAAGTCTGAAAGCAGTCCGCCCTCCTCGCCCGATCTCGTTTTCACAGCACGTCCATTGAGTCCTAATATTTCCAAGTGCAATTAGGACTGCTTTTCATTATTAACCAATTAGATGAGGTTCTGAATCATGTTCACCTTTTTTGGCCAGTGAATTCTCGGACTTGTAATCTTAATGTTCAAGTTCAGAAAAGAGGGAAATTAAACAAATAAAATGAAACAATGATTTTCAGAAGCTTTTTTTTTTTTTTTTTTTACTTTTAGAAAGCTAACTATAGTTTGATCTTTGAGCAATTTTATCATCTGATCAGGATCTTTAATTAGGTCTGATACTCAGTATGACTGTGTAGCGATTTACCTGGAGATGTAGAGATAGGATAAAGCATACGTGTTTCGTGTAGCTGGGTATGTCCAGAAAAAATGAGACCGGTCTAACTGTTCTGGCAATTTGACATTTCTGGTAGGTGTCGTCCTTCCCAACAGGAGGTGCTGTTGGAACTTCGGGCGGATCACCTTCCTTAATTACGTGGAACTAGACCACATTGTGAAGGCATCCTCGGCTGTGCCCACTGCTAGCCAGAGCGCTCCCTCCATGATTCTGCCAAACCAAAGCGCCCACACGTCCCCAAACGCCCCCCGCTGCGAGGGAGGCACGGGGCACGTGTATCCAGCTAAGAACCGCGATGTAGTCCTTTCCACAGAGCTTTCCTTGTTTTTCCTTACTTTAATATTTCAATCAAGCAACAGAACTAGTTTACCCACTCATCACTGAACCCCGTAATCTAATTTTAGTCTTCGTACAATTTAACATTTTTGTTTAAAAATCTAATGTTTAGTTACCATTCGCGGGCACCCACTATGACAGCCACAGAAGCCATCATGAACACACAAACCAGAGAGCTGATGGAGAAGAGGCTACCTAGAATCCAGGCACACCCAGCAACAGTGTCTGCAGGCTGTGAGCAGCACGGAGTCACCTGGACCTTCGCTAGCTCATAGTCCGGTCTCGTGAATGTACATACGTATTAGTGAGGGCATGCATGCCTAACGTGTCCGCGCATTTGTTTATTTGATTCCTATCTGAAGCACGCGACAGACCGGAGCACAAAGACCAGGAGGGCAGAGACCGTTTCCCCAGGATCTGGACAACCCTTGGCGCACGCTAGGAAAGGCAGCACTTGTAAAATGAAGAATGAAGGAAAGGGCGCCCTATTATGTGCTCCCTGAAGTGCTCATATATTTTGTCCTGGAGCTTTAAGAAGTGGGTGGGGGGCATAATAGACTGACCATTATGCCAAGTCACTTACTAAATTATATGTTGAGCGTTTTTCGCATGAGTCTAATAAATAACTTTCACCGTTATCTCATGTGATCCTCCTAACCACTCCACACAGAGCTAGGATAATTTTCACAATCCCCGGTTTATAGATAAAGGCATGGGTTGCATTTGAAAAGTTTGCTTGTGAGTCTGCTTTCTGTAATTTCTCATGCTCTGACTTCCACAGACACACATTGCACGAGTGGCATGGGTGGTGCACTGCCTTCAAAAAGTACCACATCTGTCCCTCACCCGCCCCCCCAACCCCAGCTAAGTGGATGGTGCAGGGCCCCTCCGAGAGCCCTCATCCCAAAGTGTGGGAGACGGAGCTCTGAGAGTCAGGAGGGAAAGGAAAGAAAACGGACATTTTGAAAAAGGCATTCCTAAATCACGGTGTTAGGGGGAAGAAAGAAGTCACAGCCACTAAGTTATTTCTCTTTTTCATGACCTTAGAACAGCGATTTTTCAACTGGAGCGCTGCAAGAATTTTTAAAACATGCAATACCTGACTATTTAGTCAGGGGCACTGACCTCTTTTCCCGCAGACTGTCAAATAAAAAAATGACAACAGCCAACACAATAGCCATCCGGTGTGAATGGATCAAAATTATGCCTTTTTTTTTTTGTCAAATTGGCAAAAATATATTTTTTGGTGTGCCACAGACGTTTAGTAATTCGTGTGTTGCGAGATGAAAATGGCTGAAAATGGCTGCCTTAGTACAAGGAAATGATGGCACCATCAAGGTCTGTCTGCCACGTCTTGGTGTTCCCTGATCTCCATTTCCAGGAGCCCCCACAGGGCCCAAAGAAAATGAGTTTTGTAGCCCCGTCGCCACCCTTGAACTTGGCTTCTTGGGCTGACCTCGGCTCCCGGCCTGCAGACCCAGCGTGAGGCAGGCGGCAGCTGCCAGTGACCCCGAGACCTGCCTACTTCCTTTTGAGCTGGGATTTCGAAGTAGAGCATGTTTCCAGAATACAGAACAGTCTGCAAAAATGTGCTTCAAAAGGAAATGGAAGAAGTGCTCAAAAAAGAGAAAAAGGCAGAGATGTGTCAAAAGGACACAGGAACCAACCTGAAAGAGAGAGAGCCCTCGGAGGCCAGGAGTGGGACAAGGGGAGCAACAAAGGAAAGGATGAGAGCACCGGGTTATAACCCGAAGAGTAGGATGAATATCCAGAGGCCTCCCCTGCTATAGATAAATGATGGCATTAAATCAGTAAATGGGGGGCGGAGGGGAGAACTCCTCTTTACAGAAGAGTCCCAAATAATAAACCTAGAAAGAAAGAGGCTGATACATTAACAAAATCACCACCAGAACTCCAGGGTCCTAACTGCCGTCAGCAGGATGCTCAAATCGGTGCATGATACTTTAAGGAGAAACAGGATATTTGAACACACTCAGAGTATCTCCCTTAAAATACTGATCCATTATAGTCGAGATGTTACCATACGTCCACAAAACCTCAGGTGATTGTCCCTTCGGGAGATGCCGTTGAATGTCCCTCCTCTTGAGTGGGGGCTGCACTTAGTGCCTTGCTTCTAAGGCATTAAGTATGGAAAGGAAAAAGAAGTCACTTTGGGGTGGAGGGAGCGGGCAGACACCGCCTTAGCCAACCCGTCTAGGTCAACACCGCCAGCAAGAAGACAGACTGATGGACACATCACGTCCAAGGGGCCTCTTCTAAGCACCTGTGACCTCTGCTTAGATGTGATATACCCCAAGTGAGGGGCGTCCCACCAGATACCTGATCAGGGCTCTTCAAAGATGTCAAGGCATGAAAGGCAAGGAAAGAACATGAAACCATCAGAGTTGGAGGAGACTAATGCAAGGTGGTATCCTGGACCAGAAAAAGGATGTCGGTGGGAAACTGGGAGAATTTGAATAAAATGTGAGGTTTCCTTAAAAGGAAGAGGTGGCAATTTTTTTCCTATCAAGAGCTGATATTTCATAGTAAAATGTTTGGCTTTGTAAGCCATGTGGTCTCCTTTGAAACGACGTAAGCCTGTCACAGCAGCTCGAAAGCAAAGACAACACAGAAATGACTGGGCGTGGCTGTATTCCAATAAAACCTTATACACAAGAACAGGCAGCGGGCTGGCTTTGTCCCGGGAGCCAGGTTCCCTGACTCCTGCACAGTGATATCAGACCGCCATTCCTCTCTTTGCGTTGATCGCTGAACCTGGTTCCGTGCGACGGTGACACAAGGGGAAGCACGGAGCAGGGAACAGGGAACTCTCTGTGCTACCTTTACGACTCTTCCAAAAATGGAAAATCATTTCAAAACAAGCTGTTTAAGGGAAACAGAAACCATCTGGGGATCGCGGGCCATTTCTGGATGGTCTTGGTCGCCCCCACGCTGCACCTTCTTCCCCTTGGTGACTGCATGTGGAACGCATCCTGCAGACATGGCCAATCCCGTGTACTGTTCTCTGTGCCTGTTCTGCACAGAATGAGAGACAGTGGACTCACTACATCCCATGAGTGTTAAAAGCAATAGCAGGCCATACTTCCTGAAAATGAGGGGTCTAAGCCCTCAGAATGGACCCCCTCGAGGGGTGACCTGGGACAGCAGGAGCTGCACTGCGCCTCTGCTCATAAAAGTGGCTAGACAGATCCCTGAGAAACCTAGCCCGTCGCGCCATTTGCAAGAACCCAGAATAGCAACACGGAAAGTGCCCTCCACCTCCTGCAAACCCCGCCTACTAAAGTCGAGAACTGCTTTCCCATGGCAAAGGCCTAGAGGGACCGGAATTAGAACCCACACCTCGGGGCGCTCATCCTTCGGTAACAATGGCATTAAAACCATCCACTGTCACAGCACCCTTTCTCCAAGCGCGGTCCTGGGCGGGAGCTCAGTGTATGAAGCAAGCAGCCTTGAGGAGAAGGGGCACTGGGGCTGGGCCTTAGAGGCTGAGCAGGGCTTTGCCAGCACCCGAAGAGAGCCTGAAAGTCTCCACCATGTCGGTGACTCTAACTGTGGCTCCGGGTTGCAGGGGACGGGATGCAGAGAGTCTTTGGTCCGCGACTCAAATGGACCTGCCTGCCACGCTGAGCAGCGTGGCCTGTTCTATGGGGTGGGGAGCCGGCAAGGGGCGTTCTGCAGGTGAGCAGCACAGCCAGGTCTGTGTTTTGGAACGACCCCGAAAGTGGGGGTGGGTCACTGGAAGGGGGCTAACATGCCTGAGAGCCAAGAGGGCGAGCTGGCTGGCCCTGTGGGGTCCACAGCCCCCAGCCCAAGACTCCAGAAGCCTGGCTGGGAGAACGCAGCTCTGTCTCTCTCAGCCAGGGTGGGCAGTGTGGGTCTTGAGCCACCTTAGCGGGAAGGACCAAGGTCGTGAGCCCGGGGCTCTCACTGCGGCCATTTTAGCGGGGCTCTGAACCCCAGGTCTGACACCTCCAGGAAGCTCTGTTTTTCCCTTGGTGTGCAGGCCCAGCTGTTCAGGTTGAGTTAAGGAGGTGCTAATTACCTCTGAAATATAAATTTATGACTCATTTCATAAGTCAGAGGCATGGCCAAGTGCACTCTGTACTGAACGAGCCACGTCAAGCCATTTCCGGAATCAGATTTCCAATCATTTCAGCCCCATCTTGAGGTCACGCACGCTCAGTCGGGGCGGGGGTTCGACGAAGTCATTCGGTCTCAGTAACTCCCTCCCTCTATCTCACTCAGTTTTCTGCTTTTCTGTGGGACACTGAGTCCATTTTTTAAATATTCACATGATCCCACATTCAGTTCCATCTATGAAACTGCTCTCTCCCCCTTTTTTTTGGTGACAAATCCTTCTTAAATAAGACAACAATTACTTTAGCTACCAGAAAGTGATGAAATAGCAATGATTCAAACTTAACCCTATCTTGACATATGGGAAATTGACTCAACTCTGGGAGTGTGAAAAATTAAGAAGCACCTACCAATGCCTGGAAGGGAATATCCTTCACTTTGTGGCCAAGAAAAAATGGTCGAGGTAGGGGAAAGGAAGGAAGACAGTCTGCCGATACCGTTACTTTGTGAAATGAAGCTACCTTTAAATGTACGGTACAGATACCATCTTAAAGCTCACCTAAGCTCTACCTGTGTAAAATGGGTGAGTTTAGAACTAAACAGGTAAAAATTATATTTTTTAATATTTTATATTAAATAACATATAAGAACATATGATACACTTGTAAATAACTATATAATAAACACGTATATGTAACACCAAAAGAGGAAGTTAAAAAATAAGCTAAAGATTTATCCCTCAGGTGGCATGAGATAACAAAGAATGGTTAAGAGTCTACTTGCGAGTACATCCCTCTTTTCGGGAGTATTTTCCTCCCCACGGCAGCAGTGAAGTTGGGAGGGGCGGTTCTCGCTGATGCCTGAGTCATCCCCCGAGTAACCGTAAGAAGTAAGGCCCGTCCTTTGTCCTGGAACCCACTGACACAAATGGTCGTGCCTGAGAGTTTCCTGTCGCTTCTCTCACTGCCCCCCGCCCCACCCCAGCATCCCCTGCTGTCCGGCAGTGCATTCCTTAGAAGGCCTAAGGAATGCGGGTGGCAAATTTCTCAACAGAAAAGCTGGGAAAGCCTGTGCAGATGGGCTCCCACTCGGCGCAGCCTCTATGGGTGTTCAGAGACGATGCAGAGTCTGCACGGTGGCCGAGCATCTCCTTCGCCTCAGGCGACCTCAGGTCGGGGAGCCCAGCCGGGACCCCAGAGGGGCCTGCCCCCGCCCTCACTGTCACAGCCTGTCAGAGGCCTAGGAGAGACCCTGTCCCAGCCTCACGCTCCACCCTGCCTCTCTTGTCTTCCTCAGCGTTTTGCACTGAGAGCTGTGCTCTTCCTGTGAGTTTAAGAATCTCTTTAAGCCATGTAATGGCCGGCAGGCCAGATAAAGCACCGGGCCCTACAAAGCCACAGAGAAACACAGTAAGTCCTGCCTGGCTGGAAGGAGGTCTTGAGAAAAGAGAAACAGGGCAAAACGAAAGGCTTATTAGCTCCATCTTCTTTTTTCTCTTTTTGAGAAAACATTGTGGTAAATCTCTAAGCAACAAAAATGTCTCTGGGCTTAATGATATTATACCCTTCCTTTTCTCAGGGAAATCAATGGCTGGAAGTAAGGGAAACACAGACCGCATAGGACCTTCGTGACAATAACAGCTAAGCTTAATGACACAATCACAGCGTGATTAATGACACAATTCCAACATGGCAGGCCCCGGGTTGCCCGCCTGTGTGAATTCAAACACCCAGCCATTTAAAGTAGGAGCCGCCATCATGCCCATTTTAAAGACGTGGAAACTGAGGCTCGGCAAGTTGAATAAGCTGCCTGGGGCAGAATGCCAGCCAGCGTCAGAACCCAAACCCAGACGCCTGGTTCCACGGAACACACTGCTCCAAGCGGCCTAGGGCTGAAAGGACCGTAAGGCACTTTGACACGGAGGAAACTAGAGAAAGCCGAAAGCCAGCCTGGCCCACGGAGGGAGGAAACGTACGGAGGCCGGAGGGAAGGCGGAGGGAAGGTGGCCTAAATCATTCAAGTTTCCCTCCGTATCTTTCACTCTGGGCTCCTGCAAAGGGCACCCCCGCCGACCCGCTCCCCACAGCCAGCTCGTTTTCCAGTCTCTTCACGCCTGGTCCAGGTCTGCCCCCAACTACAAGAGAGGTAGACGGGCCACTTTGTTCGAGTGGGGTTGTTCTCTGCATGGCTTCCTCTGAAAGATCAGGCTCCACGGGGCTGTGCTGCCCACCACCTGGACACAGCACCCCCACCCTCCTGCTGCCCAAGTACAGCCACTGTTCTCAGACACCCTAGCCCGCCCCGGCCCCGGGCCCGGCCTATGGCACTGTTCCCCGGGGTAGCCAAGCCTTGTTCTCACATTTCCTTAGGGGTCTCCTCCCCGATCACCTGATCTACACTGGGGCCCCGTTCCCTGCCACCACACTGTCATGCTCGCTGCCCACCTCCTGCCATAGTCTACCGTCACTGCTCCACTGTGTTCTGTCGGTCACACCCTCTCCATGCCCACAGAACTGAAAGTGTCCCGGGAGCCCCGGGCCCACGGCCACAGAGGGTGCACAAGAGATCGTAAGCAAATACATAAATGAGCTGATTCACGCATGCCAAATCCCAAAGGGACAAAGAGCTCTTCGGCCGTGATTATGAAAGAATGTCTCGAGACAAACCAAAGAAATGAAGCTGCCGGTTCTCAAAGAAAGAAAACTGTGCCCACTGTTTTTAGGCCGATGGGTATCCCGGAAGGTATCCCAGAAACCCCTGACATGAAGCGGAGGCCTGACATGTGCACGGGAGTTCAACGGAGGGACCTTGGGAGAGGGGCCTCCTGCCACAGAGTTCAGCGTGGCCGCTGCCCAAAGCTCCTCACCATGGGGGAGAGAGGGGGCAGCTTAGGAAGGAAGAGCTGACCAGAGCACAGTTGTTTTGAAATCTCCATAAGCGAGAGCAGGCCCGCGTGTCACTCTGTGAGCAGACCCCGCACGGAGCAGGTGGTTGCGTTTGCCGTGCGCGGTTTCAGGGAGCACTGGCCAGGGCGGCCCAACGCTCCCCGCTGTTCATGATCCCCAGCCTTCACGACACCCCTGAGCCGTATTCTCCTGAAGATGTTCCCTGAGATAGGACACGGCCCGGCATTGTTTTGCCTCACACCAGCATTCATATCCCGGAGTGATCCACCCTTCTTTTAACGGCTGATGACAGCTCCAAGAGCTGGGCAAAAATCAGTTGAAGGAAAGGGAAGTCTTGTCGGAAATGAGATTAATCTTGTAACGAGTGTTCAGCCCTGATAACCCATCTGGGCGCACAACTGCTTAAACTGGAGGGCAATTAACCTTCACCCGACAAGCTCTGTCCAACCGTTATAAACATTAAAGAGACAGAATCCGTCCCCACTCCTTGCAGACTAAACAACCAGATTTGAATTCCACGCCAACGGCCTCCCTCTGCAGATGTGGGGAGATGACAAAGTCCAGGGGGAAAGGTGGGACGGGGCCCTGCTGGGGCTCAGGTGGCGTGGGCCCCCGGTGGGGCACGCTGAGGCGGTCGCGGGAAAAAATGGCTCGGGGCGTTCTGAAGTAAAATCGCTAGCTCTCGGGGCGTCGCACGGAGCTGGTTTCATGTGGGAACCCGTGTCTGCTAATGGGCACACGCTGGGGGCAGTGTATCTTTTCCTTTTTCTTTTTCTGTTTGCTCCACGGCGGGAGCCCTTGCAAGGAGCCAGCTCCTCACTCGACTCAATTCCTCTTCCAAGCACGGCGGGCATTTGCAGGCGGGACGCAGCTTGTGGTCACAGAAGGATTTTTTTTTTTTTTTTTTTTTATCTCTGAGAAGTTACTCGCTTTCATGGGGAGCAAACCTGTGATCTCGCCTTATCTGTGGGGGCTGCACCCATTGGAGCTGAACGAGTTGGCTCATGGGAACTACGGAGGGGCTGGGGAGTCTACTAGGAACCCCACGGTTAAAAATAGCTTTCCTAACACTGAAGAGAAACCTCTGAGGTCATTCCGCTTAGCACTCGGGCAACTGGTGGCTTTCGCATTAGTTCATCCTGAGCCACTGGGTTGCCTTGCGGGCCTCACAGGTGGGTATGAACCACACAGAGAACGGGGGCCGCAGGGATGTCTAGGGACATCACACAAAGTCACACGAGGGGCCGATGCTCCGCATGACTGGCCTGTGTGTAGTGTGACCGCACCAGGATTTTTAAAAACCGATACAGTAATAAAATGAAAAAAAAATGGAAACATTCCTTTAAGCATATTCTGAACAAACTTCTCTCCCCCAAAGCTTTCATCAGTCTTCAGGATGGCCCAAGACAGCGCTCAAAACAGCCCACCCAAACATTAGCTGTTCCGCCTACGCAGAGCCCCGTTTCGCTTTCCCAGCGGCCGGGCCGCGGTGGTCAAGGCCTCAGGGGTGTTGGCGCACAAAAGGCTGAGTCTCATGGCCTCTCTCCCTCATGCTGGTCTCCAGACCGGCCTCTAATAACAGTACTAGAGTGACAAGAGAGAGGTTATCCTGCAACCTCGGACAAGAAGTCCGGGCCACCGGGTCTTGGCTGCTTTGCCGTGCGTCGCCGTGCCTCTTCCTGCCGTGAGCGGGCGAGGCGGTCCCCACCCTCCAGAACAGGAGGAATGGAAAGAGAGCAAGTGGGACCGAGTCCGGCATCGCAGGGGTTTATACATCTCCACCTTGGCGGCCAGGTGACGCGCAAGCAGAGGACGCCACGGCCCGGCCGTCCCAGCCACGCCAGGGGCTTCCTGGTGCCTTCCCCTGAGGTGAGCTGGGGATGCTCTATAGGCGCCTGAGTTGGCCAGCCTGTGTCCCCCAAGGACCGTCAGGTGCTCTCGGAGTCGACCAGGGCCCACACGAACAACACGGCGAGAGCCCCCGGTCTGGCTCTCACGTTTAAATGTGCATTTCTTTCCCAGGGAAAGCGCACGTGGCCTTCACTGGCTTGGAGTCAGAGGCATTTCACAAACACCAGAATGTCTGGGGGCGGCTCAGGCTCAAGCGCCCTGTGTCTCTAACTTCAGCGGCTATCGGAGAGAGAAGACAGAAAGGAAATCACAGCGCCTGGACAGGGACCCAGTGTATGGCGCCATTTTGCAAGTTCGGTCTCAGCAGCACGTGTTCAACTTGAAAACGTCCGTGAAGAAAGACGCACAAATAATTTTTATAAGACACGAATAGCACATCCACCCGTTAAGTCTCACCTGGGCAGGTGGCATGAGGGCCACCGGCTGCCTGAGGAGCAAACTGCCTGTGTGATCTGATGAGCTGCTGTGGGCTGCCCTAACCTTGTCACACGCCTTGACTCTGACCACGTGAAACGATGAGATAAGGGAAACCGCAGCATCAAACTCGGTAGCTTGTGAAGCTGAAACAGTTGCAGAGTAAACGTGCTGCGGGGCCGTGATTTTTATTTTGATCACCGTACTGGATTCAATGAGAAAATGGCCGACATCCATGCCACAAAGCTGTATTTTTTTTTCAATGAAACTCGTTACAGTTTCCCATTCTAAGATGGCGGCTCCCCGTGAGGAGCTTATGTGAAAGTCAGGGTGTGGGAATCCCACTCAGCACCTGCACTTCCGGTGTTAGGCTCCACCAGTGAGTGGAGTCCTGCCCTTCTAACAGGAAAGCATCGTCCAGGAGAGGAGCTGCTGCCCCTGAAGCCCACCGGAGCAGCTTAAATAGTGCCCCCTCCACCACGTGCATCTGGACCCTCGGAATGTGATTATATTTGAAAATAAGGTCTTCGCAGATGTCATTAAGGCAGGGGTTGAGATGAGATCGTACTGGATTAGGGTGGTCCCTAAATCCAACGAGAGCACCCTTATAAGAGACCCAAAAAGACAAAGATGCAGAGCAGGTGGCAATGTGAAGGTGGGTCAGAACGGCACACCTGTACTCCAAGGAGCTCACGGGGTGTGGGAGTCACAAGACGCTGCGGGACAGCCTGGGACAGTCTTCCTCAGAGCTCCAGAAGGGGCCGGCCTACCGACACCCTGATTTGGACTGCTGACCTCCGAAATGGCAGAATAAATTCTGCAGTTTTAAACCACCCAGTTTTGGCAATTCATTATGGCGCCCCCAGGAAACTACTAGACTACTGTGGATAGAGCTTTTCACAAATATCTTGCCATTTTAGGGCATTCTACAGCCCGCTATTTGATCTACAGAGTTAGTACAGCTTTCAAAAGGGCTCCAGCCTATGCCAAGAATTAGGTAACTTCCTGGTTACAGTGACCAGACAGCCTTAACTTTTCAGAATAACACTAGTTTTGTAAAACCTTTTCATGTACACCCCTCTGTCCGACCCAGCCCCGATTTCTCTGCTTAGGGAAGTATGGCTCTTGTACCACTAGGTGGAAAATGTCTAGTTTCACATTCAAAGGAAAGTCGTGTGGGGACATGGTTTGACAAGTATCTTTAAATCTCTCGAAGTTTTGCTTGAAAATAACGTCAGGAGTTTTTAAAAATAGAAATTAAGATATAATTTCTTTAGTATGTTTTCCAACCAACATTTGTGGTGCGAATTAGACAAATTTAGATTGCTTCCCGTCTACTGCCCAACCAAATCCTATTCTCCTAGTTCCTTTTATTTATCCTAAAAACAACGAAGAGCATAGTGATCCAAAGTATAACTGGGTTGGGAAACACCGGAATCCTAGATAACCCATCAGGTTTCTTCCAGCTTTTTGATTCCCAAGCAGAAGTTGCTTCCTTTTCTCCACCTCCCTTACCAACTAGATTACAGTCTTGCTAGGAGAGGAACCAAGCCAGGTTTCTTTTAATCACATATCCTGCCTAAGACACGCTTCACTCAGGGAAAGACTTCGCTACACGTTCGGTCATTCCTGTTTCATTCACCGAGCAAATATTTACGGAGAAGCACTTCACGTACTGGGCTGGGCACTGGAGAAACAGCAGTGAGGTAGATTCTGAAATTATTAGACTGAAAAACAGTTCATTAAAAAAAGAAATCTCACCAAGAGAAGCGGTTTTATGGCTTTATAACAGATCACATTTTCTTCGGCTTATGTATATACTTTGACCAGTAAGGTGCACTGAGTTAAATAATACATTTGCTAAACGTAGAGTTTCAGGAGGGAATCCCATGTTATCTGGCTTAGCTAAACGGACTGTTAACAGCTATTAAGTTGATCATTATTATAAAGCAGACTACCTTGCAATGAAATACAGAGAACTCAGCTATTTATGAAAATGTTCTAGTGCATCGTAGCTACTGCGGCTGTCATTGATGTAATAGTGACAGAGTGATGGGAGCTGCCGGATCCACCCGTGAACACGGAAGCCCTCCGTGTGGACCACACAGGATGCCAGCAGATGCGTGGAGGAAATTAAGTTGCGGCTTCACCAACATTTCAAAGGGGTGACTACGGTAACAGAAGAAGAAGAACAAGCTGTGCAAATCAGAGTCCATCAAACAAAACACGTCACTCCTGAAGGGGTCTGGAACAGCTGAACATTGAGCTGACCCACCGCAAACCCTGGACATATAAACCCGGCAAGGTGCTGCCAGTCAGGAAGAGCAGAAAGCCTGCTTGGTTGTCTGCCTCGTCCAGACCCAGGAGACTGTGATGTAACGAAATGCAGGCTCCAAGAAGTGCATCCCTGCTTTCAGGTGTCACGTGGGAAGCATAGTACGCGTAGGTACGGCCCGGCAGAGACAGTGTGCATGCCTCAGTCCCTCACTCACACGTGTTCGAAATCCAGTTCAGCTCTGGGCGGCGGCCCCATCATCCTACCTTCCCAAACACAGGCAGGCTCTGTAGGTCACACACTCACTTATGTCTCACATTAGGCATTCGAGTGTGACCACAGGAGCATACCACACACTAGGCCCCAGACATGGTCGTACTGGTCTCCTGATCAAGAAGCACAGTTTGTCTAATAACTTCTCGGGGCCACTGACACAGCGCTTTGCATGTAAGAGGTCAGTAATTGCTCACTGGATTAAATGAATGAATTCTCTAGGACAGGTTATCAGATGCCACCTCACTAAGTAATGCACTCACTCATGCATTTGTCATCCAGGCAGACAGTCATTCACTTCCAGAACATGCAGCGGAGAGACATTCCTATCAGGCATGGTAAGACGCAGGATTACACAATGGCAGCACAGAACTTAAGGCACAGCGTGTGGAACTTTAACACCCAGTGTTTTGGGACCTCCCGGTGTTCTGTGAGGTTCCATAGATTCTTCATGATGGACAGGAACCGGCCACATGATAGTTCAGTGCCTGTCTGCCCTCCTCCACAGAGGGTGCCGCTCGCAGGCACAGGGCAGAGAAGATGCTGCGGCAGGGTCAAGGGACCCTCACAGCCCTGTATCCTAGTTGTTTGTGAAGCCTCCAAACGCTTGGTTTCTTAAGCTCGTGAAAATGCGGCTGAGTTCAGCCGCTGGAAGTCTGGTGGACATGCTGCGTGAACCAGTACGCAGACTCCCGGGGGTGACTCTGCTTTGTTTTTCCTCCCATCCTCGAAGCAATGACATGAGATAGAGACAAATAACGCATAGGGAAGTGCTTTCATCTCTCCAGAAGAAGCTATAAACACCCGAGGCAGACTGCAGGAGCCCTTTCGAAGGACAGGCATGGGAAACAAACACAGTCGCGAAGGGGTTACTTCGGGAAAAGCAAAGAAGAGAGACGACCAAGTGACAGGGACGGGCCTGGGATCGGTAACCAAAGCCCGCAACAGTGAACACGTTTTGCTCGCTAAGACACCTTGCTGTTCAAAGCACATCTACGTATTAAGCTGTCTCATCCTGGTACCACCCCCAACAAGTAGTGTTACTATCAGTATGGAATCTATTCAGTGGATGAGGAAACTGAGGCCCAGAGGAGGGAAGTCACCCTGCCAAGGCAGTGGGACAGAGACCCGCCCCCAGGCGGTCTGGTTCTGCTCCCTAATGAGAACCGGGGTCCGCAGGAAGGGACGCGGGCCTTCATCGCTAAAGGAGGTCACATCAAATTCAACCCTTACTCCTCTTTTCTTCACTGTCCTAGAAAAAAGGCAGTGAGCAGAAAAGGACTATCAAACATGAGTAATTTCTCATCTTATATTATTCATTTTAAAGAATATGTCTGTATGTATGGGAAAACAAACCCCCCCCCCTTTATTCCACTGAAAGGAATAAAGTCTTAAAAGACTCTTGATGGTGTAATGTCAATTATTTTAATTTCCATTACTAAATTTTTATTTTCTAATCTCCTACAAAAACTATTTTTGAAATAGGGGAAAAGAACACAGTTTGATCGTTGTTGTTGTGTGAACAACGTGCTTTCCAATGGATATATTGGACCTATATTCACTTTAGGCTCAAAAAAACCAAACCAACAAAATAACCCCGATCCTCAGGCGGACGACGGTGATTTTCAGGGAGAGGACCCACAGCGGGGCACTTCATCTGGCATCAAAGGCGAGTGTCTGCTGGACGGTCCTGCGCAGCGCGGCCGCGATCCCGGCGGCTCCGTCCGGGGAGGCCACAGCAGCCGCCCTGCACCGCGGCAGGAGCGAGGTGGCACCTGGCAGCCCGCCGGGGGACTCGCGGGCTGCCGCCCAGGGCTTCCCCGAAAGCTAAGGAAGCTGCCCAACCAAGATACAGGGAGCAACGAAGGCCGAGGAAGACGGCAGTCTTCATTCAAGCAGGGGGACCCTGAGGTTTTACAGTGAGCAAAGGCATATAAACAAATGAGTGCCCCAAAGGCAATATCTCTTTGGGTAATTTCATGTCAGTTCGACCAAAATACGCGCATTGAGGGTGTAGACAAAAATCGCTGGGGTACATTCATGAACCGGCGCCTTCCTACAACGCGGCTACATCGTACCCGGTCTGGCAGCTTCTCGGGGTCGAGCACAGTCTCTCTGTGCCCCCGGCCCCGCCTGTCAGTCATCAACACCCAGGGACTACGTGCTGAACGGAGAATTTCTACTGGACAGTCCTCCTGTCCATCACCATGCGAAGCTCACAGGCGCTCTCCCTTCGTCAAAGGAGCGGTTTCACCAAGACCTGAGCCAACAATGAGCGGCCACTCGGTGCAGTTTCCTGATGATTTCAGGGACCCTCAGGCCATCTGGGTAGAGCCCCAGGTCTCCTCCCGTAGAGTAGGTAAACAGCACTCTCGGGCGTTTTGCCAGTTAAGTCAGTTGTCCCACCGTGGCTTTCAGGTGTTTATTTTATTTAGTTTATTGTTCAGTGTTGCTGTTTGTTGACTCGATGTATTTTTTTCCCCCTACAAAGGGGCCAGTCAGTAAAGACACATCCTGTGGATGGCTAATTGATGGCTCCCTATTGTTCAGTGTTTGTGTGTGTTGTGGTTTTATTTGCTCTGGTTCAAAGGCCCTAAACAAAGCGTTCACTGGAATGTCATAGCTAGTGTGAAGTCAGCACACAGAACAATCTCTGCACTGAGATTTCTGTACTCAGATCTGGTGATCTCTGCTGGACTAAAGAGAGAGAAATTCGAAATGACCGTTACACAAAATAAACATGGTGGGGGGAGGGAAAAAAAACTCTCCACCTGAATCTCATTCACCTGAAGTATGTCATTTCCCAACAAATACAAAAGCAGACTCGTGTATCTCTAGGATAAAAAGGAGACCAAGGGGGCGGCTGGGCAGCTCTCTTATTCGCAGGTGTATCTGGCCTAGCCGCCCTCATTGGAAACCTCCTATTTTTACCTGCTTCCACCCAGAGAATTCTACCTGAACATCTCTAGCAACAGACCATTCCCCTTGGAGAGGGGTTATGAGGAACCAAGCCCACTCTGGCAGAGGAAGTTTCCACTGGGGGCCCTTCCCGCATCCCCGTGTCTCTGGTTGGGCTGGCTATCTGTGTAGGAAGCAAAGGCAGGAAGTATCTGTCTACAAACCCTTTATCCTCAAGGTAATTGCTACAGCAGCATTTTACTGTTTACCAAAGCAGTAAACATGTGATCTAAAAAAAGATGTTTTCCATCTCTAGAGAACAAGGCTTAAAAAAATGCACGTGCACTTAGTTCATAACCAGCTTCTTATCTGAACTGTTCGCCATCTGATTGTGCTTCCAATAGTGAGTGAGTCACTGCAGCCAGCTCTCAGGGTAGGACAGAAGGTCCTCTCTCAGATGCCCAAGCAACCAAGGGCGGCTTCTTCACCGGGATGTTACCCTCGCAAAGTAAATGGTATTTGGAAGCGGATTTAACAGCGGGCGCACCGGGCGCGCGCCCTGGGCCCCGACTTCTGAAGGCATGTATTTTTATTTTTCCTGTCTCTCTTTTTTTTAAGGGGCCCAATATTTTCTTCTACACCCAGGGCCTCAACCGACCTTAATCTGCCTCTGATGGCATTTCTCTTCTATGCATAACACAGGCATTGCCGAGTTTCTAGTCTCTGCCTTAACGAAGTCAACGAGACCATCCACATTAACTCATATCGGTAGGGTGGATAATTCAGAGGTCAGGGAGCTCACCACGTTGCTTGTAGTTTAGCTCGGACAATATTCTTATTTTATATGTGAACAGAAATATGCTCCTAATTCTAGAACTTCAGGCAAGAGGAAGTGAAGAGCTAGGACCCAAACGCAGGGGTCTGGCTGCCGCTGTTGCTGATGTCCACCTCACGGGCAGAGCCGCCTGGCCAATCTCTTTATTTCTTTGCTCCAGGTTGAAGGCTTGCCACCTAACTGTCCCAGATTTCCTGGGGCAAGAGAAGCGGCCCAGTATCTGTGAGAGGCAGCGTGAAGTGGACAAAAGCAGGTCCAAGAGGGACCCCTCAGCATCCAAACTGTTCTAGGACGCCCTACTCATCGTCGTGGCTGGCCTCAACGTTATAAAAATCTCCTGTTGGCTTGTTAACTATTGCAAAGCAGCAGAAAGAGGGGGGAAGGGGCATGAGAAGTAGAGAGAAGGAGGGGGTGACGAAGACGTGAAGGGGGCCCAGGTGAACTCAGCAGCAAGCATTTCCTAGTGCTGTTCTAAGTCATTTCCAATGCAGATAAAGTGCTCTCTATGAGTGACGGCCACTCATTGTTCTGTAAGAGTTTTTATTTTGTAATAAAGGGTAAAGCACGTGTTAGAGGAAAATTGGCTACCTGAAAAAAAAATTTTTTTCAATCCACAAACTGTTGTAGAAGTGGAAAGGAAGAAAAATAAAGCTTTTCTGGATTTCCTGATCTTAGTCCCAGAAGGAACACATATTTGACTCGAATGAATAACAACATCAGCGCACACGGATCCAGGACTTCCCACGGGAGCCGACTTGATTAATCTCAACACTCACCCTATGCAGTAGAAACTGTTGTTACAGATGGAAAGGCGCAGATACTGTGAGCTAAGTGACTTGTCAACAGTGAAGTGACAGAAAGGCCCTTTCCCTTTTCCCGGAGAAGGAACTGAGGCCAGGCCAGGCGAATTCACCTGTTCAGGTCCCTCCGCATCAGGCTGAATGAAGCTACCAGGCCGGAGGCCTCTTTCTCCACGCACCCTCCCCTCGCCGCCGCCCCTCCCCCCACCGCCTGCACCCCAACCCCGCGCCTCCCCCACCTCCCCGCACCCCGCCCTGGGCGCCCTCCCCGCAGCCTCTGCACCCACGCCTCCCTTTCCTTGCGGGCAAGATAAGACCAAGCCCTTCCTCGAAGAGGCTATTTTAGGGATTGCCCTGAAGGAATAGAGTATCAAGCGCCTCCCTGGGCCTGAGATAAATTCTGCTGGCTTGCTCTGCTTAACCTTCACATTTCTGACGCTCTGGGCACATCAGGTAACACACACACAGACAACAGATCCCAAGAGGACTTCGCAATATAAAACCACATAGTTTTTTTTTTGTGTTTTTTTTTTTAAACTTGGAGCAACATCTTGGGAAATCTACCTCAAATTGAGACACAAACTAATTGTGTTGACAAATTCTGCAGTGCGGTTTCAACAGTTTCCTCTTCCTCAAAGGTGAGCCTCACATGCATACAGTTAACTTTAAAAAATAAAACTCGGCAAGACCCCATGGGACCCAAAGGGAATGGGTGATAAATGCACTGTTGGCTGATGATTTGAATCCATGGCCTTTGGAGAATATAAATGGGAGGTGGAAGGGGGGAGATGTTAAATCATCAAGGTGGAGTGAGTAAGAGGTGACTGTGTTCAATTCAGGAGCACAGGTTCTTTGCATATGTCCTAAATGTTCTTTACTATGTTTTCCGGAACTTGACATGCATCGTCCTGAACAAACGCCTTTGAAGTAGCAGCCCTGAGGTTAATGTTATGATTGGACTATGATGTGCCCTTAAAAATGTATATAATTTTCCTTGGCCTTGGCCTTTTTTTTTTTTTCCCCTTAAATGTCTCAGCACCTACCTGTGCATGACAGCAGATCACCATTCTTCTGAGACTAAATTCCATGAACCTCTAAAAGGCTTGGTAAGGCCCCGGTGGAAAACTCCAAACTGCATTTTCATGTCTCACGGCAAGATGAGGGCAAGGAAGTTGACATTTTGAGTGAGGGAGCGTAAATCGGCAGCTGATCTGGAACCCAGAACCACTGCCCCTGGGAAACTGCCAACTATGGGAAGAATTCTGGTCACCAGGCAAATAATGGCGTCTGGTGCTTGGGTTTTCGCCCTCGAATTTCCTGGCACTGTTTCTTTCTCTCTTTCTTTTCCCTGAAACATGTCTCCATTCTTTTTATTTATTTTTATTTTATTGTTGAAGCTATTAGAGATGTCCTCCGTTGTCACCCCTTTTGCATTTTTTCTTGATTAGCCACCTAGAGTATAATCGCTGTTTCCTGTGGGGGGTTTTCGCACCAAAGCAGTAGCCTAAAGAAGCCAGTTATAATAATTTTCACTATGCGATTAAATATATCACGATATCTTTGAATACATCATTTTTTATGCACAGTAATTTAATATTTGGCATGAGAGCAAAGAGCAGGAAAAAAGATCATGGGATGATAAACTGAGGGGAAATAAAGAGACTTGTGTGACTCGAGCTCCACTCTCAGCCTCTTTAATCTCCGTCTCTCTTGGTCCCAGTGACCGCAGTGTCCAGGTTGCGTGTGCGACACCTGGGGGAGGCGGGCCCCCAGTAGGGCCTGACAGGTGCCCCGCAGTTTGGAGGATGATGTTGATTGGGATTATGAATTCAAGACAAAACAGCTGCTAACTTTTCAAAATACGTTTCTATGCGCCTGTAAACATCAGCATGACTCTATTTAATTCATTTGTACTTAACTAGGAGGAATATCTCCAAAGAAATATGACTTCTACTTAAAAACCTATGAGCATGACTGTATTATTCTGTGTTCCGAACTTCAGAACAAGGTTCTGTCTTTGGGGGAGTCTCTTCCCTTTCCTCTTTAGGACTGCAAAGGATCTTAATTACAATTTAGTTTTTCAACAAATTTTTATTGAGCCCCTACAGATGGCTGGCCACTGCTGAGGACACAAAAGAGATGGACAGACTATCACTAAAAGCAGGTTCTATGGCTTACTCAGGTAAACATGAAGTTTCTGTAGAGCTCTCAGAGACACAAGCAAAGCCAGGAGAATGTGCTGACAGGAAGGAAAACGAAGTGGGAGAGAGTGGACAGAATGAGGAATGATCTTAAAACGTTATAAAACATGCCTCAGCCAAGTTCAAGAGGGGAAATACGTGGGAAGTAAGTTTGATCAAACAAAGAACGAAAGTACGAATAAGAAAAAGATCCGGAGGTCACAGCGGCCACTAGCTGAAATAGGTTCACAGACAAAAAATGTAATGAAATACTGTAATTAAGGAAATACAAATAAAAACAAGATTCCAGTCTTTCCTGTCAGAATGGCAAAAATTCAAAGAGTAATATATTCAGAGTTGTTAGGAGAAACTAGCCTCATCTATGGCTAAAAGAAGCGGAAACGGGTACAACTCTTTTAAAGGGTAAATGGGCCATGGTTTTTTCAATTGGTAAATATTTAAATTTGGCACAAACTTTAAAAATACATATACACTTTGATCCAATAATTCCTTTCCTAAGCACCCGTACTAATAAAGAGAATTTTAAAAAATCAGACAGAGGGTGTATTGCAATGGAGTTAGTAAAAAAACTGAAAGTACCCTGGTCTGCGTGGCTCAGTGGGTTGGGCATCACCCTACAAAGCAACAGGTCACCAGTTCGATTCCCGGTCAGGGCACGCACCGGGGCCTCAGGTTCACTCCGCAGCCGGGGTGCGTGTGCAAGGCAACCGATCGCCGTGTCTCTCATACATCAGTGTTTCTCTCCCTCTCCTTCTCCCTCCCTGCCCCCTCTCTAAAAATAGGTAAGTGAAATACTTTTTAAAAAATGAAAAACTGAAAGCAGTATTATTTCCTACCACAGGATTTGGTGACATAAATTGTAATACTATTTTAGATAGGATATCATTATGCATGAAAATTCTGCTTATCAAATATTTTGAGCAACATGTGGAAATGTCTGTAAAACAATGTTAACCAAGGAGAGCGAGATAGGTAGGGAGACAGACAGACAGGCAGAAACGCGTGTCAGGAAGACCCACCAAATGTTAGTAATTTTTTCTGGCTGGCTGGGATTAGGAGTGATTTGTATCGACCTTGTAATGTTCTTTTTCATTTTCTCCAGCAGTGGCCAACAATCTGTAGGGGCTCAATAAAAATTTGTTGAAAAACTAAATTTTAATTAAGATCCTAATAAATTTTTATTAGCACAATTGCACAAGACAACAAAATGCATTTTTCGAAATTAATGAGAATACACAGAAGGGTGGAGGTATTGCAGGGCCCATCGTGAGCCAGTAGCTCACGGGCCCCCGCCCTGTGGCCACACAGAATCCACCGCCTGCCCACATGTCAGGTGCCTGATGTCTCACCCCCCACCCCCCATTCAAGGTCACTGCAGGCTCCCAGCTCCGGCCTGCCCTGGCTGCAGCCTCCCAGGCCCGCTGTCCCTGCCCTGGTGTGGGAGGCCGCAGTCCTGACATGTATAAGAGACCCTGTTATTCTGCCTCTTCAGAAGTGTTAGAACAAAATCTGTGTGGTTCTGGACTTCACAACTAAAGCCGGGTCACAGGAAACAGAGAGAGAATTCAGAGCTGGGCCAGGGGACAGTGCAGCTTCTGATGGCAGCTGCTGGTTCCTGAGCACCCACCAGAGGCTCTCCCAACCTCCACTAGCACAAGACAGGAGAGTCATCAGAGTCCCATTTCACAGGTGAGGCAACGGAGGTCAGGCAGGTTAGGTCCCTGGCCCAGAGTCAGGTGACCTACATGAATTCCAGTGCGGGTGTATATGTGGACATGGAAGATCAGAAATCTCAGAAGCCAAGAACCACCGTCCTCCATCCTGTCCTAATGACAGCAGGGGACGGGTTCCCTGGAGCATTTGAGGTGTTCCCTAACCCTAGAGCAAAGATCCGGCCCCAGCAGAGGGTGCCACCGGCCCTGGAAGGGCCTGAGGACTGTCACAGTCACTCTTCTCTGTGATCTCACACCACAGAGGGGCTCTAATCCCAGCTTTCCCACAGCCCTGGGGCCCGTGTCCCTGTGCGCGCACCGTCCAATGAGCACATCTGCCAAGTTCCCCGGGGGCCACCGGGGAGCTCTCTGCTGCGGGTCTGCACCCCTACCCAGGGACACTCATTCTGAAGTTCTAAACCCAGAAGTCTCCCTGAAGGCATCGGGAATAGTTGTTACCCTTATTTATTTGATTTTGATGTGCACTTCTCCAAGAAGTGTATGCATGAGTGTGTTTGCGGGGCTTTAAAATAAAGGTCTGTTTGGGAAAAAACAAACAAACAAACTAATGAAGTAATCACTTTAAAGAAAATATAATTAAGAAAGCCTTCAGACTTTCAGGACATTCTCCGAGAGCTTGGCAGTCCTATGTAAGGATTTAATGGGAAAGAATGCCCAGACATCCGGGGGCTCCCAACACCGCTGGCCGGGGTCGCTGAGCCGGGCTCCCCGGCAGCAACACACACACAGGTTCAGAGGGCTGGGGCGGGGGTGTCGCTTCCGCAGAGACCCCGCTGTGCCTCAGAGCCACCCAGCAGGGCGAGCAGCACGCCAGTTTCAAATAATGGCCTGAAATTCCACTCTTAGGCGAGGGCAGGAGACCAGGGCTTCCCCTGGGGATATGATATTTGCAGGTCTGAACACTGTACGTTTTACGTCCCTTCCATTGTCACTGAGCCCCGCCCCTGCCCCCAGGTGACAAGGGATAAACAATTCTTATTCCACGTAAGCCGATGGGTTGATGACAATCGCATGTTACAGTCGTTCACCGCACCCGACAAAATCCAATGAGATGAATTTTCCTTCCATAACCCTTGGCATTTTAATAAGTTTCTGAGTTCGCACATACGAGCGAACAGTCAGTGAGCGTCTGCTCGGCTCTGGGCATGAAATATGGAAAAGGAGCTGTATGTTCTTAAATGAACACTTCGTGTTTTGACTACCATCAAGTCCTCCGACCTCTGTTAAATCAAAGAAAGCAACTTGTTTAAACAACTAATTGACACGGTAATAGCTGCTTCCTCGTGGAGCCCAGTTAGTGACTTTCCATGCCCTGTGGGGCCCTGCGGGGCTGTGCGCCGGGCTTACTCTTTCCACCCCCTTCAACATCAGGTCTCTGGGAAAGAGGGAAATGCCCGTGTGCCCTTTTTTTTAAACACTCCAAACCATTACACTCTAGCTTCAGGGGCAGCTGTTACCCCCGGGGCTCCTGGGCCACCCGAGGAGTCCAGGGGGAACACTGACTTCCACTAGAATTAGCTTCTCTTGACACCCTAGGTGTTGCAATGCGCCGTTGGCATTTGGCACTGAAACGCGTACTCCGAGATGGGACTGCCAGCTGCCTGAGACGGTTGCCTGAGACTTCCCAAGTGTCCAGCTGCTCGACAAAAGGATCAAGGAAGTCTTGGGGGCTTGGATTAAAACCCTAACAGGAGCACCGTCAACTGCCAGGGCTAACCAGAGTCTATGGAAACAAAGTGCTGCTTTCCGGGGAAGCAGGGGAGGGCGGTGAGGCGCCCCTCGGTGTTGTGCCTTGGCACAGGACCAAAACTGATCTGTGAATTCCATACGGGGACCTCACCCTCAATGCTCATGTGTTTTATTAAAACTCATAATCTGATCTTCAAATCCAGGGGCACTTAGAGATACATGGGCACTCTCATGTAAACTCCTAAAGTTCCTTTACTTCTTCTAGTGGTTAATGTTTTGTTCCCAATTCCAAAATACCAAGGGAAAAAATGGTGAGAATCTCACAAACACACACACACACACACACACACACACACACACACACAGATTAAAAACATTTAGCTTTTCCTGGTTCCTCAGAGGGTCTTATAATAATGCAAAATAATCCCCATTCAGATATGGAATACAAACTTAACAATTCAGCCCATCTGATACTTAATCGACTAATTGGTTTATTTACTGAAAGAACAAAACAGAGTGTGTTTGAGACTGGAAATTGCCTGTAGGAAAGACTGACTGTTTCCTAATTCCAATTAGCCTTAGCTTTCCCTATGCTAATTTGAGCTTTGCACTCAAATAATTAAATCTGTAGTCCAGTTGTTTCTATAAACAAGTCCATAAAATCATCTCATGACTTTACCCAGGAAGGCTAACAGAAACATGTCTTAAAGGAAGTTACCTATAAAGAGGGGCTATTTTGTTTTAACAGAGGATTAAAAATAATTCACTTGACGTCATTTTAAAAGTTCACTCGAGATAT
This sequence comes from Mormoops blainvillei, assembly GCA_004026545.1. Classification (NCBI taxonomy): domain Eukaryota; kingdom Metazoa; phylum Chordata; class Mammalia; order Chiroptera; family Mormoopidae; genus Mormoops; species Mormoops blainvillei. Next base: position 135,071 of record PVJD01002627.1, on the reverse strand, counting down.
AACACAACATACAGATTGTGCATGTAATGAAATGTGAAAGGAAGCATATTATCCCAGACAAGTGTAAACTATTTCCCAAAATTTATTCTGAAAGTCACAAAACATTCAAGCTTCCAGAAAGAATATCTTCAGATCTTCAGAAATGTAAAATTTGTATGTTTTGCAAAACATACCCCACATTCTGAAGGATGGTCAGTTATTTTAATGTCCTTTACCAAACTGCTTTTTTGAAACATACATAAGACTGTACCTCAAGCTAGCCAAGATTTACAAAGAATATATTATTTAATTGCTATGAAATATGGACTTAAGGGTGAAAATAAGAATGAAAAGGGTAGCATTATGGGTTATAAAATCAAATACTTTCTGCTCATATAGCTGGAATGGAGCACAGAAAATCCCCAAATTCACAATTCCTTCCTATGAGAACTGACACTTCTGCAGACTCCAGCCCTTGAAGCCAAAGAAAGAAAAATCTCTGTAAGGTGAAAGTCTTTGATATGGGAATTTTTAACATATTATTGATCATACCTTGAAAAGAAAAACTGAACAGAGCTTCTGAAACACAGTTTATATGGTGGGTGTTACTCAAACCCTCTCATACAAACATTTCAGATTAACAAAAAGACCGAACCAAGATGGATTTTTGAAAACGCCTTGGGCCCAATTCCGGGCAAACTTCCATTTTTCCCAAGATTTCAAATTAACTAAAACTGTTGATGAAAACACAACCAAATGCTTCTCACCTCTCTGCTGCCAGACAAAAGGCACACAGCTACTAAAACTATCTTTTTCCTCCTTTTAGTATTTGCCACTGACTTTTTCCATTTCTACAAATGACACCAAGGCACAGTGGCCTTGAAAACATTTTAACAGACCAGTACTTCAGAGATTCCGTACCCACTGGTTCGCACGATTACATCGGTTTCACTTCCAGAAAGGAGACCACGTTTAGGTTCACACCTTTACAGATTTACGTCCACGTTCATCTCTACATACAATGCACAAGGCATATTGGCAAGAAAAACACACCAGACCTCACACCCCCCGAGCACAGAGAACCGGGAGGCCATTCCTCCCCAACGCCCGCAACCCACACATCACGGAGAAGGACGCTTACTCACAGTGCACAGAAAAGCGGACATTTTATTAAAGACAAATACATAACCCAACGAACCGAATTACCACCATTTGAGTTACAAGAACGCTCCATTCTCAGCACGAAGGATCCAAAAATCAAGTCAACATTTGCGTGTCCCATGGCCAACAGCCACTTGCCAGGTAACCTCTTCACTTCCACTGGGACTGGCGGGCATCCCTGACGCTAAGCGTCATTCCAGAGCATGCAAGAGAGCGACATTTACGGGCCCGTCCTTGTCTCCAGCCCTGCCCTCCGCCCTCTCCAAGTGCACCGCTGCCTGGCAGATGCGCATCCAGGCCGCTGGAGACAGTTAAAGAACACGAAAATGCAGACGCGCTCTGAAAAGCCTTTGCAAAAGTCGTCCACGGCACTCAACGGTGAATTTAGAAACCCCAATTTTTTCCTGAGTTTGAAGTTTTTAAGCCTTGCGGATGGTTGGAGTAGGAAAAAGGAAATTTACTAGGCAGTGCAGAGGAAATCTTGTTGTCCTCTATTGTGGCCGTGGGGGTGTTGCCCAACCCTGACTTATCTGCCTCGATAAAAGGAAACCAAAGGGAAGAGCGACAAGCATAAGATTTTGTCAAACGAAAAAAACCCCTCTCCTTACCTTAATAGTGCTGGCCATAATGCAATCAAGTTTATTGATCGTTAATAAATGTTAATAATAATTATTGCTTCTCTCTGACCAGAAAGTAGTTTTGATGAGGTTGTTTAGAGCGGATGAGATTGTGCTAAGTCTGGGAAATGAAGTCAGCCAATGGCAGGAAGAGGTTTCTATTGGTCCTGGCTGCCCAGCCCGAAGAAACAGGATATTTGGGAGTGGAGAGATAAGAGACCCTGAAAACAATGTTGTTTTTCTTGATGATATGCAGCCAGGAGATTTTTTTTTTTAATTAAAAAAAAAAAAAAAGGCACGCATTGCCTGTGACTAGGACTGCCAGAGCAGGTGTGACCCGGTGTGCGCCGTGGGACACACTGCGCCGAGGCAGGATGCAGATGTGGCGGGACTCCGGAGGCTTCACAAGGGCTGCCCGCACCTCGGGACACAAGTGCCGAGGGCGCCCGGCCGCCAGGGCCAGGCCTGCTCAGCCCCCATCACTGGGCCTGCCACACGCCCAGGACATGGGGCCAGAGCCCACCCCTCTGCTCCCGTCTCCTGAAAGGGAACTTCGCAGGAAGAACTTACTTCATGACGATGTTTAACGACAGCCTTTGGCTTGCTGGTTTTGAACAACCTTCATTTATTCAACATCTCTAGTGGGTGTCCTAGAAGGGCTTTATTGTGTTCCCTCCAAACACGTCATTTTTATTTGCTCCACAATAAACCCGTTTCGAACGCAAAAGTCTCGAGAATTCAAGTAAGCAAGAAAAATAAAGAGGAAAATAAACTTGTCAAATCCTTGCTCTCAAATACTTATTTAAAATCTAAATAACTAAAATTACTACAAATGCTTTAAAGTGTTAGTGAGCTGGTCCCACTGTGACAAACATCAGGCGTCAGGCCTGACAGGACTCCCGGACACAGGGACATGCCATGCAATGAAGGCCTAGCCAAGCGCTTTAAATCTGAACTATAAGTTCACGGCCACATGTCTGTTTTTCACCCGAAGGAAGTGCAGCTCGTAGGCCTGAACATTCCTTAGAGGATTTCAGGCCTTTAATTACTCATTTTCAGGAAATTACTTGTTCTCTGGAAGAAACAACATTTTGCTTTGAATCTAGTTACATGAAAGTTGGGCCAGAAAAGAGGTGTGGTCTCAACAGGGGACCCACAGAACACAATGGACCAAGCCCTGAGTCATCGGGCCACTCTGGTTCCAGAGCTGCATAGCCGGTGGGGTGATCTCACTCGGATTTCAGGCTGTGTGTGTCACGGTGCCATAAAGTGGCCCAAGTTTGTATGCCTTTTATTGTCCCATGACTTACCCACTTGAGTTATGGATAGAAGGAAGAGGGGAGGAAGGAGAAAGTGAAGAGGAGGAAGAGGGGGAAGAAGAGGAAAGAGAGAGGGAAGGAAGGAAGGAGAGAGAGAGAGAAAGAAAAAAGAAAGAAAGAGAGAGAGAAAGAGAGAGAAAGAAAGAGAGAAAGAAAGAGAGAGAGAGAGAGAGAAAGAGAGAGAGGGAGGGAGGGAGGGAGGAACTGAAAGACAGAAAAACACAAAGAAAAAAATAAAAAGAGAAAATAAATCTCCTTCTGTATAAAAATCAGAACCTGACAAATTCTCAGCACCCACAGTTCGCAGGGATGTTGATTTCCGTCCTTTTCATCTCCAAACAATTGAATGAGATGGCAGCGGGCTGATTAAAATTTTGTTTCCCCTAAAATTTCAAAGTACTGAACTGTTTTATCTAGGCAGCCTCCACTGGGCTTCAGGAGCACTGAGAAAACTGCTGTCTGGTTCCCCAAGGGTCTTTGTTTTTTGCTCTCCTAAGAAGCATCCATTTAAAATGGTAACTGCGGTACCCGAATAAGCAAGGCCCTCTTACGGATTTCCCAAAAGACAGCCTTCCTTAAGTGGATGACCCCTGATGACCTCTATGCTACCCAAGCTGCCATGGAAGAAAATTCTGCAGGGTCCGTCCAATCGCTGCCTGGTTTCCGAGCCCTTGCCCCACAGCTGCAGGGCCCCAGCATTCTTGGGGAGAGCTAATTCTCCATGGAGCGTCTGCCCTTCACTCCTTGCTTCCTGCCAAATTCGGGTCAGTGACACTGACATTTGACTCTCTATTTGGACACAATTTCAACCTACAGAAAAGTGACACAATAATACGAAGAACTAACATCCTTCACCCAGCTACTCCGACTGCTGGTGACTTACATCACGTGCTCTGCATGTATGTAAAATGAATGCATATATGCATATACATACATGTTTATTCTTTAATGAGAATAAAGAAAAAAACATAAAACCAGGTGCTGGTATTTGATATATTTCCTGAAGAGTCTACCCATAAATTCCATTACGTCCGATTTTAAAAATGTACAAAAATTTAAAAAGTGATCTAATAAAAAACTAATTTTGAGATAATAAATTATTAAAAAACAGCAAATCTTCAGTTCTAATGACACAATGTTTGACTTTTGCCATCATCTTTAAAGAGAACAATTCCTGATGCTTAGAATGACCTACGGGCATCCAACCAAGCCCAATGTTCTCCAAACATTTAATGCAAAGTTATTTAAAACAAAAAAACCGTGTTGGCTATTGATAGAAGGCGCATCTATTAATTCCAATATAGGCATGTGAATTATTCTAGGAGAAAACCACCTGACGATACAGACACCCCGCCATCTCCCCCTCACTCCAGTCCCAGGCCCCTGCTATCAGGTGGCCTCTGTGCCAGGCCACTCAGCCAAGAAAGGACCCGGCTTCCCTTCCAACCCAACACCTCCTGTCCTTGGAGGCCACCCTCCAGGTCACCAGGCAGATCTAGTGCATCCTGCCCTGACTGATCTGTCAGGACAGCGTCCTCCTTCAGCCTCCTTGGGATACAGCAAACACCACGCTGGGCAGGGCGGCCCTCCCAGCATCCTTCTGGACAAACTGCACACTTCCACTTGGTACTTACCTATTGTGGGCCCATCACCCTGGATTTACCAAAGCCCTTCATAAACCTGTTCATGTCTTACTCCAAATAATAAGGGAATCATGTGAGAAAGCCCATACATTTACTATAACTATAAGAGGGGCACTGTCATTGATTTGTCCTAAAACCACATCTTCCCCCTTTCTAAAGGCTCAACACATTCTCACCCTGGTTCTCTCTCTACCTTCTCCACGCGGGATCTACAGCGGAAGGTCAAGAGAGGAGTACACTGGATGAGGGTGACTTACATCATGAGAGTTCTAGAAATGACGTGTGAGCATAGCCAAGAGGTAAGGGGCCAGCAGCTTACTTGAAACATACCAGAAGATCCGTGCATGATCGATTGGTCCCTGCATGAGACATCCGTACAATGAACTGATCTCACCATTGAAAATACTGCAGTAACATGAGGCAGTAGATGAACACTGAGTGATATGGAAAACTGATGTGGTGCAAGGCCTAGTGAGCTGAAAATCAGGTTATAAAGGAGAATTATATCACAGACCCACGTGTGAGAAATAATTTAAAAAAAGAAATGTTGTTGACTATGTCCTACAACACTGAAGGGGGAAGAACCTGTCTTTTCTTTTCTGTCCCCGTCCCATCCCATCTCCACTGGTTCATCTACATCAGGGGTGTCCAGCCCACGGCCCATGGTGGCTGTGAATGTGGCCCAACACAAGATCGTAAATTTACTTAAAACATCATGAGGCTTTTTTGTGATTATGTGTCCCAGTGCATTTCATGTGTGGCCCAAGACAACTCTTCTTCCAGTGTGACCCAGAGACGCCAAAAGGTTGGACGCCCCTGAAAACATTTACAATCAACATATATTACAGTTTAATGTAAACTGTATGTAAGTAACATGCAATAATCTATGTCTTTTGTAAATACCTGTATTATGTGCAGCACACAATCCCTGTAGTTGTCAACCTCAGTACGTGCATGTGTCAAAACACACATTCCTTTCACCTGTCCACGGCAAGAACAGAGTAGCTCGTTTTTATTAATTGTGTACAGAAACCCAGGAGACACCAGTGTCTCGTGGCGGCCACCTAGCCAGCACCAACCCGTCCAGTCAGTAGAGATGGAGGGCCCTTCCCATGCCAGGCTCTCTGGTTGGCCATAGGAAACCAGAGTGACAGGCCTTGGTCCGGCCCCAGGGTGTCTTCGCGTCCAGGAAGTCTGTTAGTCAACTTAAATTCCATACACAAAAAACTGCACAGCCTTCGACCAACCCGTAAAAACCAGACTTTTTAAGGGCAAAACAACAGGACAGAGGTGACACATGAATCTTAAAATGAAGACTGTGTGGATTATTCATGAGATTCCTGCAAGGAGGATGTCCCAAGGATTTTTGCCAGGAACATGCCTGAGGCTGCAGATAAGGATCAAGCATCTGGACTTGCCCCTACAGTGGAAAACTCCACCACCGCTCCCTGGAACTTTTCCATCCCTGTCACCGGAGGGTTTGCCTGAGGACAGACGCAGGCAGCGGAAGGCGCTCCTAGCCCCCAGTGCACCCCACTTCATACCGGTCAGGGACCGTTTCTCCATCCCCAGCGGACTTCAGGAGTACAGTTTCCTGCCACTGGGCGAGACCGTGTGTGCGTGTATATGTGCGTGAGCACATGTGTGTATGTGTGTGAGGGCATGTGTGGCACATCCTCCAGCACCACATTAAGAAATAATCCAATTACAATTTAAATAACTATTGTTTCAACACTTTCTCGAGGTGGTTAATATCCTTCAGTGTCTTGGCTGATTTGAGCTCATCTAAACCAAGGAAATTATCACATAGTAAATCCTCAACTTCTCAACGCCCAGCTGCAATTTCCTTAATTGTGAAGCACGCGTTGGTTCCAGAGGCTCCCGTGGAGCAACGAGTGCAATGAACACAGTTTCATAAGCCTCGCACATATTCTCGAATTTTGCCAACTCTGCTCTTACCCAGTTCCATATGCCTGCAAACATGCAGGCGTATTAAAACCAGTATCAGGGATTCTAAACATGTCAATTTGTTACTCAAGGCTTAAAAAAAAGAAAACAAAACCCTAAGAGCAATTACTTTGACACAATAAATTAGTTTAAAGGTACTTATAAATTTCCTGTTTCAAGTATCATGTTTCTATAAACGGGGTGGGCAAAAGTAGAGTTACAGTTGTGAGTATGGGAAACACAGTTTGTTCCTGAATTATTTATTAATTTATGTATGACTTTCCATACGAACAGCTGCTTTGCCCACCCCATACGATAATACAAACCATTAAGTGCACGGGCAGGGCTTTTTCTGTGTCGCTGGGCAAGCGGACACGTGGCGGCCATCATCAGCCCACCACGGGACATCGCCGGGCTTGCTGGGCACCTGTGCCCCATCAGTTGTGGGTGCACGAGGGCATGCGGCCATCCTGCTCCTCAGTCCCCTGCTCGGGTCTGGAGGCTTGTGTCCAGGTGCTGTTCACAGCCATCATCCCTGCCACCCTGAGAAGTTCTCTGAGGTTGTTAAAATTCTCTTACATTTTCATCACTAGTCAGACTTTTCATGTTTTTTTTAAGTGTACTGATCTCATTTATAAGGTATTAGATATCAGTATTTCTTTTGTCTCGATCTGTAAATATTGTATGAATTAGTTTATACACAGACACACACACACACACAACTTCTTAAAGAAAGGTAATCAAACTGTACTACATTGTTGGCACTTGACAGAAACTAGCAGAGCAGCCTGGACTGAAGAGTTGCTCCCAGGTTAAAGAGGCAGCTTGTATTCTGAGAAGGATGTGCCTCTCCTTCCACATCAGGACATTTATTCGTCTATTTGCTAACTTGTTTATATGACAAATAAAATCAGAAAGGAGGACCAGGAACAAAACGTTTGTCGTAAATGCATGTACGTTTGCATGAGTGCCACCAGGCACTGGCAAACTGACGGGGTCAGTGCTTGAGACTGTCTCACCAGGGGAGCTGCTGAAATGACCCCCATGCATGGTCCCATCTCTGCACTGTGCCCTCTCTGTACTGTCCCTTCTCTCCACTGTCCCCCCTGACTGTCCCTTCTCTGCATTGTCTCCACTCTCCACTGTCCCCCTCTGCTCTGTCCTCTCCCTGCACTGCCCATTCCCTGCACTCCCCCCTCCCTTCACAGTCCCCTCCCAGCACTGTCCGCTCTCTCCACTGTCCCCTCCCTGCACTGTCCCCTCTCTCCACTGTTCCCTCCCTGCGCTGTCCTCTCTTTCCACTGTCCTCCCTCTGCAAAGTCCCCTCCCTGTACTCTCCCCTCCTTGCACTGCCTCCTCCCTGAACTGTCCGCCCCTCCCTCCATTGTCCCCTCTTCCCTGTCCCCTCCTTGCATTGCTCCCTCCCTGCATTGTCCCCTCCCTGCACTGTCCCCTCTCTGCATAGTCCCCTTTACACTGTCCTCCTTCTGCAAGGTCTCCTCCCTGCACTGTCCCCTCCCTGCACTGTCCTCTCTCTGCACTGTCCCCTCTCTCCACTGTCCTCTCTCTGCACTGTCCCCCTCCCTGCACTGTCCCCTTTCTGCACTATCCTCCCTCTGCAAGGTCCCCTCCCTGCACTGTCCCCTCTCTCTACTGTTCCCTCTCCCTCTGCACAGTGAGGCAGAGGATCTTTCCCTCTTGGGGTGTGAAGCGCAGTTCAAATCAAGGCTGACCCGTTCTCTTCCTGTTCACCCTTTCAAAAATGTGTTTAATTTCTCGTAAATGCACCCAATGGAACTGAAACTCTGGTGTAGATTAATGCATAGTTTTCTTCTAATCCCAGTACAAATCTCCGCAGGCACTGTGGGAACCCTGCGGTCACCAGGAACAAGAGGCCAGGGGACAAGCTGCAGTTTGCCTAGTGCGTACAACTTTATCCTTTATTTCTGCTACAAAGATTGGTTTGTCTCTAGAGTTTGCGGAAGCAACCACCTCTCAGCCACAGAAGCACACAGCTGTGCGTCTCTGCCAGCAAGAGACCCGAAGTCAGCGAGGCGGGCGTTCCCCTCTGAACTGTGAGAATTGTTGTCACTAGAGGGTGCTCGACGTCCCTCTAAAAGGCCCGGAGAGGGCCTTACCTATAAACTCAATTCCTGAGTTTATATTTCTGGAATTTTATCATTATTCTACAAAGTTGCCTCATTTTTACGCTCTGAAATAAAAGTGCAACATTCTTAACGTAGCAGTTGTTTTTGGAAAATGCCAGCTGCGCACCCTCGCGGTGCAGTAAGGGAATGTGGGAGCGCGGGTCGGGCGGAAGGCACTGTTGCTCAGGGTGAGGCCTGGCCGCGGAGCTGGTGCACCTACGGTGCTGTGGACAGTTCCAGGGCCCGACAAGTACCCTGCTTCTAAATAATTCTGCATGGTCCGCTCTGTCCCTAGCACAAGTTCCCTCAAACAGACGGGTACATTTTGAGCGTGTGTGTTCTCGGTAGACGGTGTGGGTTTCACTGTAAGCCCTTGTTGCCTCAACTCCGGCCGTGAGCAGGTCCTTTCCCCCAGTGAGCCCGTGGGAGACCACAGATTACACGACACACGGATGCGACAGAGCCTTTGTGGGCCCTTCCTTTCTTTCAGAAAAAAGTGTAGTATTTCAGGAGATACTTTTAGTGCATCACTTATTAAACACGACACACGTATATGAAATCGAATAAGCTTTGAGACTAAATAGGAGAACTTTCTTGGAAATAATTTTGCAGTTACACTGACTTTACACCATCAACACGTTAAACACTTAAAGCAAAATGCAGTGCCTTGGGAATATTTGCAAAACAAGAAAAGGTAACTGATTTTGCAACTTTTCTCTTTGTGTCCTCGCTTGTACTTAAAAATATCTGCAGTATTTCCTTTGCTCCCTCTTGCACTCTGGTTCATGTACCAAGGAAGAGTGGGGTCAATGGGTGACAGTTGTGTGTTTGTGTTCCTGGCTGTCGGGGGGTTGGGGGGGGGTGGAGGGCCATGAGTGGTGGGGCTCCCACAAATATGTCAACAGGCCCCGCCCCTGTGGCCGGTGATGAGTTTTCCTCTGGGTCTGCCAGCGGGGCAGAGGTTCATTTTCAGGGTGCCCTACAGAATGATAATTAAGGCACTGTCCCATCTGTTTGTCTGCAATTTTTAAAGCGAAACAAACTTTACTTTCGCACATACATGGCACAGAGCAGATGGGACGAGGTGCCGTGGGTTCCACCCAGCCTTCCCAGCATGCAGCAGCCCCCCATCTGGGATGTTGGCAGCAGAGAAAGGCGGCCCAGGCTCAGCACACCCAGCATCCACAGCGATCGGCTGGCTTAGGTGGAAACAGGGTGGGGATGCAGAGCTAACTGCTATGTCAGCAAATGAAGGGCACAGACGCAATCAGGGCAGGAAGCTGAATGAATGACATGTGCATGAATACATGAATGAATGAATGAGTGTATGCCCTCTATGCATTTACAGCAAACTTATCAGAATTTCAAAATAAAAGAGCTCCCATTTGTATATTACCTAGCCCTTACAATGTTCCTAAGTAACATCGACTAAAATTATTTCCAGCTAAACTATTTCAGCAAGTGGGCTGATTTCACATGTACTTATTAGATTCCATCAAGATGGCAGATTCATTGCATTTCTAGACACTCCCCACACACCCGTGGTGAATGCAGTTGCCAGTGTGGCCCAGTCAGATTTCCATTCACACATTCCTTTCTCACAAAGGGGGGACGCGCACACTGCTTTCATCAAAAGGTGGGGCCCGCGTCCCCACTCCTCAGAGCCGATGAGCCTGTGACTCCAGCAGAAGTTCAGCTATGTGACTTCCAAGGCCACACGTAAAGGCGATACAGCTTCCACCTGGTGTTCCTGCAAACGGCATGCTTCCAGCCCGCCCGCCACACCGGGAGGAAGCCCAAGCCTCGGGCAGCGGCACCGGCGTCCCAGCCACCCGTCCAGCCGAACGCCGGCACCCCCCGCCAGAGGCGCAAGCGCAGGAACCGCCGCTGTGACTCCAGCCCAAGCTGCCCATTGATCACAGCGGTCTAAGAGGCCCTGAGTGAAAACAGCGAGGGCAGCCCAGCAACCCCCAGAACTATGAGAAACAAGGAAAAAAAAAAAACTGTCATTGCGATTTCAATGGGTGTGCTGTGTTACCCAGTGAAAGGCGACTGGAGCGCCATCAGAGATTTCCTTATTCAAAAGGAGGTTTTCGCAACGTGGTTACAGTAGAAAATAGTCTCCCTGTGAGATGATCCGTCCACCCATCGGTTCTTTACTGCCATCAAAAGTAGGTACTACGCTGCATCGGGCACGGAAGACGCGGGAAAGGAGGAAGCAGCCCTCAGCCAAACAAGCAAAAACCCCACGTATTAGCTGGAGAAACACAAACAGGCCAAACCACCCCCCACCCCCACCCCCCACGCTGCCCCAGCACGCTGACTCCGGAGAAAGAGCAAAGGTCATGGACATCCACAGCTATTCCTTCTCCGCTCACTCAATGGGCATGCGCCTCAGGGTCACCTGACCCCGTCCAAGGGGAAACCCCCCCTTTCCCCACCCCTGCTCCTGACTCTCCTCCACAGCCCTCACACAACGCCAGCAGCCCTCCCGCCGCCCCCGCATTCATATTGCTGGTACCCCATGCCTATTTTCTAGAAACATCTCTTGCCCGTCAACCCCAGATGACATTCCCAAGGAGACGTGGGAAAACTTTACTTTCTCCCTCTGGGACTCCCACCGAAACGGGAGTGGTGGATGCAAAGCCGGCAAAGAAGCTATTTACCCTGAGTTACTAAAAAGAGAGCCCTAGTGTTTAGAAAGTGGTATTATTATTTTTCCTGAAACACTAGCTCCCACAATTCAAGGGCTCCGTCCCCAGCGCAGTCTCCAAGGGCTCCAGGATGCCAGGGAGGTGGGGGCCGGGGGGCTTCCATCGGTCCATTGTGCTGATAATGAGAGACATCTGGAAGGCTGCACTGGTGGGCCTGGCCAGACACGTGGCCAGACATGGCACGAGGAGCTCGGTGCCATGGGCGCAGCGACACACAGTGGGTCTCTTGTTTCCAAGAGCCACAGTCCTGTGCACCCCTCTCCCCCTCCCAGAACATGCGCTTAACAGCCATCCCCAGGGGCGTTCTCCCCAAACATCTGTGGGGCTTCTGGAAAGAAGGTGAGGTATCTTGCTTTGCGACTCGCGTGTTGAATTCCTGCAGAAGCAGCACTGCAGCTCTGACCCCAGAGGGCAGGAGTGCCCCGACTCGCCTCCCAGGCTGATCTGGGACCTGTGCTCTGTGACTCTGTATTCCTTAAAGCAGCCTGGGGCTCAGGCGTGGAAACCATCAATGTGTCTCACGCGCCACTCTCCGTTTTATGGAATTCTTGCACCGGGGGGGCTCCTTTTTATTTTATTATTTTCTTTTAACAGCCAGAAAACGGGGAACTTCACAAAGACATTTTTCAGCTGCCTGAAGTGACCCTTAACTTAACAGGTTTTGTCTAATCTGTAAATTGGAGTTAAAAGTGTTCCAGTACCTTTGGAGCGGGAGCTCTTTGTCTTTAACGGGGCAAGGAGACCGCTAACAATAGGGCTACACATACCTTGCGCCTCTTTGTTAGCGGCTGCAAACCAGAAACAGATGTGAAGTATCAGCACTACCTCGGACTGACCCGTGGAAGCTGCGGCTACTCCAGATCATTCCTAATAACTCAGAACTGCCACCATGTTACTAACTTTTTTCTCACTTACAAATGCAAAAGAGACTTGACAGAACACATTAAAATCCATTTCCCTCTGAACACAGACAGAGATCTTGGCCGATGAGACCCAGGAACGGAAGGCTGCTGCACCGAGCTGCGCGGTTGTCATCTGTGTTTTCTTTAGGGGATCGCTGGCTTTAACAAAGCAAGACCTGGAAGGGGAGTGATTATCCCGGAAATTAGATATTCCCGCCGTTACCTTGCCCCAAGGTGCTTGGAAATGTAAGAAAACCCAGAGGTTTAGGGTGAAGAATCTAGCATCCCCAAACATTTCCCTAACGTGGAAGCCACTTTCATTTTCCTGACTTTAAAGTAATGAAGATAAGTGAAGAAAAAAAATCAATAGATGCGGGGATGATTCATAAACTGCCCAAAGGAAGAACCCCGTCCCTGTGCTAAATGTGAGCATTCTATCGCCAGTAAGTCTATTTACTAGATCTGAGAGGGACTAGTTTAACATAAAACCACATACAAAGTTGTTTCAGACATCTGAATATTGTTTTTTACCTTAAAGCAGGCACAAGGTGGAGTGCCTTTAGAGGCAAGGCGAGACACTGATTGATTCTCAGCACTTACAAATACGGCGATTACCCCGCCCTGCTACGGAGGGCTTCCTAGTCCCGCAGAGATCAGGCTGACGCGTGTGCGTAGGTATGGAAAGGATGAGGACAATCACATCACCACGGTTCGCCACTGTCGGACCGTGCGTGGTAAGATGTGAAGCACACCATGATTTCATGTTTCACTAGGAAAGAAAACGTAATTCTGCCACACAAAATTAGCCATAGCACGTGCTCATTCACCAGGCATGAGACACACTGAATTTCTGAAAACAAGCAGTGGGGCTGTCCTTAGGCAAGCTCAGGTCCTGACAGCGCTGGAATGTCACTGGGACTGGGCTGCAGGGTCTCTCAGCCTTCGTACCACCAACACATTGGGCTGGGTAACACTTTGTTCTTTTTCTTTGGTGGGGCGTGTTGGGGGGGCAGTCTGTCCTGTGCCCTGTAGGTTGTTTGCTAGCATCCCTGGCTCCTACCTGCAAGTAGCACCGCCCTCCCTCCCAGTTATGACGATCAAAGCCGTCCTCAGGTGTTGGCAAATGTCCCTGAGGGTAGAAGGGAAATCAGTTCAGTTGAGAAACACGGCAACAGAGCAATTCAGTGTGATCAGCTTCGCAGTGTAATTTAGTCTATGAGTAAATGACAGACTGTCAACCAACTGAAGACTGCACTTCTGGGCGCAACATACTGACCTAAAAACATCACATCAACAAAAAGCTGGTGTACACTCAAGAGTACGTGTCAGCCTTCCCAACCAATGGGATGTAATGGTGTTTAACATCATGCATCATCGAGGGAATGCAAATCAAAACCACAATGAGATATCACACCTGTTGGAATGGCTAGTTTCAGAAAAAAGGAATGACAAGTGATGGCGATGACGTAGAGAAAGGGAACCCCTGTGTTCTGTCGGTGGGAATGTAAATGAGTGCAGGGAAACAGTATGGAGGGGCCCTCGAACAACCAAATGCAGAACCACCATACGATTATTCCACTTCTGGGTACCGACCACAAGGAAGCAAACTGACGATCTTGGAAGGGACAGCACTCCCGTGTTCACTGCTGCATTATTCACAACAGCCAAGACATGGGAATGACCCACGTGTCCACTGACAGGTGAGTAGGTAGATAAAAGGCAGTATGTACGTGCAGAGAACATTCATCAGCCATGGAAAGAAGGAAATCCTGCCACCTGTGGCAACATGGGTGTACCTTGAGGGCCTGGTGATAAGTGAAATCAGTCAGGCAGAGAAAGATGAACACTGTATGATCTCAGTGAAATGTGGAATCTATGGGAAAGCAGCCCTGCCAGGTGCGGGTCAGCCGGCTGGAGTGTCGTCCTGTAACCGGAAGGCTGAGAGTTCGATGTACTGCGAGGGCACGTACCTAGGTTGTGGGTTTGGTCCCAGGTCTGGGCACATAGGATCCCTGGTCCGGGTGCGTACAGGAGGCAACCAATCGATGCTTCTCTCTTGCATCGATGTTTCTCTCTCTCCCTTCCTCTCTCTCTAAAAAGCAATGAAAAAAATGTCCTCCAGTGAGGAAAAAAAATCTCATAAATACAAAGAAGAGACTGGTGGCTGCCAGAGGCAGGGGGAGAGTGGTGGGCAGAATGGGTGCAGGAGATCGGAGGGTACAGACTTCCAGTTACGAGATACGTAAGTCTGGGGACATAACATACGGCACGGTGACTGTAGATAACAGTACTGCATTGTATATTTGAAAGTTACTGAGAGAGTAAATTGTGAAAGTTCTCATCACAAGAAATAAAATGTGTGACTAAGTGTGGTGATGGATTCTAACTGAATTTATTATGATGATCATTTCATACTATAGACATATGTCCAGTCATTAGGCTTGTACCCCTAAAACCAAAACAACAGTATGTGTCAATTATAGCTCAATAAAAATAAACAAATAAGAGAAGTCAAATGAGAGCAAGTCACTATCACAAGATTTCAGTTTACAAACTATCCCAATAAATATGAAAAATGCTAAAGAAAATCAAATGAAGGAAGGTAAAACACCATATTTTGGGCCTAGTCATAGGACAAAAATGAAAAGTTTAATTTTTGCAGCATTGGCAAGAATGTGAACCAAAGAGCACTGTCATTCATGCCTATTGGAAACATAGATTAATGTCTCATCAGCATCTCTCTTCTAAAAATAATCTGTAACTGTTAAGGACATTGATTAAATCATCTATATCCTCTTAAAACTCCCAAAAAATGAAGAAGAAAAAAAACCCAGGCACAGATTGATTTACCAGCAAATTCTAACACATTTAAAGAAGAATTATGCGAGCCTTACAGAAATTTTTCCGGATAATATAAAAAAAGGAAAGCTCGATATCAGAATGACACTCATACATCATGAGACAGGGAGGTGACAGGCTGATCTTCCACTTAATTGCAAAAGCAAAAAACCTGAACAAAATCCACAAAAACCAAATCCAACAGTATATAAAACAAAGTGATATATACCACCAGCAAGCTGGGTTTATTCTAAGAATGCAAAGCTATTTCAATCGATGTAAATTATCAAAATTACATTGTAAAAAAGAAAAATCCTATGATAACCTCGCATAAAGGGGGGAAAAAGCATTTGGTAAAATTCAGTGACAATTCACGATGAAAGTTGTCAGCAAATCAGAAATGAAAGGGAACTGGCTCGACCTCATCGAGGTCACCCACCGAGCTTTGCAGTCAACCACACATTGTGATGGTGAGGCGCTGAAACCCAACCCTTGCAGGCTGGGAGAAGAGACGGAGAGGCTCACTATCCCCACATCTGTCACAAATTGCACTGGAGGTCCTCCTCAGTACATAAGGCAAGAAAATGAAATAAAATGCCAAGGATCTGGGGAGAAATAGATAAAGCCTTAACAGCAGATGGTATAGGTTTTTTTTAGATAAGAAATTCAAGAAAACTTAGAAATGAATCATTAAATCAGTGGGTTTAAGAAGCCTGCTAGCTATGGGTCAATATAGAAAATTCAATTTTATTTCTATGTATCAACATCCACAGAAAATGAATTGGTAATACTATTTTCATTAGCATCAAAAATACCTTAAAATATGGGAATAAATATAATACCAAATATGCAGGACTTTTACACAGAAAGTTACAAAATACTATTGAAGGAAGACCTAAATAAATGAATAGCTATACCACATTCACAAGCTGAAAGACTTAATACTGGAACAATGTCGATTCTCTTCAAATTGATCAACAGATTCAACGTAGACTCTTATCAAAATTACAAGATTTTTGTACAACTTGACAAAATGATGCCAAAGTTCATACAGAAATGCACAGGGTCGAAAACAGATAGGGTCAGGATGCTCTTACAGAAGAGTGAGGGAGGGTACCTTGCTCTGCCCAACACTGTCACAAAGGCACCGGGAGGAGGTCAGAGGGGATTCGTGCACGTGTTAACATACAGAATGACGGGAAAGAAAGGATGGCCCCACACACCCATGGGCACCCGCGAGTTATGGCCAAGGTCACACGCAAGGCGATGAAGGAAGAGAGGAAATCTTAGAAAAATGGTGCTGGGGAAATGGGACATCCACGTGGAAAACAGAAACTTGACAACAAACTCAACCTTCCACAAAAATCGAGTCCAGGAGACTACAGATAGAAATGTGAGAGGCAAAGCAATGACACTTCTGGAATGTAATACCGAAGACTGTCTTCATGATTTTGGGATGAAGACGAGTTTGTCAATAAGAGAAAACACAAACTGTAAACAGAAAGCCTGATAAATGGAACCACATTATAACGTAAAAAACAACTTGAGAACTTCTTTTCATCCAGAGACCCCATTAAGAGAACAAAAATAAAAGCCATGGAATGGAAGATGATATTTTTAACACATCTAACCTACTGTTCATATCCAGAACAGGTAAGGGACCCTTATAAATCAATAAGGAGACACAGGACCCAATGGAAATACAGCGACGCAAAAGGGATGATTCTGCCTCCGGTAACGTGCCGAGTCCACTTTCTCCAGGTGAAGGAAGTAGACAGCAATGATACGGAGCATCACAAGTACTTATTACGACCCTCAGTGCTCCTCAGTGAGGATCGCCTCTTTGGTGAGGTGCAGCAACTGGAGGGAGGGACCCTCCGTGACGAGCGGCCCTCACCCAGAAGTGGCCGTCGCCGAGGAGCCGGCATTACACAACAAACAGGCTCCATTTACAGAAGCAGAGAAGCAGCCCTCCAGGTAAGGGACCAACTAGCTCCATGTTCCGGAGCCAGCTCTGGAGCGCGCGGGCCAGGGCTGTGTCATTTCACCCAGCGTCTACCAGGCAGGCAAGGCCCACGGTGGACTGAGGCGTTTGGTCTTATTCCCATGGCGGAAAGCCCCTGGGCCGGACACCAGATAGAGACCGTAGGGTCTCGTCGACTTGCTCTGAGGGCCCTCCGGCTGCTGCGTAAAGGAAGGGCTTGTCAGCAGGCACCAAGGGAAGCCAGGAGAAACCAGCTAAGATGCGACTGCATCGCTCCAGGTGAGGGATGACGAACCTGGAGCTCCCGGCGAAGAGTTGACAAGACTGGCTGACACACTGGAAAGTAAAGGAAAGAGACCCGGAGGTGGTTTGTGGTTTTGTGGTTTCTGGCTGTTGTTCGGTTTTATTGTTCGGCCTTGGCAACTGGGAAGACAGCGTTCCTACTTCATGCAGATGGGGGAGACCTGGAGAATACAAGTTTGAGGGACTAGATCAGGGTTTGTACTTAAAGTCAGAGGTGCCTGTAGACATCAATTCAAAGATGGTTATAAACAGGGAGGTGAGACTGAGAATCGCTGAACTTTGTGTGGATTTTAAGCCACGCTATCGGGTGGGGGCGAGGGGGTGGGCGTAGACAACAAAGGAAAGGTGATCAAAGCTGAGCCTTGAGACTGTCCGTCACTTAGAAGCTGGGCAGAGAAAGAAGGGCCAGCCTATGACTCAGGTCGCGCAGGAGGGTTTCCATGCAGTGCTGAGTGCCCATCGGAGATTTGCGGTCATAAACTTAGAGGCAGACCGGCCAGCCGAGTCCTGCATGTTTTCTCAGGCAACATTTAGCGCCTCAAAGCGCAGCTACTATACATGAAGCGAAGCCCTGGGCCAATCATCACAGATCCTTACTAGGTATGGTTATTAACAGCCAAACTTTATAGCTGAGGGACAGAGGCACGGAGAAGTTAAGGGACTTGCCCACAGTCACAGCAGGTTGTGTTACCAATCAGGAGACCGTCATAACCAGGGAGGCCAGAGCGGGAATTACTGACTTTGAAGCAAAGCCTTTTCTACCTCTGTATTTCACATCCTTAAACACCGCTGTGATGCCACCTCCAGAATGGGAAAACAAAGGTACCCTGGGACAAAAGCAGCTCATAAAAAGGGAACTTACAAAAACAGACAATAGAATTTAAATGAAGAACAATATACGGGTTATGGGTGAAGGTATCCTCCGTATAAATATGATATGGTTCAACCCAGGGTAATGAATAAAACGAGACCAAAAGGATAGAAATAAAGATCACGGAGCCCTGGCTGCTGTGGCTCAGTGGATTGAGTGCCGGCCTGCGAACCAAAAGGTCGCTGGTTGGATTCCCAGTCAGGGCACATGCCTGGGTTGTGGGCCAGGTCCCCAGTTGGGGGCGTGCAGGAGACAACCAATTGATGTATCTCTCGCACACTGATGTTTCTCTCCCTCTCCTTCTCCTTCCCTTTCCCTTTCTCTAAAAGTAAATAAAGTGAAATCTTTTAAAAATAAAGATCATGAAGTATGTTGGCAAGAAACCATAGTTCAGGTTTTGAAATTTGGAAACTAAAAGAAAATCGTGAACGACTTAAGAAATGTTTTAGGAATTTGCAGTCAAAATTAGACACAACAATGGCAAGACTCTTCTGCGCAGGCAAAAGTCAGAATCTTGCGAGTCCAAGGGCGTGGACCTCACTTGGCCATCAGGATCATGGAAGTTTGACCAGATGGGCATTAAAGGGCTCCAGGGTACACTTGCAGATCCAGGGAGCCTTATGTATAAAATTCTTGACCATATCTGCAGTTTGTGGTTTCAATATTAAAAATATAATGTGAAAGAGATTCAGCTATCCGTGGGTGAATGTGCTCATCAGCCCTTTCGTCAGCCAAAGTTCTCAGTACACAGGGTGGTACTTCATGTTACGGTACTCCTGGCACCGGACGAAAATGGGGAGGTTTCTACGACAGCATTGCCTACATCTAACCCTGGAGTAGCAGTAACAATGCGTCATGATATACAGTCCCCTCTCTACGTCTACCCTGAGAGAAAAAACAAGGTTTGCTTTTCAGAAAGTAGTCTAAGGATGGCCTGTTTCATATGTAAATGTTGACAAAATACAGGTCAGGAAAAATATATAAAATAAGATTTGTACTTTGTCTTCCAGTGTAAGGAAAGATTTACTTGTGAACTAACGGTCTTCACAAAATATGCATTTTTGGTATCCTTTTTCTTATCGTATCCATAAATTTACTAATAAAAGATTCTGTCTTGATTTACTAACGTTTGAAATGATGGATTATATTGGTATTGCAAGAAAGGGATATTATAAATTAAAAATCCATACATAAACCGTATTCCCTTATTTGCAATATGACGAATGATTGTGTAAAGTCACAATCAATAAAAGCTACTTGAAAGTTATAAAATGGATTTGGCCACAACAGCTAGACTAGCCATGTGAAAACACTCCACCTATTTTTAATTATCAGTTTATAGCGCAGATCCAGCAGGTCAAAATATTTAATTTTAATCAAGCAATTATCTATATGTGGCTTCATATTACAATGTGGGAGTTCGATCAAATATTTCCAAGGTATTTATCAAAGTTCAATACAGGTCCTGTCTCATAAATCAGTTTTAGACTAGACAAAAGGAATAAGCAAGTTCTTGTTTATTTCAGTATTTTCCAAGCCAGTTCCAAAGACAAAGCTGTTATTCTCATGTGAATTTTCACTAGAAATCTGAGCAATCTTGCTCTGACAATCTGTTTAGATACGATACAATGGCAACAAAACAACGAAAAAGTACAAGTTCTATTAAACTCTTTCTCCTTGGACATGAAATACATGTTTGGGGAAGAACTGAGTTGTTCCATATGAGCTACGGTTATTTCTTATGTGGGAGCGACTCTGGCTCTGCAACATGGTTTCTCAAAGGAGGCTTTGTGTCCGGGTGAGACCAGTTTTCCACTCAAATCATTTCACTGAATTCCACTGGATCGCACGCTTCCAGGTCCCCTCCCTGAAATATGGCCTGCAGGTCTCAATAAACTGTCAGAGGTGGCAGAGAGGGCACGCTAAAAATAACACGGCTGAGTGTTTGTATCCTGTCTGTGGTAGCTCCGACCGGGGCATCCAACATTTTTGTAATGCACTCTCAGAGAGCTGATTGTCTAAGCGCAGATCAACAAGCCGTTCCGAGCCCATTGTTAATATGAGTGCCTTTTCGTAGAACGCAGAGGGTAGTGCTGTGGTTGCTATAGCTTATGATAAAGCAGGTCTGTATTTACAGTAAACGTTCCACGGGGTTAGCAGTCCCTGATCCCGCCTCCAAGAATACTCAGAAAACATTCCCAAGGAAACCTCTGCTCTTTTCTACTTCATCTAGGGAGTGGTGTGCGTTAGAACAAGGACGATATCCGCCGCTCATTCATCACCTGCCACGAGCCGCAGTGCGTGCTCTATGTACGTGAACCATCCGAGCTCACTCCTTCCCCAGCCCTGTGAATTGCGTGCCCTTCGTCCCATTTCCCAGGTAAAGAGACTGAGGCTCGCACAGGCTCTAAGTCCTGTACCCGAGATCAGAAAGGAGGCAGCAGGGCCAGCATGGCCACAAAGCCCTCCCTGACCGTGGAACGGGTGGTCATCCACAGCGCCTTCTCTGAGCTTCCGCCGCGGCTGCGGCGCTGGGCCGGACTCTCACTCCGTTCGCTATTGTGATCCACACGCAAATCCCAGCGACCCATGTGGAATACGCATCTACGTCCAGCCCGACCTGCTACCGGGTTTCCGTGTTATTTCATACGAAAACAATCAATAACAGAAAGGGCCTGGATCTGGTTTCGAAAAACATAATTTGAAAGGAATTCACTCTGAAAGCCGCAAGCAGCCCGGTGATCTCGGACCAGCCCCCTGGAAGGCCTTCCCGGCTACCTCCGCGCTCCTCCGGGCGCCTCCTTCCATCTAAAAATACACGTCTGGCTGCTCCCGCTCATAAACAGACACAGAGGGACCCAGTGTCCAAAGGCAGGGCCGCGCTTTTAAGAGGCACTTTGTTTTTGTAGGTGTTCAAGGATTTGGAATCAAAGCAGCAGAATTATTAAAATTAATCCAATTTTCTTTCATTTATTTTGTTAGCTCATACCTCTAAAAGATATATTTTGGAAGGCACCGTTCAACCCGACCATTTACAAATCAAAGCTTTCTTTGGAATCCCGGGGACCTAACCCAAGCTAGACCGTGACACCCTGCCAGGCCCGAGCCCTCTCCCCTGGAAGGAATATGGAATGTGCTCACATTTAATTACAGTGTCAAACATCTAACTTAAATGGCTTTAATCGACAGCCAAAACTATGAGTCTTTCTGGCTTGAATTTCTATAAACACAGAATAAATTCAAATATGTCACACAGTGGCGGCAATGCGTTGACCGCTGGGCCAGGAGTCGTGCCACATCTCCTCGCTGGGACAAGAGTCGGTGTCTTCCTGTGCAAGACTGTGGATCATTTCAGATGATTGGTCTACAGCACCGGCCCCGAGCTCATGCCCCCCTCCCCACCCCAAAGTCCCTGGCCTTGGCCCCACTCACACCGCAGGGCCTGATCGAAGCCAGTTCTGGCCTTCCCACTCCGTCTCGGAGTGTTTTTAGAAACGTGACGCCATGTTTAAAACACACCAGGCAAGAGGGTCCTTAATAATCATCAGACACTCCACAAGACAGGAGAGGTGGTAACAGGTTAGGGCGTCTTTAGTAAGGTGGAAAAGACAGAAACCCCCTGACTGTGAAAGTCCCCAAAAGCAAAGAATGAAGTATCCTTTATTTTGGAAACATTAAAAAAAAAAAAAAAGTCTGTAAGCATGTAAGCAGAGATGTCCCAGTCCAGCCTGAGCACTTCTGAAAATAAATTCTGGAATGATCCTGCAAGAGAATTCTCTAGCCACTTCTGTTTGAAATTCTTCCTCAAGAAAGAACAGAGTTAAAAAAAACAACCCCAAAACAAAACAAAACAAAACAACCCCTGCATTGGACCAGAAAGAGAGAAGAAAGTACAGAGCTGGTGCAAATACAAGAGCCCACGCTTGTTCAAGGCAAGGAAAGAGCCCCTCACTCACGGATCCAGAGCCCACCACGAAAAGCAGGTAGGCCGCTCCCAATGCCCACCACTGTGGAAGGAGAGGAGGCTGACACGGAATCAATAGCACTTGTAACTACAGAAAGAGATCACAAAATTAATTTAAAAAACTGAAAAGGAAATTTATTTCAGATCCTCCAAGAAAACGTGTAGAGACCTCCTTAACCTTGGAAGGTTCAGAAGACCCGCCTCCTCTCCTGTGATGTGAAGGTCACGGGAAGGGAGGGGGTGGTCGCCAAGGAGTTAGGCAGTCTTACAGGGTTTAGGGCCAACCAGCTACAACATGGCTTAAAAATTCTGAACTGAAAAAAATGCTCCAGGGCTCTTTCCTGGCTCGATACAATTAATCGCATGTCACACAGAGGTGTGACCGGGTCACAGAATCCCACGGTTAGGGGCACACTGGCCGTAGGCAGGCCAGTGTGGGGGACTGGCCTTCATCGACCTCTGTGCGGGGAGTCACAGTAAAATCTTCCATCGCTCACGTGTGTGCATGTCTGTTTAGGAGAAAGCTACTTGCAAGAAGTTATTGAGAAATTCATTAGGCTTAAAACTTTTAATGAATGTCTAAGTAACCTTTTACCTATTTGTTATTTTTAAAGCATTTAAATCTCAATGAGTTTCTTAGTAATCTTTTTAACTGTTTGTTACTACTACTTTTTTTTTAATTGTCACAGAGCATATGTTTATTGATATTAAAGACAGAGGAGAGTCGGGGCGGGGGAGAGACAGACAGACAAGCAGACATCGATTGGTTGCCTCCTGCCTGCCACCCAGACCAGGGACTGAACTTGCAGCCTAGGCATGTGCCCTGGCCTGGGGTCTTACCCACAACCTTCTGGTGAACGGGACCACACTCCAACCAAAGGAGTCACCTGGCAGGGCTGTTTCTACTACCTTTTTAACAGTTTTTAAGCTTAATGAATTTCTTAGTAACCTCCTGGATGCTCTGGAGTTATGTGAAACTAGGTGATAGGCCTGTGGGAACAAAAAGTGAAAGATGTCCCTGAGGTCCCCGGTAGCATATATGCCAGGGGACCTCTGCACCCTCTTCCTTCCCTCACTGGAGGTGGCCCCAGAAGCCATGTGTTGACCCAACAGGGTCCTAAGACAGGGGCGCTTCTGTCAGCCTGAGTGGCTATGTGGTAGTGCATGCAACCAGTCCCTGTTAAGTTAAGCCACTGGGATTTGGACTTAATTTGTCACCTCAGCATGACTTAGATGACACGGTTCCCCAGAGCTCCATTAATGGGGTCACCGGTTTTACCAGGTTTTCTCACATCCCTGGTAGGACGGACCAAACCAGGAACCCACCTGCCATTCTTTTCACTCCCCGGGACCAGAGCGTGACATGTCTCCCACGTGACCAGCATCGGTGGGCACAGGCGTGCACATCGGGAGACAAGAACAGAAAGGAAAGTTCTCAAACTGTAGAAAGTTGCTTATGGTGCCTGAGTGGCTCCCGCCCCTTCTGCTTGTCACTCTCCAGCTGCACTGGGGACATGTTCAGACACCGAGTCCATAATGCTGCCCCCAGAGGGGGTTTGAGGGGGAAACGATCACTACATTAAATATTAATGTCACAGGTGAAGACGCAGCAGAGTTAAGGTCAGCAGGCCTCTGGTGTCAGATGAAGATATTCTAAAAAAAGTAAAAACTTCCCAGAGGTGACAAACAGCTCCTTTCGGATAGTGTGGTCGGGGTTGGGTTCTCCGGGGTGACTCCCAGGCAGAGAGCTGACGACTCTGGAGAAAGCCATGACAATTTAGGGGAAGTGTTCTGGGCGGGGGCAGTGGGCACAGGGCCCCGAGGTGAAAATGGGCTTGGAATATTCTAGAACCAGCAAGAGCCAGTGTGTCTGCAGCAGACCGAGCAGGCGGCACTGGGAGACAGGCCTGATCGGGTAGGACCATAGGAACATGAAGGAAGAGTTTGGATTTTATTCAAATGTCAAGACGTATGCAATGACGTTCAGCAGGGCAGCGACAAGGGTTGACTTGCACTTTGAGGGAACATTGCCTTCTGCGTGGTGAGGAGCCTAGAGGGGCCCTGAGCGGGGGGTGGGCCTTTCATCACCCCGGGGAACAACCTGGTGACTGGCATTCAGGTGCTGGTGGTGGAGGGCGGCAGGGGGAGTGGACACCCTAGGGTGTACTTTGAAGGCGGAGCCTACAGAACTTGGTGATGGATTGGATAAGAGGGATAAACAGCATTACCAAGGTCTGGGGCCCAAACACCGGGCTGGAAGGTTATCCCACTACTAAGGTGGGTGATGCCAGGGAAGGAGGATTAGCCATATGAATTTCAACGGAAATCAAGTTGGAGTCAGTATCGAATGTGCTGACGTGAATCTTTATGCCCTCCGTCAAGACACACATCACCACCTTAGGCACTAGGTCCTTCCTGATAGTCTTGATAGAGACAGATACGTGGAGTCATAAAACACAGGCTTTCCTTTTTATGAAAAGTCAGATCATTGTCAACATCTTGGTACCCATCCTTTCATAACACTCTCTAAACATAAAAATATCCGTATCTGTAATTTTACAGCTATGGATCCCATATTAGACATGTTATTTTCGAGTAACATGTATAATAACATATTATACATGTTATTTTCATAATGCACGGCATGTTATAACCCATTAACATATTTTGTTATACGTGTTATTTTCACATTACGCGTTATTTCCATTTTGGCACTTTCTATCAGTCTTATTTCTGCAGGGCAGGGTCCCAGGCTGGTCCTGAGCGTTATTTCTTGTATTTTTGTGAATTACTGACACTTTTTAAATGAGCAAATAGCTATTCAGATAACCACTCATAGACTCTCCAGTACAGCTCTTCTTACAGGGGAAGAAAAAAAGAGTAAAGTCAGAACAGAGAGTACTAGGCTCTTGTTAGACATTGTGCCTGAGAGAGCAACTCTCCCGGCACTTCGAGAAACCCTCGCTTCTGCCACTTGGATCAAATTGGAAATATTGCATTTACTTTTAGCTGTTGTCCAACCAGCACAGAATGAAATAACAACATTTAAAAAATTTTTTAAATTTTCTTTTTATCTTCACCCCAGGACTTTTTTCCCCACTGCTCTTAGAGAGACAGAAAGAAAGAGAAACATCAATGTAAAAGAGAAGCATCAACAGGTTACCTCCCATAAGTGCTCAGCTTGGGGACCGAACCCACGACCTAGGTATGTGCCCTGACCGGGAATCGAACCTGCAACCTTCCTGTTATGGGACGACGCTCTGACCCACTGAGCTACACCGGCCAGGGTGAAATGTCAGCATTTTAAAAAGTGAGGGAAGTGTGGGGGGATACGTCCATGGGAAGACAGCCCACAAGGTACCAACGTCAGAAACGAAAACCCTGCAAAGAGCCGCAGAGGAAACTGGGGGACAGTTTGAATAATGAGGGTAAGGGAGGCACAAGGGTGCTGTCCTCAAATGTCTGAAAGGTCCCATTTGGAAAAAGGATTTCTTCATTCTTTATGGTTTGAATAGTTCCAGGGAATCTAAGACCAAGCGGGGAACTTTTCAGAAAGGCCAAAAGGCTCGTAAAGGCCGGAAGGCCGCAAGGGAAGGCCGCGTAACCCCCTGCCAGGAATCTGTGGACGAGACTCCTTAGCCGGGAGAGGGACGGGCAGGTAGAGCTCTAAACGCCTCTCGGCCTGCGCTCTGCGCTGTCGGGTTTCTCAGGAGGAGGCGGCACCTGCCCGTCCCTGAAGCTCCAACACGAGCACAGTCACATGCTCAGCTGGTGTGTGGCTAGGAGCAGGGGCGGACGACTGGCAAGCCAGCCTTTTCTCAGTAGTGGACTTGACTTCCATGGGCTCCATCTTAGAGGCTGCAAGAGCCTAAAAGGAACGCTGAAAATGTAAAGACCTGCAAGAGCAAATCACCTCCAAAGTCCCTTTAAGGTTCCTAACGTAGGATTTGGTAGTTGTGCCCAAGCCTGAAAATCCCCATCTCGGAAAAGCCTCATGGTATCAAACAGATGAACAGAGGTTCAACTGGGTTAGTGGCTGAACCACAGCCCACGCCAAATGTCCGTGCCCAGAGGATGACTGGCCCGCAGACATAAATATTAACAACAAATCATCGTAAACTAAAACTCCACGTCACCGGGCGGTGGGCAGGGAGAGTGGACCTCTGCTTTGGCCTTCCTTCATCCCCGACGAACATGGGCGGCGGCATCTGAACACGTGTAGCTCACGGGACCGGCGGGGAGCCTGCAGTGTCTGCCTTCACACATCTGGCGACCAGTGGTGTAGATTCCCCATGAAAGAGATGTCAAGGCGTCATTATTCAAAGTGACCCTCCCTCGATTGGGCTAATCAGAAACAGCTCACAAATAAATTAAGATTCTTCGTCTTCACTAGGTAACCTCCCACGCCTAGTGACATCACCCGACATGTGGCGACACAATTTTTCCAGGGCTTTTTTTTTTCTTTCTTTCCAAAATTAGAATCTGGCTGAAGGCTAAGATTACTACTTAAAACAAGGATCGACCCTTCCTTGACACTTGGAAGAGCGGTCCGTGTAAACGGCCAACCTTGCCCTCAGACTTGCTTGGGTTCCATAAAACACGCTCCTCTTCACCTGGGAAAGACCTTTCAGACAACCTAATTGAATCAAGAGGTGCAATCTTCAATTGTTTTCTAAATCTGACTTGGATATATTAAGTCAATTGCTGTTTTATAGGTAGAACAGGGGCAAACAAATCCCCAGAGATTAAAAATCATGTTCTTGCGGGGGTTTTTGCTTAAAAGCTGTAAATTTGAACCCAATTAGAAAAGTCACGGCACGCAGACCAAGTAAGAGCAAATGAAGCTGAGTAAAATGCCCACGGCATTCTTCAGAGTGCGGCGCCGCCAGGAGGGGGCATGGTTCCAATTACGCGCCTTGTCTCTGTGAGCTCTGGGAGGTGTTGTCCCATGGAAGCCCAGGGCACGGCCCAGAGAGAGTGTCACGGTCTTTCTTTCAACCGAAACAACTGCGTGGACAATTTGGCTCATTTCAAGAAAGGAAAACTCATGTTAAGAAAGAGTATGATAGACTTTCTCTTTTGCCTCTCAATACAAAACCAGGTTGTGTCCACATAAGAAGGAATATTTTGTGTTTTCTTGGTTGCTTCCAGAACAATAGTGGGTCATAAAGAGAACAGGGAAAGAAAGGAAGCTCAGACAATCTGAAATGACAAAAGGGAAGACGGTTCCCCATTATTTACAGATACAGATGGAAAACCCATGATAATTGGACACGTGGAAGTTTTGACAAGATAAACTGTTAATAATGCTCATTTCGGGCTTTGTTGGAGCTACAGAAAAAAAAATACCGATTTTTTTCCCCCACATAATAAAGACACAATAGCTAGAGATGAAGAGTGTATTTAGGCGGAAAGCGTTCATAGGTTTCCATTTCAACTGATGGAAAATAATTTCGAAAGTTGCTACTAAAGGTGATTTTATAAAACTGAAAGACGTCTCCACACCTTGCATTATTTCTTTACCTGAAACGGGCGACTCTTTGTGGAGGATTCTAAAGGGGATGGTCACATGAAAGGTGGAGTATGGAGAGAGGAGCTTCTAGGGTGTGGAGTGGGGAGAGCTGACAACAGCAAAGATTCCTGGTTTCAGTTCCAGGCTGGGTGTGTTCAAGCTGGGGACAGACCACTCCGTCACCTGAGGTGTGTGAAAGCCACAGGGCTTTGAGCACGCCCCCTGCAACATGCACCCTCCACTCCCTCCCGGCCCGAAGACCTAGACCCCGAGCACCTCTATGGGTAGAGCAAACTGTCACCTGATGTTCTCACTGGAAGTTGATGCATGAGGCCGACTCAGAAGAAATATAACAACATCAA
This sequence comes from Mormoops blainvillei, assembly GCA_004026545.1. Classification (NCBI taxonomy): domain Eukaryota; kingdom Metazoa; phylum Chordata; class Mammalia; order Chiroptera; family Mormoopidae; genus Mormoops; species Mormoops blainvillei. Next base: position 106,808 of record PVJD01002627.1, on the reverse strand, counting down.
ATAATAAAATGACACCAATTGACCCGATAAGCCTCTCAGTGCTGCATCAGCTGTCAACTTTATAGAGATTCTTGGTAAAAATTAACTACTGAGTGAGCTACAGAGTTTCCTGAGGGCGCGATCTGGTTTTCATCTCTGGCTCCCTGGAGCCTGGGAGTCGGCAAAATGCTTGTCGAACTAAGATGAAGCGCTTTGAGATTTTACATTTCTACATTAAAGGACACACACACAGAAAAGTGCTCTTTTTGAACAAGAGTTATTAAGAGCCCAGGGCGAATTCCCAAGTGAGGTGGCAGAACACCTTTTTCCTAAAACCATTTCCAGACAAGATAATCAGGAATCTGACTCGGAACTTGAACTCAAGTCATCACGCTGCCAAGGCGAGGGAAGGGCCGGCGGGAGGGCGGAGCCCGGGCATTCTCAGCCTAGAATTGCCGCATGCCTCTCTGCCTGCCGGCCAGCGGCCAGCAATCCGCCCTGCTCTTATGTAAACGCAAAGGAGTCAACCCTTTAAAAATGCACCTCTCCCTTTTTTCGCTTCTTTGTGCAAACTGAAAGAAGCCTCACATAAATGATCAAAGGCTTCTCGGTGGTTCTTCCAAATGCGCATACGGCAAGGGCTGCCACACTTCAATACTTTTCAATGAGTCTCCTCAAATGAAGGTTTTGAAGATGCTTGCCAATGGAACGTCCTGCCTCACAGCTATAATACTTTTTTAAAAGGCATTCGGTTTAAATGAATATATTTGGCCAGACAACTGCATTAAAATTCTTGTTATTTTTTTTTCTGTTATAATGGTAGCCTGTGGTATGACTAGTGCTCTTCAAAAATCTGCAGAGTTATTGCTTCTCTCTTGCCTCGGGTCCGTCACGTGTTTCTCATTTGCCGGTGCCGCTCTGCACTCGCTCATTAAAACAAACAGGCTGAACGAAAAGCCTTCACATCCAGCCACAAAGGGCGTAAACTCACTTAGAAAGTTTCAGAGCCTCATAACTCACTGCAAATCGCTCTTATACCAGCTGCTCAATGATATTTAGCTCTGTTGGATGATGTCACAGCATCCCGGCTCTGAAAGCCGCCTGCCTTCGGCAAGTATACGAGTGTGCTTTTTCTCTCAAGCAGTGAGCGAGGGGAGTTTCAGTGGGAAACGGGGCCATTTCTTCCCCTCCATGAGACACATTACGGCGCCCCCCACACCGAATATTTCACTTCTACTTGTGCTGCAACAAAGAGTCCTGGTACATTATTATGTGCAAATAAACCCTTTGTAACTTGCCTCTCTCCTGCTGGACAGCTCCACTCAAGTATAATATGCCCCACGACAGACAACGCCGCCAGCGTGCCTCTGATCTTTATTCTCTGCACAGAGCCTTTGGATGACTTGCTTACTAATCTGAACCTCTGCACGGGCCTGTCAGTCACTATTGACAGAAGACTAATCTGCGATTTCCTTTTTTTAAAGAAAATAATTTCTAATGTTTTTCTTTACAGGTTTGGGAGAGGAGGTAGTCTGGGGTGTCTCATCCGAGTTGCGGTTTTCAAGGCAACACTGATTCAGAGAGTTCACCAAAGTCACACCTAGGAAAGCCTCCGACTTCAAAGTACAGTCTGTTTCCAAGAATGATTTCTTGAAAGCCACCGACTGACTGAAGACAGGCCAGTGGCACGCAAGAGCTTCGTTCGTTCATCTTAAAGAGAACCTGGCACCTCGCGGCCGTGAGGGTGGCTGCTATAAAAACAAAACAAAAACAGAAAGTGACAAGGCCTGGTGAGGATGGGGAGAACCTGGAACCCTTGTGCGCAGTTCTGCGTCGCTGCTGTGGAAAACAGGTTTTCAAACAATTACAAATAGACGCAGCCTATGGCCCAGCAGTTCAGCTTCTGGGTGTTTAACCCCCCTCCCCAACTGGAAGCAGGATCTTGGAAGAGATTTTTGTACACCCACCTTCACAGCATCATTGTTCGCAACGGCCAAAAGGTGGGAACAACCCAAGTGTCCATCAACTGGTGAGTGGGTAAACAGAACGCAGTCTACACGCACAATGGAGCGTCATTCAGCATCAGAAAGGAAGCAAAGCCTGACACACGCTACGACATGGACAAATCTTGAGGACATTAGGCTGAGTGAAGTAAGCCAGGCACAAAAAGACAAATACTGCTATGACCTCACTTTTATGAGGCACCTAGAAGAGCCAAGTTCGTAGAGACAGGAAGTAGCATGGTGGTTGCCAGGGGCGAGGGGAGGGGAGGGGGGAATGTGACATTATTGATTTACAGATACAGAGCCTCCCTTTTTAAGATGAAAAAGTTCTGGGGGGGGTGTGACTGCACAACAATGTGAAGCTATTTTAACATTACTGATTCGTACACTTAAAAATGGTTAAGGTGGTAAATTTTATGTGATGTGTATTTTACCACGATTAAAAATAAAAATGAAAGATTTTTTGAGCACCTATTACGGACAAACAACACTTGATATCTTACACTGGTGCCCATTTCATGATTCTCCTCATTCCCTCATTCCTTCCTTCTCGTGGCAGGCGTTTACAGAGAACCCGCCGCGTGCGAGCCTGTGAGCCGGGCCAGGCAGGAGGCCCACAGGTGAGCCGCAGAAAGCCCTCGCCACGGCCTAACCACGGGTGATAAACGTCGGATGTGTTCACTGCCGAAAGCTGCCGTTTCCTAGACTTTTCAACTCAATCTCAGTTTCCAATACTCTGCCGTCTTGGCCCCATACATTCACTTGCGTTTACAAGTTAAAGTGCCTGATTTTGGGTACAGCCTCAGTTTTCAGAAGAGACACACAGATTAATAGCTATGGGATTTCGGGGCTAGAAGAAACGCCCTGTTAAACTCACATCTTTAACCAATAAGAAAACACAGGGTTTTTTTTAAAAATCGACATTATCTTCTTGGCACTTTTTCGCATCTCATCCTCTCTGCTTCTCCGCCCTGCCCGGGCAAGCTGTCTCCGGACCCAGCCCTAGGATGTTACGTCCGATGACAAGCATTACAGGAGCCGCGACTGATGGAGCTCACAAGGGCACCTCCCTCGGCCTGGGACTGAAGGCCTTGCTGGTGTATTAGCTCTGAAAATGGGCTCTCCAGGGAGATAGCGAGGTTGTCTCCAGCCAAACCTGACCTACCCACAGGGGCTCTGGGCGCCACCAGACCTGCCTCACAGAAGCGCCGTCCAGGGCCTAAGCTGGAAAGCTGGACCGTAACACCAACGGGGAGCCCTCTGGAGAAGCAGCCCACATAAAAATGACTGTGGTGTCCAGAACAGTCCTTTTCTCCCAGGCCTGAACACCCTTCTTTCTTCTTACCTCCCTTGGTAACTCCTCTCCATCCTTCCAGGCCAGATCTAGCCTTACCTCCTCAGTGAAGCCTTCGCCTGGACTGTCGCCCCGTCTCCCGCCTCCCTTGGCATATTCTGTGCATCCTCTGTTAGGCAACCTGTTTGCACAGCTGCATCCGCCATTACCCTTAGAGGCAAAAAGCCACAGTTTTGAAGGTTTCAAACCGAATACAGAGCCTGAGGTACTGTGTGTCAGGGGTGGAAGAACCCATGGGCAGACTGGACACTGGGGGTCTCCTTTCAAAATGCTTGATAAAAAATTGTGCAATTAGCCATGACCAATCTATACTTACAAATGTCAGACTGATTTGGTTGAAATTATTTCAATCCTGAAATTTCCTTTTGCAAGTTGAATCTTCACTTAACGATAACAAGAACAAAAGGCATTGATACACTTAACTTGTGGATTTTTTTTTTTTTTTGGTCAGTAAAATCTATTTAGTGCTATGGGAGGAAACAGAATTAGAGGTATACTTGAGTATTCCTGGGACTAGTCGGCCCTCCTTCCTTCCCAGCCCTTGGACTATGGAGATAGAATTTGTGTCCCAAGTGATTAGTGATCAGATGAGAAATGGAACCCCACCCAGTCGCTACTCCTTTCGTGTCTGAGCTGCAGTGGGAGGGGCACTGCTGGGGCAATTCCAGATTTCTGGAGCTGGAGTCTGGCCAGAGTTTGTCCCAGGACTAACTGGCTAAGGACATGACCCAGCCTGTCCGCTTCCATGGTTTTCACGTCATCATGCAAATTCACCATGTGCCACGTGGTCAGGTACCAGCTGGGAGACCAGGGGATAGAAGGTGTCCTGGGTGTGAGGTTGAGACCAAGAAGTTGAAGGCGCTCCCCGGTGTCTGATCCAAGCTACACTGTTGACCACCAGGTGAGCGCCAGAAAAGCTGCTGTAGTTCCCTGATATTCACTTTCTGTCCCGTAAAACGGGACCTGGTTCCTTTCACAGCTGCATGAACCCTTTCCCCCAGAAACCGGGACTGGCCAGTCCACCGGGGCAGCGGGGAAGCCAGGTGACACACAGTTCAGCCCTCCGGGGCAGGAGGACGGGAGCTCACCTATACTCTCTGAATCTCCAGTTCCCACTCAGGACACAGAAAGGAACGTGCTCTGTCCACCTCACTCACAAGGCTGTGAGGTCGGGAGTGGCCCTATCTGTTATCTGCACGGACAGTTTAATGACAGTGGTGTCGTGGCGGTGATGGTCCTCAGTCCCCACCTACCTCTCAGCTCACTGAACATCTCCTGTGTCCACGGAGGACTCAACCGAAAGAGGGGTTTCCAGACCTGTGCAGTCCCTGCAGCAGCGACGAGCCACATGTGGCTGCTGACCCCAGGGGAGGTGGCTGGTCCAAACTGAGAGGCACCATACGTGTGAAATGCACACCGGATTTGAAGACAGCACAAAACGAGAGAGTAAACTACCTCATTAATCATTTCCATATTGATTTGGTACTGAAAAGATTCTATTTTGGATGGAAAGGGTCTTCTAGGCAGATACTGAGGTGGTATCCAAAGAATGTATTTAAAGAAAATATGTGATTAAAATTAATTTCATCTATTTTTTTTTCACTTTTACTTTTTTAATGTGGCTACTAGAAAAATGTAAACTTGCTTATGTGGCTGACACTCTATTTCTATTGGGCAGTGCTACTTCTAGAAATAACTTCTGAGTTATTTTTAAGCAGGGGAGAAGAGAAAGAAATCAATGAATGAAGACAAAAAGTTAAACATTAGAGACATCTAGAAATCGTTACCGAGTTTTCTGGCGAGGTAACCCGAGGGCCTCTTCCTGACGGGCTCCCCCGCCCCCGACGTTTCCTTCCCGCCGCCGCGCTGCTCCGCGGCGCCATCGGCCCCGCAAGGGGCACGACCTGACACCCGGGAACGCGAGCGCCTGCCCGGATCCCGGGTGGGCGTCCGAGGGAGCAGCCCGTCTCCAGTTCTCTTTCAGCTCTAAGCCTCATGCGCGAAAAGAACGTCTCGGTCACCCGATGTTTAAACATCGTTCAGAAAGACTTAGTTTTGAAATTCACATCACATGGCATCAGCCACTTTAAAGCGAACAACCCACAGGCATGCAGCGCATTCACAGCGCTGGGCGGCCGCCCCTACACCTACCTGTGTCCGAAAACTTTCTCATAGCCCCAAGGGGAAACCTGAACCCCTTTCCCGTCCCCCAGCCCTATGTTTTGTGCATAATTGAGCTGCCCTGAATTGTAAGTTAAAATTTAAAGAAAATCATCAGTAAAGTGTAAGCCCAAGGGGAGTGGCTTATTGCATCTCAATGCCCCGACACAGGCTGATTCACCGAGAACGCAATGGAAGACATCGGCCAGATCACTGCCTACCTCTCTCTCCACTTTCAGGGTGTGAAACCCCCTCCCAGAGGGAGGCGCAGCCAGGGCTCAGGTCCCATGATCGCTAGTTAGGCCCTGCTGTATAAACACACAAGTAGACCCTGCCTTCTAGAGCTTTCAAACAGCCCTCGTCAATCTCAATCTAATCCTCATCGGGACTCGGCCCTTCTTCTGAGTATAAGACTCCTCAGTCTGCCTCCACAGAATACAGGTCCCGGCACAAATAACGCCCCCTTTTTTATTACATAGCAATCTTTTATTACAAAATCATAAGCATATAATTCTATAACATAACAATATCACACTCAAGCGCACCATAGGACATTTTCGGCAAAATGTTCAAATTGCTGTCCATCTCGTGCAGGACATTCCCGTACCCTACCGACCACATGCAATGGTGTTACTTCTGCCGGACCCTGTATGTGCCACACGCTAGCTAACCGACCTCCACGCCGTAAGTGTGAAGGCATTTTGGTGATGACAATGGTGCGTGGCTCACTGGCGAGGATGAAGGTGGTAGCTGAAGGGGGCCAGGCCGGGAGGCCACGCCATGGGCCCACATCGCCAACACAGCAGACTTCCCACAGAAGCAGCCGGCTACTCAGGCTCCGTGCTCCAGCGCCTTCCCTGAGGAGCTCCCCGCCAGCACCTACAGTGTTGGGAAAGGAGTGGGGGAAGGGGGGGAGGGGGCGAGCTTTGCACACTTGACATTTCACTTACCTGGACACAACTGTGCCCGGAAAGCACACTGCAGGTCTGCCTCGCCTGCCCACTAGGCGAGATTTCAGAGTGCAGCTGAGCCCATCTGGATGAAAGATGCCATCCAATTAGAAATTCTTATTACTCTTTTTTATGGCCTTGTAAGAGTTCTGATGCTGGCTTTTACACGCCCATCTGTTTCTGTTTAAGGCGCTTCATTCAAATCAAATTTGAAGAAAAGTCCAGATTACCCAACCACAATGACCTGTGTAAAAATCCCCTCAATCATTTTGGTAATCCAAATAAATAAATTCAGGGCACGGAGGTGGGCTGCCTGGCTGGCCCTGCTGAAAAAGCGCCTGGTCTCCCCTTTCCCCTGACGGCAGTGCCGTGCACCCAACGACACTGCAAGCAATAATGGGACGGCCTGGTTGCAGACCACAGGTTGCCACTGGCTGTGCCGTAAAACACGCCCGAAGTGGTTCCCACATCACGACATCACCTAGAAAGCAGTCGTCACGTGAGTTTTAAAGCTTTGAGTCCAGTTTAAATAGAGTCTTGAACAATTTACAGTGTATTGGGTGAACTACTGAGATTAAAACGCCATCAAACGAATTCCCAAAGAAAAGTTTTACTTCCAACTGATTTAAAATCTACACTGCATAAAACGTGTAATTTGTGGCATACTTAGAAACAAAACTTAGAAAGCAATTCAAGTAGAAGTCATGTCACGCTTCTTAAAGATGCGTGATGCAAAAATAGCAAAAGCTTCAAAGTAAAAATACTGTGCACTCCTGGTTCTATCTCTTCGTTTACAAACCATCAAAATGCCCTGTGATTTTTCAACATACTTTACTCGAATTACTGACTTTTCTTTGTCGGTATTTTCTAATGGCCTGTTTATGAATTCTACTGCTAGATCTGCTACAGGTCTCCAAAGGCTAAAAGATGTTTACAGGACAAATGACATCATCACCATGACAGGCTGGCTGTGTTTATACCAATTGGGTTTAGAGGGTCTTCAAAACATGGCTTTAAAATCTTAGTTATTATGTAGTTTAATGTGTTCCTGATGTTTCTGGAGTAACACATTTCTAAAAATAGAGAAATCATTCTGTTAGAAGAAAATGAACCACTTGTCTGATCTATCTTACGCAGCCACGTTCTTCCAAGACAGTATGACACTTGGACCGCGAGTACCAACGGACTGATAAAAACAGAAAAAAAGAAAACACTAAGTAGGTATTCCACATGAGTAACGAGTTGTTACTACATAAGAAATAAAAGAATATTTTATAGAAAAGAAAAAAATATCCACAGCAGTAGAAGTAATGCCCTACTTTAGCAAATTTACTGTTACCGGTTTAAAACTGCTAAAAAGTTTTTTAAATACATTTTTGCTACCTGGACTTTTATGCAAAGAATCTGGCCACCTGGTAGGAAGGAGAACCTACTAACTGGTGCCCAGAGAGTTTCCATCGGAACTTTCAGTGATGCAAACTCTGTCCTAAAAACTTAGTCCCCCTGGTGGGTGGCCAGCTGGAGAGAAGCGATCTTTCTGTGGAGCTGAAATCAGCTTCTTTAATCATCCTCATCGTGTTTGGCTGGCTTGTCTGGAGGTTTCTGTGTTTGTTAGGACAGGGTACCCTGGGAAGGGAAATGCAAGAACGTATATATATCGCTCTGCCACAGGTTCCTGTAGGTGCCCCGCCCCCGTTACTGTAGGGTCTACCCTAGGCGAGATTTATGTAGAATATGTACAGTGTGTTTAGATACTAGAACAGCTAAGATGTTTTCCATGCTACCCAAAGCCTCCTAATCTCCAGGACAAACACCCTTCCAAAGGTCCTCTGGGTGGCGTGATTTCAGGTCCTCACCCCCGGTCATATCCCTGTGATCACCTCCTAGTCACCAATATCCAATATTTGCAGCCAGGTGATTCAATATTCCCTCATTCATCAAGTATGGGGCACCCACTCTGTGCCAGGAACTGCGGATGGAGTGGGGGAGGCTGCAGCCGCAAGCGAGGGAAACGAAAACCCTGCCCTCAAGACCCACCTTCTCGCTGAAGGAGACGTGCAGGGGCCAAAAAAAAGAGTCAACTTAATGGCATGTCAGAAGGGGACGTAAAACTGAGAAGGGGAGTAAACAGGGGTACAGTGGTGGGGAGCACTGTCCAACGGGAGGGACAGCGAAGGCCTTACAAAGAACGTGGTCAAGACCTAAAAGAAGTGAGGTTACAGCCACATCACTGTCGAGCAGAACATCCCAGGCGAAGGAACAGCAACCGCAAAGGCTCAGGGGTAGGAATGCGCCTGGGATGCCTGGGCAACACGAAGAAAGCCTGTGTGGGTGGTGGAGTGGAGAGGACCAACGTGAAGCAGTAGGAGACAAGGTCAAAGAAGCAACAGGGTCAGGTGGTGCAGGGCCCCACGGGCCACTGGGAAGACGTGAGCCTTTACTCTCGGGGAGGCGGAGGGCACTGGAAGGCGTGCGGCAGCCCAGTGGCATGGTCTAAAGGTGTTTTAATCAGCCACTTTGGTTGCCTGTGGAGAAGACACCCACGAAAGGTCAGAGCCGGCGACAGACCAGGAAGGCACAGAGTCACGGTCTACACACTAGAGAATGGTGGCTGGGCCGGAAAGACAGCTGCAGGGGAGGCAGAGGCAGATTTAACGGCGGGCGCGCCGGGCACGCGCCCTGGGCCCCGACTTCGGACGGGCCCCGCAAAACCCCAACTCTGCACTTTTTTCTAATGACGCTAAGTTCGATTTCATATGTGCAATACATATATTCAAAATTTTATTGGAAATAAAACATTAATAGTACATAATATTTTTTATTTATTTAAAAACATGGCTAACATGTATTTTTATTTTCCCTGTCTTTTTTTTTTTTTTAAGGGGCCCAATATTTTCTTCTGCGCCCGGGGCCTCAGCCCACCTTAATCCGCCTCTGAGAGCAGTGGTCACATTCTGGATTTCCACAGCTCGGCCAACAGGGCTTATGGAGAAAACATAGTTAAGAGAAATGTCTGGAACTAAACGTGGCCCTCCAAATGCGGCCTTAACCAAGGCAGAAGAGCAATATGTTTTTACATTTCCTTTCCCAGGGTATCCTGTTCTAACAAACACAGAAACCTCCAGACGAGCCAACCAAACACGACGAGGATGATTAAGGAAGGTACACAGCCCATGCGGGATTCGATCTGATGAGGGTCGAAAAACCTCTAACTGACATTCCTCCCAGTAACCACAGCCTTCTCTCCTTCCAGCCCGCCCTGGCCCTCGCTCCTTCTGCAACTCCCTACATCCTAGTTAAGGCCCCTCATCCTTGTCTAGTCTCTGTTTTCCCAGATCCTTTGTCAGCTCATGGTTTCACTCACCTCCCGTGGTCAACTCATTACCCACTTACTCTGCTCTGAAATCTCTCATCTCCTTACTCACCAGGAGGCTGGGCACCCCCCCTCACCCCTGCCCGTCTTCTTTCCTTGCCCCAACCCTGGAGACTAGGCATTGCTGGATAAATCATACCACTATATTGGTTGGGTCTACCACAAAATCTGTCATTTTAAAAATTCATTCGGAAGGGATTAGCTAAAGAACATATGTGTATAACCCATGAACACAGACAGGTGGTGAAGGTCGGGGCCGGGGGAGTGGGGTCTGGGAGTAGTGGGGGAACGTTGGGGGGTGGGGGCGGGGAATGGGGACATCTGCAATAGTGTCAACAATAAAAATAAAGAAAAAAAAATAAAATAAAGCTCATTTGGAATATACTTCCACTCCTAAACTTTATTTATTTCTAATTAACTTTCTATGTAATGTCCAACACAGCTATGGGAGATCTTCTAGCTTCCTGCCTCTTATCCCAAACCTACTCTCAGAAGACGGATGATGTTATTTTTTATTTTGTTGAGTAGAATAAAACCACCAAATTTAAGTTCTCTCAATGTGAACTCTTCACTCTCAAGAATTCTCAGTGGTTTCCCCCGTATCCTCCCCTTTTCTCTTGACTCAGAGAGGTTGACTTTCCAAATTTAACCCCTCCCCCGGTGCCCCAGAACCAGACCCTGCCCGTTTCCCAGCCTGCTACCCCTCCACTGCCTTCGGCCCTTTGCATCTTGCTTGGTTCTTTCTGCAGTGGGTATTTTCCCCCACGCAAGAGAAACTTCTTCTGACCTAGAACAAATAATCCAAAGCGTCCCTTGACCCCACTCTAGCCAGCACCTTACTTTCCCTCGTGCCCGCGGAAGCCAACCGAGCCAGGAAGGAGCCACAATCCTCAGACGCAAAGACGAATACAGTATAGTCCTGTCCCCTGTCGCCGTATTTCTCCGAAGAACAGTCAATCCATCTCGTCGTCTGCCCACCTGCTCTTTAGTTACTTGCAAGCTGGTTTCTCGTGAAGTCCACTGGAAGGCCTTTCACGACGTGGCACAGCCACGCCAGAGCGGAACCCTCCCTTTGACTGGCGATCTTCAAAACCCTCCCGCTCCACGCGGTCTCCTTACTTCCAGTCCACTTCCTGCCTTTCTCTACTCAACCCTTCAAAGCCAGGTTCGCCAACCTGCTCCTCCCTTCTCTTTTCCACCCAACTCCGTCCTTCTCTTCCTCAAGAGCCTTCTTACTCCTAGGAATGGCTCCCTGGTCTCCCAGGCCCCCAGGTCCTCCCTCACCCTGGCCCCCGAGACCCAGTCAGTTTTAACGGCATCTTCTCTGCATGTGGCTCCTCGGGGCTACCACCGGGCTCCATCTTCCAGGCCCACTCTGTCCCTTTGTAAAGCCTTTCTTTTACCCCAGGTCGGAGGGGCCGTCCCTCCCTTAAAATCCCAGCGATGTTTTGATTTTCTTCTTCTGGTAGCACTCACAGTAGAGCCTTCTGTGCTGTGTCTGAGCTTCCCCTGCTCACACAGAAAGGGCCCCGCTCCAGGGTCCCGTTCCAGGGCCCCCGTTCCGCTCCTTTTCTCTGCCCGCCACAGAGCCGTGCACACCGTGCAGTAAGGACTGTCCTACGCTTCCTTCGGCCCCACCGTGAAGAGCAAGAACGGTGTCCTAGTCCAAACATCCCCAGTGCCTGGCAGGAGGAATCAGTGACGGCTTATTTCTCACTTGTGGGTGGCCCGAGGGAGGGGTTCTCCGCCCCCCGACAGCCATTAAGAACAATATTCCTCTTCTAGGCCCAGACGGTGATCTTGCCTGCCCGCAGGCATTCTGCCTGTCGGCGGAATTGCTTCTGGTCATTTCCTTTGTGTTCCTAGGGTACTGGAGGAAGAAGGGGTCTAACAAATGACGCATTTCCCGTTGCCAATGGCCCAGCCCGCCCTGGCTAACTTCTGAGTCAGTTCACAGGGTGAAATGAAGGGCGTGGATGTACTGCCGTCTCTGGGCCGCCAATGTCCTCCTTTGGCATGACTGCCCAGCTTCCCATGCTCGGAGCCAGGGGTTTATTCTTGCCAAAATATTCGGAATTGCGTTAGTGATCACTGAGGCTGCATTTTGTGCTGCACAATTATCTGCGTGGGTGACGATCGATACGTGTTTGTGTGTGATATTTACAACCACCCACCAGTTCACTCGACTGAACAGGGGAGCAAACTTATTCCCACAGGACAGCAGGCAATGCTGCCTCCAAGTGTGAGCGACCCCACACCTCAGGCACCTGGAAGAGGCTCCCTAATGGAAACCAAAAGAAAAGCAAAGGCCAGCTTTGCGTCACTGGAGAGGGTACCCAGAACCTAGCCACGCCCACCGTGAGCGCCTCGATTCCGCTTCCAATGTTGCTGCGTCCTCACGGATGCTCTCTGTCGCGTTGTTTGTTTTGCTGTTTACTTTGTGGAAACTCATTTCCCTTCTATAGGCGAAAGATAAAATGATGCCCTTGGCCCATTCAGCTACACTCCTGGACGCCAGAACACTTCCCTGAATCTGAGAATGTTCCAGCACCAGAACCTTTGTTACTACCGCCAGAAGTTGTGCGATAGCACCATCGCTAGCGTGAGGCAACTTTTGATATGTCAGATACCGTTCCATGTAACAAGAGGCACGAAATGTGCGAGACGTTACCATAATCCTTTACTTCCCGTCTGATTAAATAAAAATACACAGATGCTAAGCCGGACCATGGATGACATTATGGAATCGTAGTTGTTCTACATCAGAACTACTTTGGTGAGACGTACGATACGGTTTTTCTCCACATCCCTCTCTCGGTCCTGCTTCCAGCTCTCCAGTCTAGGAAAGGGGGTCCCTACAGGGGTGCACATGCCCTCGGCAGGCCAGTGAAAGTAAGAACCTGCAGAATGTCCCCAACCCCCCCAGGGAACAGGCGCTGTACCTCACACCATCAAGAGATCCACAACAGCTTTTTCTTGTCACACCATATATAAGTTAATAGTTATTCATTATTAGTTTAGTTTTTTACAGTTCCAAACATAAAGCCCCTTAAACTAATAGAGGTAACCATTCTAAGATTCTTAAACTTTGCTGCTCTTGAAGAGAGACCGTTCTCATGATTTTTTAGAGCACCAAACAATACTTTTTGGAAGCTCAACAAAGCACAACATTGTAGCAATTATGTTTTTATCTTATTTATATTTTTTCATAGTTGGTATACAACCTTACATGGGTTCTATCAGTTTCAGGTGTGCGATACACTGACTTTACATTCTCTGCCTTACGATGTGATCACCCCACTAATTCTAATGATCATCTGTCATCACGTAAACTTGCCACAACATCATTGACTACATTCCTCTTCCCCCTCTCGCCCATCCGTGCAGCTCCTCCCTCCTGGTAACCATCATTTGGCCTCTGTCTCTGAGTCTGCTTTTGTTTTAGATTCCGCCAATAAGTGAAACCAGATGGAGTTTGTCTTTCTCTGACCTATTTCACTTAGCGTAATACCCTCTTGATCCATCCATGCTGTCACAAATGGTAAGATTTCGTTCTAATAACTAATTCGTTACTGCTATGTAATGTTCCCTTGTTGGAGGTCAGTCCAGAGAAATCCAGCCATTGTTAACAGAACAAGAACAGTTTGTGTGACATCGATGTAACCTGGCAGCCAAGGAGAGTGGACTGAAATGTGCATGTGTGAACAATGATGACTTCACTGTACTAGTCAGTGGGGGCAGCATGCACCGATGAGTGAGCATGTGTACTGTGTGACCGTCGCATTCAAAATGAGTGAGTAAAGCAACGAATCTGCACCAAATTTTGCATTAAGCTTGAACTTCTTCCATGGAAACTATTTGGATGATTCAGAGGGTTGCAGCTATGGGCAAGTGGTGACTGGCAGCTTCATCAAGACAATGCGTCCGCTCATGTATCATGTCTCATGCAGAGATTTTTAGTGAAACATTGAATCACCTAAATAACTCAGCCCCCCTACAACCCAGACTTGGCGCCCCGTGACTTCTGGCTTTTCCCAAAACTAAAATCGCCTTTGAAAGGGAAGAGATTTCAGACCATATGATGAGATTCGGGAAAATACGACAGGCAGCTGATGGCAATTGGGGGACTGTGTGAGGCCCCCAGGTGCCTACTTTGAAGGGGGTTGAGGTATCACTGTCCTTTGTACCATGTTTCTTGTATCTTATATATTCTTCAATAAATGTCTCTGCTTTTCCTATTATATGGCCGGACGCCCTCTGGACAGACCTCGTGTATCTACCCCACACCTTCCTTATCCCTTCGTCTACTGACACGTAGCTTCCATTTTCTAAACTGTCATTTAGAGCAGCGGGGTGTGAGCCCCAGGCAGCACCTTGGAGTCTAAGCTAGAGCCACGCCCCAGCCTACCCCTGACTGATTTAAGCTAGAGCATCTGGGGGTGGGGCTGGGCACAGGCGCTTTTTTAACCTGCAGATGATCCCTGTGCATCTGGGGTTGTAACCCAGTGCATCAAAAGTGTCACCTGAAGGTCCCTTAGAGTATCAGAGAATTTCCGAACGAAGACCCTACTCTATTGCGCATCCTGACGCCCACCAGCTGTGCAGCCCAGACTGGGGCCTATCTAAGCAGCTACTTCAGCTGCTTTACAACGATCTGTGTTAGACATGCCTTTCCGTCTATTACAGCTTAGGCTCCCCTAGCCTAGGCGTTCGGTGTGCATTCTTGTGATCTGCTGTCAGGAACGTAACACACACATACACACACACAGAAATGCACAGTGTATTGACTGCTACGGGTTAGCTGTTCTGCACTTATGACTCCTTTAGCTGTGTAACAGGACAATGTCCTGGGAGGTGAGTATTGTAAAACAGACGCTTGTTTATGTGCATATATTTACTTTCATGAGAAAAGGAAAGTACAGAGGAAAAATACCCACGGCAACATGGAACGGAGTGCCTTTGCTCAGGGACAGCGTTCCAGCCTGGACTTCTTAGTCACTGGCGGGAAACAAAGGCTCAGTATCGCTGGTCCGCCCGGGAGGTGTAGGGCAGGGTGGCAGGAGGGAGGGAGCGGGTGCGAGGCACAGGCGCAGGACCACAAGGGCCACGTGAGGCGACGCGTCCCCGCTGGCTCCTGGACGAGCCCTCATAACTCTGAAAAAATGAGAAACGTGGGACTTTCTCTATTTTTCGTTGTTAACATGTGAAGTCCTTAAAACTTTATTTAAAGCCAAAGGAAATACTTCCATGTTGAATTTCAGGATATGCTGCTGAAGGAGAAAATCCAAGGATCTGGTACAGAAGGCTCTACCAAGTTACCCAATCTCCACCGGGCTTCCCTCGGCCAGTGCGCCCCCAGGTTGCAAACATAAGTGGGTCAGAGCGACTTTGCATCAGGTGCTGTTAGGAGACCTCCCCCAGGGCCACACGGGGGGCGGAGGGGTCTCTGAGGATTGGTGGCCAAAGATGCATGAGCCTGAAAAAAAGCTAATGCGTCTAAATAAAATGGTTCAACATTCAACAACTTAGAAGTCCTGGGACTTTAACCAAAGAGAGCAGCAGAGTGATCATGTAGATAGAAAAGCTCCTCAAAGTGCTGACTAAATCCTAACCACGTGCGGGAAACAAGCTGTTTCGGGGGCCATGACCCGGGACCCCTCAGGAGACTCTCAGGGCGTCCCAAGTCTGTCTTCAGGGTGACTGCTCCGTGAAGACACACACCCCGCACCTTTCCTCTCACCTCCTAACTACCCAGAGTGAACTGAGGCTGAGGAGAGGGACAGCGTCATTGCCTGGGGGTCAACAAGTGAACAACATTTTTACAAGTCGTGTAAGATTTGGAACTATTTTATTATTTGACATAGGCTGTTGGCAACTGGTATCTTGTATTTCATTTTACCAGTTTTTTCCTCTTTTCTTTTAACTGTGAGAGGATGTTCAGTTCCAGAGTCTTGGTCTCAGGCTTTCGGCAGAAGCCCTCATTCTGAAAAGAGGTACCAGGCTGCCGGAACGGGACAGGCTTAGGGTTGCCCCAGACCTGGCCTGGTGAACTGGGCCCCGCATTGGTTTTGTGGGGACAGGGAAGGAAGGGGATGGCAGGGGGAGACATGAACAAGGAAGATGGGGAAAGAGGGGACACACCACACCTGCCAGACCCCACCCTTCTTCCCCACAGAGCGTTCTCAGCCTGACGCAGGTGAGAACCCAGGGCGGCAAGAAACCTTAAATTGAACAGGAGACTAAAGTTTGTTTTAAGAATTAACTAGGCTTCTCAATACCTGAAAATAAACTGGTTCATGAGCAATTACAAGTGAGCATGGACCTGAGATACCACTTGAGTGAAAGGTTATTTTCCTTGAAGCAGCTGGGAAGGAGAAGTAGTGAGAAAATATGTAAGGTTTCATGTGCACTTGAGTCCAGCTCATCCCATAAAATGGTTACATGCACATGTGCCGAGCAGGGCCATTTGTAAAAATCATATCGGTAACACTTTTACATTTCATTCTTCAGGAATGAGTAAGTCATAGTGCCTTCTAGCTAGGCCCTGCTAAGCATTCTATTTACCCAACGGCATTCAAAAACGTCCCGTCCAAAGGTCAAGGTTATTGGTAGTGTGCCTCAAACAGGAAGTGGTTTTCCGTCCCTCTCCCGTTCCTCCAAGAGCACAGGGGGAGCGCGTGGAGACGCAGCAGCATCTACGGCTGGCACAGCATCTGTACAAGGTTGGAACAGGTCTTCCTTGGGAGCTGCTTTCTTTTCCATCTTAAGTCCATAAAGAAAGTGGCTCTATGTGAGCCCGGACTACGATGAGGAGAAACCTCCCGGATTATCTTTACCACACACAGAGGTGACAGAAATTACACCACGCACGGCGGGGAAAGTAAACGATTCCAAGCACTCCACCCAAAACATGAGGGCACACGTGAAAGAAATGAAGTCACGATGGCAATGTTTGTAAACCGTTTAACCCTCGACACAGAGAAAGGTGTGAAATGTGTAAGGCCTGTCATCAAGATGGAGGGAAACATGGAAAAAAATGTCAGAACTCTTGACTACATAATGGGACCATAAAGAAAACGTTAAAGAGCTAAGAGAGGGGAGCGCGCGCGAGATGCAGCCTCCCTTGGGTCCCCCTGGCGATCAGGGCAAGGGTCCCACCCAGCACTGGGGCCACACACCCTGCTCCAGGAAGCCCCGAAGGTGGCCCCCGGTGGAAACATCAGGACCAGCACAAGGAACCCCTGTGGGTGTCCTCCCTGACTTTTGTTTCTGGTCCCCAAATTCCAAAACCCGGTAGAAGCAGAAGGCTGGAGCCGGAGCACGGAAGAACATGAACAGGGCTGGCTCCCGGTGGCCCACCCAGGAGGGAGCCCCTCTGCTTCCTGACACAGTGCTTGGTGGGGAACAGGTTCTCTCTCGCCAGGATCCTGTTCCATTCAAGTGCTGAAGATCACCACGGTGGAACCCGGCCCGGGCGCCATGGGAGGACAGTCCCGATGTGGGACTCAAATGCTGGGGGACGGAGGGAGTGGGCAAGGGCTGAGGGACGACGAACGTGATTGGAGTGTTTAGACTTGGGATCTCACTAATCTGTAACAGACTTAACCAAAATCCCTACGAGAAATTTAAAGCCAACCTTCCATACCACAAGAGTTAAATAATATAACAAATAGAGTAAAAAAAAAAATAGTTTATCCACAGGTCTAAATCTAAGAAACATTCAAACAATGGAATGAGTAGCGTTTTGAATAATCATCTGTTTTTTCTCTGAGGATTCCAGTTTTGCATGGCACTTGGTAATAATGGTGGACCTGGGACAGCGACGTCCCCCCGTCCAAGTACTACAGGCAAGAGGCTACATTCCATGTTTTGAAGAGCACATGGATTTCACGAACAAACGGCATTAGCTGTTAAGGAGAAGGACAGTCCTTCCAATGGCTACCTCATTTGCCCCACAAAAGGGTGGCGTGACAATGCCAAGCAACTAATGACCCTGCCAGAATTTTCAAAGGCGCCAGCGACACCCCCGTCCTTGCTTCTGCAGATGCTCAAGGCAACCCGGAGGCGCACGCCTCAGATCCCCCTTCAAGAAGGAATCCAGGACTCACCTGAAGAGCCTCCCACTGCTCAGGGCTCAGGCTCCGCCCCTCCTCCCAGAAATCCGGAGCCAAGGACTGGGCACAGTGGGGCAGCGGGGAGGCGGCAGCCTAAGCATCTCCGCCCAGCACCGGACCCTCCGAAGGCTGGCTCCGCTCCAGAGCCCCCGAGGGGCTGGAAGAATTGCCCAGTCTGTGTCAGCTGAGGCTCTCTCCGCCCACGCCTGCCGCACCCGCCTCCGCTCCTCGGTCACGGGCGCACCCCCGCCCCCTGCAATAAACTTCGTGCGCCCTGAGTCCCGTCTCAGCATCTGCTTCCCAGGGAGCCCAAAGCACACAATGCTCCTGAAACCAATTCTAGAGAAAAGTGACTCTCTATGCCCGATGTGAAGACTGACTTTCTGGGAAATAAAATTTCATAGACGTCCAATTACCCACAATGTTATTGGCCATTTCAAAGGAAATGAGCGAGTATAATAAATCTTAATCTTTACTGAGTCGATGATGAAAATGCTGTTACTGCCCTAATGCACAAAGTAGGGCTGTATGTAACATATTACTTCTACATTTTCAGGTAAGTCTAAAAACTTACTTGATGTAAAAATAATAGGAGACACTTAATAAATCCTTCAATTGACTTATATCATAAACTAAAATCAAGAGATTTTCTAAAACATATTTTAATACTGTAAAATGGGTTTAAAAAGGAAAAAAAACTATGAAAGCATAAAGCTGAGTGGAATAAATCAGACAGAGAAGGACAAATACTGTATACACTCAGTCACCTGTAGAATCTAAAAACTAAAATTCATGGAAATGGAGTGGAATGGAGGTGGGTTGGGGGTGGGGGATTCTGGGAGGTTCTGGTCAAAGGGTCCAAACTTGCAGTGCTAAGATGAGCCCTGGTTGGGTGACTCGGTTGACTGGAGCATCGTCCTGCGCACCAAAAGGCTGCAGGTTTGATTCGCAGTCAGGGCACATCCCGAGGATGCGGGTTCAATCCCCAGTCGGGGCTCGTATGGGAGGTAACCAATCGATGCTTCTCTCTCTCTCCACTCCCGCCCCTAAAATCAATTTTAAAAATATGAAAATAAGTTCTGGGTTGTAATGTATAGTACAGTGACTATAGTATAACAAATTGTTATAATAGAGTAAATATTGAATGGTTTCACCACAAAAAAATAAACTGACAATTAATGTGAGGTGATGGAGATGATAACTAACCCTATTGTAGTAATCATTTCCGAAAATATACGTGTATCAAATCATGTACACCTTAAACTTACAGTGTTAAATATCAATTATACCTCAATAAACCTGCGAGGAAAAAAGTCAAAAACCTCTTGTGTCATTTTTTTTCTAATTTACAGATGCATTTCTTCTCCAGATAAGTCTTAATGTCACATAAGATTTGTTTCTTGTTTGTTTGTTTGTTTTTAATTCCAGTCCTTGGGAACTCAGTAATGGGTCTTTTTAAGTCTTTTTATTGGATATATGTGAATTTTCCAGTCCTAAAGACTAAGAAATAAGAACAGAAGTACATTGTTTAAATGATTCATAAGATAAAAATATCTTCTCTCTTTGGGTCGGTCTTCTTTCCCGATGTCTTTGTTCATCACTAATATCGTCTATTTTATGAATAAGTCTCCCAGGACAACCTCCCTGAATGGCCAGTCGGAAACCTGCCCATGACCTCTCACCCCACCTGCACGCTCTAGCTTCCTCCTGCCATGTGCAATGAAATGGTGAATTTCCACAGCCTTTTCTTCAAACAGTAATGAAAAGGTGGAATTGGGGGCTTTTTCAAGCAACGTAAGTCAGGAAAAATCTGACTTGCTTTTTACTTTTACATTAGGCACAAACTTTTGATTGGTGACAATTAATCTTAAACACGAAGATTTTAAACATAACCCATTTTAAACTTGGGTTTTAAAACAAAGGACACACGAGTCACGTAGTTACAGTTACATGTTTTGCCAGCCTCAAACTCAGTTGGCTCAATACGACTTCTACTGTAAAATTTTATGGGACTAATTTGGAGGTCCATATAAATTGGTGTTATTGTTTATTTTTGGATATCGATAATGGCAGCATATTAGCAGTAAATGTGGAATGCAAATGAACAGTACTTTTCAGAAAATCCACAAAGAATCCCTCAAAAATTAATAGCCACGCTTCGGTTAAATTTGTTGACTTTTTAAAAAGTATATTCTCAGAAGTAACATGTACTCTCAATTAAGCAAAACACCACCGGGGTTTTCATTTAACCCTGGAATTTGATCCTTAAAATTAGCAAAAGAAAGAAAGAAAGAAAGGAAGAAAAAACTTTCTCTGCTATTTACAGTTCCTGCTTTGGATAAATCCCAACATCTGGATACCAGAGTCAGCAGAGCAAAATCCACGGAGACACATGTGCAGCTTTATGCTGGGAACCCACTGTTTCTTAGGGTGAAACCACCACAGAGCTCCGCCACCCTCCCCCGTTTCTGCCTCCACAGAAATCATGAGCGGGGTCTGCCCAACGTACCCAGACTTAAGAAACCGTACGCGGAGTAAGGCGACGTGGCATGCACACCCAGACACACTCACAGCGAAGCCAAGTTTCCCAAAATAAGACTTTCCCTTCCTGTGTCGATGCACCCATTCCACTCCGCGCCCTTTGGGTAACATTGGCCTTGACTCCCTTCCACACGCGGGTCGTGACCTACAGCCTGAAAATCATGGCGTTAAAGCACTGCTGTAAAGAGACTGGTCTTCAGGCCAGCAGTGCAAGGGCCTCGGCTGAAGTGCGGGCTCTGACTGCCACCCAGTCCCCAGGTGATGCGCGTGCACACTGACGTTCGAGAAGAGGTGCTCTAGAGAAGAAATCTGTAGAACGAGCCTGTCATCTGAACTGAATTTGGATCACGAATGTGCCTCAAAACAATCTCTGTTCAAGGAAGCTCTGTCCACTGACTTCAAGGGGCAACAGATTTCCGGAAGGAGAGCTAGGTGCAAACGAAAACTTACTTTCGGTTTCACCAGCTGTGTCCAACCGGGTTTCCATCACCAGCACAGGGTCCCAAACGGGGATCCCTGGGCCTTGGTGAGTGGGGTAGGGGTTCAGTGAGGGGGAGCTGAGTTGGCTGCCGTAGATCTGTGAGCATCTAAGACAGTGTGTGCGCGCTTATTCTGGGGAGGAGAATAGATGGCATCATACAATTTTTTTTAAAAGTTCTGCAATTCGAAAAAGTCAAGATGAGCTATGGAGCTACGAAGACACAGAGGAAGCTTATATGCACAGGACTAAGGGAAAGGGGCCAATCGGAAAAGGCGACTCGTCACATGGTTCCAAGGATACGGCCTTCTGGGGGAGGCAGGGTGGGGGAGGCAGGATGAGGGCGGCAGGAAAGAGGCCTGCGGATGCCAGGGGCTGAGGAGGGCGCGGGAGGAAGGCATAGCTGGAACACAGAGGACGCCCAGGGCAGTGCCACTGTTCCACAGGACGTTTCAGTGAGAGACGCACGTCACTGTTCATTAATCTACGGCTTCAGAGCACACAGCACACGGGTGAACCCCACTGTAAACGATGGGCTCTGGGCAATGACGACGTGGCAATGCAGGTTCCTCAACTGTTAACAAATGCATCACGCTGGTGGGGGGTGTTGACAACAGGGGAGGCTGTGGGCGTGTGGGAACAGGGGACAGATGGGAGCTCCGTAATTTCTGTTCAGTTTTGCTGTGAACTTAAAACCGCTCTCCTCAAACTAAAACCATACATAGGAAAAATGAGGACACAGTGCCCCTAAGAACACGTTCTCTGCTGCCAATCGGCTATGCGGTTCCCGTCATACCTACAAAGGAAGGGAGAGATGTGTGAGGAGCAGGTGAAGCAGGAAGGGGGTCGTCTGTCCCAGAATAAAGTCCCTGGGCCCCTCTTACTTCATTGTGACCACCGCTTATTGAACCCAATCAGCACCGCCATGTTGACTGTCTACGTAAAAGGCTCAGTAAGAGAAATAGAAATGTGTATACGGTCATGTTGAGTAATGTGTCCTCTAACGAGTAGAGAAAAAATGCACAGAGAGAATCATTCTCCGGTCCGTGCCTCCTCTCTGTCCAAATGGCAAGGATCCAAGTGTCAGGATGTGAGGGACCGCAGGCCCAAGCAAGAGGCCAGAGGGCACGGAGCAAGAAGTCCAGTTCGCTGGCGAGTGAGCAACGGGAGGAAACGTATGCGCACTTAGTCAGGGACACCAGCCGTGTCCGACCGCGACCTCCTCGGGCTGGCCTGTGCCCCATTCCGACTGGTGGGCCTGTGCTCACTGTCACATAGTCTGGCTACCCAACCTTTCGGGGGGGGGGGTGCACTCACAGGAAAACACCCTGCCACGGTATGCTGGGTTCATGTTGCACAGAAGCCAGGACTCCAGGTGACAAACCTGGACCATGTGCTCTACGCAACTCTGGCATCTCCTGCACACACTGAGTGATGTTACTGGTGGCATTTTTAATAAAATGTATTTTCTCTTATTTCTATTAAGAAAATTATAGAGTTAAGAAAACAGAAAAATAGATAAGAACATTATTTAACAGCCAAGAAATATCACCAAGGAAAATACAGAACAAATAAAAATACTTTTCTCGTGGGGTAGTAATAAAAATTAAAAGGCAGAGCCAGCGTCGAAAACAATCAGTCTGATTGCCCTGGCTGGGTGGCTCAGGTGGTCGCGGTGTCGTCTTGTGCACCAAAAGGCTGCAGGTTCAATCCCCAGTCAGGGCACGTATGGGAGGCAACCAATCAAGGTTTCTCTCTCTCAGCCTCTCTCTCTTTCTCTCTTTCTCTCTCCCTAAAAATCAATAAGCTAATCCTCAGGTGAGGATTAAAAAAATAATCTGTATGACAAATAGGACACAGCTTGGGATTACTATCATTAAAATATAATTTGTACAAGTTGTTGAGAAAAGTAGTAAACCTTCTAAATTCTGACTGTACAAAGGGCCACCTGCATGTGCCGTCTGCATTTCTCCTCCACTGCTGTCTGAAGCCACTGCCACGTGCCAGGTGTCCACTCCACACACACCACTCTTCCTGAGGCCACCAGGACCTCCACGTGGCGAAGCAGATGGCCCTCACCTCTGCCCACCTGGCACTCTCCAGTTCCTTCTCCACCCACTGGCTCTTCCTCTCAGCCCTCTGGGTTCCTCCTCTCCTTCCCAACCTCTACGTGTTGCAAGGACCCAAAGCTCAACTCCATGGCCGCTCTGTATCTCAGTGTCTAAGTGAATTCACCTCTTCCGCCCGTCTCGGGTCATATGCCCGTGACTTACATAGGTAAATGACACAACCAACATAAATTATACTTCCGTGGCGCTGGTAGAAAGTTTCAATCAGACCACGTCACCCATTCTGCTTAAAACCCAATGGCTTCCTGACATGCAGAATGAAATTTAAGTCCTTATCCTTGCACATCAGACTCTCCCCTGTGGCCTCAGGATTTCCTCTCCAGCCCCACATCCAGCAGCTCCACCCTCGCCACGTGCCTCTTCCCGACCATGCCAAGGGAGCTCCGGCCTCACAGCCTTTGCACGCGCTGTTCCCTCTCTGCGGGACGCTCTTCCCCCACATGACCACATGGCTCACGCTCTCCCTTCCCTCTGGTCTCTGTCTGATTTTCAGATCCTCCAACCACCTTCCCTAACCTCCCCCTCCTTTCGCTCCTGCTTACCTCTTGGTTGCCTTACTTTTTGTTCTAAAGAATACCAATGAGCATTAATATATGAATATATACACGCATACACATTGCAATGCTGACTTTATCTATTTAAACATACCCTATCTCAGCCCCCAGAATGGGAGCATCACATAAGTAGGGATCTCTTCTGTTTGCTTCGTGCTACCCTCCCCGCCCCACAGCAAGGTTAAATGATTTCACTGAAACGAGCAGAAAAATGAGTTATGAAGGGAATATAACTTGCTGGTCAGTATATAAGAAGATGACCACTTGAACAAGTTCCCAAGTGAAATAACATCTATAATACTCCACTTTCCACCCTTCAAATCAGCCAAGGTTAAAACTGCAATAGGACATGACAAAATGATGCTTTCATATACTCCTTGGGGGAACGCAGAAGAGCGGAATTGGGTGGGGTCAAAAGCCTCTTTAAAGTGTTTGCGTCCCTTGAATGAATCAAGGTGTCTGATTAGAGGAGCGCTGGAGACAGCTGTCTCTCGGGAGGACTCACCCGGCCTGGGGCGCATGGGAACCCAAGGGTAGGGGTTGAGGAAGCAGCCCGCAAAAGAACAGAGACTCCCCTCCCAGGTCAAGAGGGGGATTATGTAGACCTGTATCTGTGCCACAAAGAGTGCTATGAATAAGACAGGAAGTGAAAGGCGCCAGAGAGAAAAGGGTTAAAGATATGCCTTCAGCGTGTGGCCTGTGGCTCAGGGAGCAGTGGCCGGAAGTCTGGCTTCTCAGCTGGCCTCCTCACCATGACTCTACAGCTGCCTTGTCCCAGAGGGACAAGGTGCTAAAAATGAGGCAGCTTTGGAGAACACATGAACCTGGACTCTCTGTGGCCTGGACGAATGACGTCAGCCCTGGGTTAAAGGCACCAAGAGTACCTGAAGAAGCTCTGAAGACTCAGAGCATCGCACAAACGGCTGTATGGCTCCTCTGACTGGCTGCTGAGAGGCAGGGACCTGTACCCACGTCGAGACGGGGTGTCTAACAGGCACCTACTAATATGACACTGGAGATCAGAGCCGGGTAAGAAGCCGCGGGAGTTTGGAATCAGAGGTAAAGAAGGTGCAAAAGCACAAGGAGGAGGTGGGAATGAAACCACAGAGAACCCGCGAGTAAGACTCACACCATTCATTAGTAAGAACAGGGAGAAAGTTAGGTATTCTCACCAGAAAACGCACACTTAGCGTCCTGAACTCATCATACCCCGAGCTAGCCTCCAACTCATGCCTCCCCCACACCAGTGGCCCCAACGCTGGGTCTTGCAACAGGATAAGGATGCTGAAACCCCAGTCTCACAATGGGCGCCGCGCATGCCACAGCGGGCCAGGCCCGCAGACGTCTCCGGCACACTCAGCTGCGGGGGCTGACCTGAGAAATTCCTGATTCAAATTCCTGAGTCAATTCCCCAAATAAGCAGCAAGGGACGCTTCTCTCCTGGGCTCTATTACCCCCAACCGTGAGCCCGGGAAACATGCTGACACTTTGAAATCCAAGTCCAAACAACATTCCCTAAACCCTTACAGGTGTGCCTGGGACACTCAGAGCTGCCGTACAGAAAAACACCGCCTCCGGGGCGGATGGGAAGAGAAAATCAGGTGCTCTGATAAACGTCTACCAATTGATGATCTCGGGCTAGCTTAATAATTAATCATTTTATTCTTTATTTAAGTAAGGGCCCCAGAAACACCTCAGAGCTTGTTAAAATGCAGTTCCCTGGGTCCAGCCCACACCTCCTGAAGCAGCAGCTTTGGGGGAGCCCACGAATCTGCATTTTGAGCAGCTCTCCCAGGTGCCATCTGAGAACCACCTCTGGGGGAAAGCTGCCCCCGAGGGTTCTGGGTCAGCCAAGCACAACTTATTACCGTTTTCCCGGGCAGCGATCAGACTGTCCTCCGACCCCAGCCTATACCTCCCGGTGGAGGTGGCACCCTCCCTGAATACGTCAGCACTGCTGAGTCTTAGCAAGGGGTCACCATTTGGGGGACTGTGTGGCATGCCCAGGGGGGCTCGCCATTGAACCCCACTGTAGGCACCCTGAGTGCAGCCACAAGGGACGCAGGCAGCCAGCCAGGAGGGAGAGAGGGTGCAGCCCAGCTCCAGCAAACTCCATATAATATACAAGGGGAGGAGCCCCCCCCAAAAAAAACCCCGAATTATCTTCTGGCAAGCGTGCCCCCTGTAGTAGAGGCTTCCCTCACTAGGTGAGTGTTCTAGGAACCCACTTGTGTCAGTGTGCCAGCTGGTGCTATTGTGAGAGGCTGTGTTTGGTCACCGTGAATTTTTTTTTGGAAGACTCTTTCACGACATTTGCCCATTTCATGATGGGTGATCTACGAGTGCACCTGCCCACCCACACCGCGCTGAGTGTTTAGTAGTTTTTGACCAAAAACAGCATGACCCCCATACCTCACCCTCCCTATACACCCCGAGGGACTTTTCTTTGTTTTTCCGGATGAAAAAATGTCCTCAAGGGGAAACATTTTGCCAATGTGGAAGAGGTGAAACAAAAAATGGCAGAACCACTAAAAGGCATTAAAATCAACGAGTTTAAAAACTGTTTTGAGCAATGGAAAAAAATGTCTTGATACGTATATTGCATCAAATGGAGAGTCCTCTGAAGGCAGTTGAAGTTTAAACATGTAAGAATAAATACAGAATTTTTTACAAATAAATTCTGGGCTTTTTGGGGGTCCCCCATCATATCTGTAGGCAGGGCTGTCCCATGTTACAAATCTCCACTGCTCTGCTGTTATCAAATATCTTGATATTTTTAGACAATGTTATTTTTCTCATTATAAAAATATTACGCACTCATTGTAGAAATGTTAGCAAATTTGCTCTTCTCTGTTTCATTAAGTGTCACTATCCTGCAGAGAAATGGACATGCAGCTATAAACAGCCACCAATTTGCCTGGCCCGTCGAGATGTGCAAACCCTGCTGGAATCTGATCAAAGCTGATTTATTAAGGAAAAATTAGGCAGCGTATCAAAGGCTTACATCATCTTCACAGTACACAGACTTTGGGGGGAAAACTCTGATCTCTGGTCTCTGTTGAGCGTATCCTCAGAGGATAAACTTTCTAATTTCCTGTGAAGCAAAGTGACTATAAATCAGATTTGCAAATACATGCGAAATGCTTACAACTCAATGGGTCTTTTGTCAGCCAGGTAGGTGCTAGGGAGTGAGACTCGCCCTTCTCGGAGGCAAGGGGCTAAGTCAGGATGGGCCCAGGGAACTGGCCCGACCCCTTCCTTGGATGCAGGGATATAGGTTGGGGCATCTGCTCTGTGTTATTTTTTAGCGTCCGGCCCATTGGCTGGATTCAGGCCTCCCAGCGGCCCCGCAGTTAATGCTGGCTGCCTCTTAAAACCCTTTCAAACCCTTCCTTCTATGAAATGCAAACAGCATTTAAGCTCAACATCTTTTAGAGCCAGAAACATGTAGCGTTACTTCCAGAGCGGCAGCTACAGAATCACGTGGGAAAGAAGTTCAGCAGTTGACTTCTTGCTAAGTACTGACCCTGTAAGTGTCCAGTTCCTTCCAGAATATTCTCTCTTCTTCCTTTTCTCCTTCTACTGATATTACATAAGAGTGTGCTAATGATATCTATTAAAAATGTAACCATATATTATGCATTTGCTATCATATTTAATATTTGTTCCGGCAGAAAAGAACTATGGTAAGCTCTGTAGAATAAACTTCTTTAACATAAAATGTGTCTTTCCCTTCAATCAGAAACATTATGTGAAGGACGCATAATCTGTGTGGCTGTGCCCCTACACGCCTGCAACGTTAGGTGGCCTCTAAGAACCGAAGTCCTCTGCAGTAGCGATGAGCCAAAGACAAAATCATCCACTACTTACATGACGCATCAAATGGAGCCATTCATGTGCCGCTCACAAGAGTCCCCCTCCCAGAACAATCTGCCATCCTCACCCCAGAACCAGGAGCCACTCGGCACAAAAAAGTCTGCTGAACAGCTTCCCCAAATCAGGTATTTTAAAGAAATACAGCAAGGCAATCAATTTTCCTAACTTTGTTGTCACGGATACCAACTTCATATACCAAAAAAAAAAAAAAAATTTCCAGGAATAATTATTTAAATTCCAATAGGTAGAATTTGATAGATTTGCCAAGGAAACAAATGTCTTTAATAGAATTCTCTCTGCCTCAGAGCCAACAATAGCCACTAGTAACTGCGACACTCGTGGGCCAGTTCGTCTTCAAAACACACATGAGCAAACTGAGTTGAAATTCATTTGTTTAAAAAACTTTCAGGGTTACCATTTTCAAAATTATCCTTCATTTATATTTATGCTAACCGAGACGATGATACTATGATAAATCAGAGCTGCAAACAGAGCTCGTTTCTGAAATCAAGCCCAGAACACTTCCCATTAACACACGTCCAGGGGTCATGATTCTCAGGTTTGTCTAAAACTGTTTGCGCTTCATGTTCCCCATTTTTGGAAAATCTGCAATAATTTCTTGCTGACTTTGTCCTTCCTTTCTAGTTGGTTAGGAACAAAAATACCAATCAAAATGGATTTCGGTCATCGGCCCACGTCCTCTGACCTGTAAAAGGTATTTCCTGTATCGTCTTCCCAAGGACCTTTAATTTGCCACCCTGTGGCTTCACAGTCAACAGAGCCCAAAACAAACAAACAGACAGACAGAGGCCTTCCCACTCCCCTCCATGTGTGGCGAGAACGCACTTACCAGATCAGTTCCAGGTATTTCTGCAGGAAACTTACATCCACAAGACATTTCCCACTTGCAC
Source organism: Mormoops blainvillei (assembly GCA_004026545.1). Classification (NCBI taxonomy): domain Eukaryota; kingdom Metazoa; phylum Chordata; class Mammalia; order Chiroptera; family Mormoopidae; genus Mormoops; species Mormoops blainvillei. The sequence goes on along the minus strand of PVJD01002627.1, from coordinate 78,386 downwards.
CTTTCTAGACGTTAACTGCCATGCCACAATAAAATACCACATAGAAAGCAAATTATAGTTTCCCCAATAAGGATCCACTCTTCTCTACCCCTGCATAAAATTCAGAATCCTCAACACCCCTGGGATATCCCTTATTTCTGAAATTTCACAAGCACCCGCAAAGCTCAAAGAATATACTGGAGTGCTTATTACTTCCAATTCCATTTTCCAAGACATGGATGTAATTACACACGGTCCAGGTCCATTACACTCCCAAATATATTACTTTTCAAATGTGCGCGCACGTGATATTTTGGAGGGCATTTTACATGTTAGGCCAAAAAAGGTATATTTTTCAATACCATAAACTTTCCTTTCAATGATAAGCCACTTTCCATTTTCAATAAATGTTTCAGGCAAAGACTATAAATTAGTAAAGCAGACCAGGCCACCCAGGGAAAATGAATTATATGGGGAACATGAAGAACTGGCAACGCAGTGAATGGTTTGGCCCAGTGTAGACAGCTCAACTGAAAAGCGCAGGTGTAGACAGCCTATCTGGATAACGTAGCTCTGGCCCCAGCTTTTTCTGTAACAGTTATTGGGTCAAGTATATTAAAACCATGGCTTCATTTCCTCCCTGTGGCTCTACCTGCGTGTATGTGTGGTATTGAAAGGAACGGGCCGGCTTCCTTTCGGGGACTTTGATTTGCTCTCTCACCTCTGGAGCCACAGGGAAACGCTGTCGGTGAGCAGTGGGGGCGGGTGTGGCGTGACAGGCCACCAAACTGTCGGCGTGCACAGGGAGAACAATGTCTGAGCACTGGGGACCCAAGCAGTCGCCCTCTAGTCTCTTCCTAGGTGACCCCGGGCAGTGCGAAGGAGGTGGAATTAAACAGAAGTTAAGAGGATTCGGAAGTGGTTTCCCATGCTCACTTAGAGGTTAGCAATCTTCTTCTGCAAAGCACCAGGCAGTACAAATTTTCAGCTTCCGGGCCATGTGGTCTTTGTTGCAGCAACTCAACGCTGCCCTTAGAGCATGAATTCGCTCTGGACAGGACGTACGTGAGTGATCGTGGCCGAGTCTCAGGAAAGCTGCCGTTACGGTCAATGAAATCTACGTTTTGTATAATTTACATGTGTTATGAAATAGTATTCTCTCGATTTTTTCCAATCACGTTTCAAAATGTGAAAACCATGTTCTCAGCTTACGGGCCACATGTGAGGGGTAGTGGACTGGGTGGGGGCCCACGGGCATGGTTGGCTGGCCCCAGCATGGCTGATCTGTGGGCAGGCACCCATGCGAATCCAGCCAGGGAGGAAGCCCGCAGCTTCCCAGGCGACGGGGAACCTACCTTGATATGAGCTGCTGGGTCCGGGACAGTCTGAATCATGTCCTTCAGTAGGCCAGCTCACTCACCGCCCGTGTAGGACCGGGGACAGCTGGGAGACAAAAAGGAAACAGCACAAACCATAATAAACAACCAGGTTTCTGTGTTTCATTTTCCTGAAGGACTGAACACAATAAAGCAATGTTAAAAAAAAAAAATTCCCAGCTTTGCAGGAAATACATTTGCCCAAAAGTATCTTTTAGGTCTTTGCAGTAAAAAAAGTGACTAGAGAGCCCACTTCCCTTCTTTCGGGAGTCTCGCTTAATTTACTCTCAATAAAACCCCGGCACAATGAGCCCCCCAAAACCACGTCACGTGCAGCCGACACACACCAGTGCACATGGGCAACGTCTATGAATGATCGTTTCAAAGAAGAAGTTAGATAAAAAGTGAGACATTTTCCCCTTGTCTTCAGAAAATTGGACTTTTGAAGTTCCCACCAAAGCTAATGGCATCTACACATCATTTGAAGGTTTAATACAAAGTTCTTCACAAACAGCACGGTCACCTGTGCTGTACCAAGTGGCAGCGCACGGGGCGGCCCCGGGGCTGAGGGCTCGACACATGTATTCTCACGTCATCCTGCCCACGGCTCTGAGGGTTGGAACCCCCCGTCCAGGCAGGGACATGGACACCAGGGAGGTCACTGATTTGTCCAGGGCCACCTGGTTAATAAGCAACAGGGCCAGGTAGGACTCAAGTCGGAATGGTTTAATACCAAGACCCGTAAAAAAAAAAATTGGGTTTGACAAAATTAATAGATTTTGTCCTGTATCTGGAAGACATTTTAATTCATTTTAAAATTTAGTTTACTGAATGAATTTAAAGGACTGAAACTTAAAGGTGCCCATACGCTAGGGTCAAATACTTCATCTAATATTTTCCTTTATTCAGGTTATAAACCAGTGTGTTCTGGTGACTGTCTGTCTGCCCCTCTCCACCCTTCCCCGCCCTGGCCCAAACCCCCACCCCCACAGGACTGCCCCCTACAGGCCGCCTCAGCAGGGCACACCTGCCCTCAGCCTGCCCCCGTCAGCGTGATGCCACCTGGAGAGCGGGGCATATGAGGGAAGAAGGATGGGGTGCCTCTTCCCCCTTCCCGCCACCCACTGGAGGCTCCCTCCACCCTTGGCCATGGCTCTGGTTACAGCTGGATCCTGGGTGACCTCTCCCCTCCCTCACCCTCCCGCCAGGCCCCAGGCCCCAGGCCCCAGGAATGGTTCCCATCCAGCCTTCAGGTGTCTGTAGATTTTAGCCATCAGTTAATACTGAAAACACCTTTTCTAACTTACACTTTTAGGTACCATTACTTTTTTTTAGTCAATTGTCATTTTTTGTTTGTTTGTTTTTCTTCTTCTGCATAAACCTGGCTCATGACGCTAAGTAGTAATTAACCACAAAATAAAAGCAAAACGGCTCAATTCCAGGACTACGGACACAAAGCTGCCCTTGAAGTTTGCCTGTTGACCACAACAGGGAGACACCCAAGATGCACTGAAGCCCCAGTTACACCCCTTTCTGACCCTCTCAGGGCACATCGCCCACATCCAGTGCAGACGGGCTGCATCTGTGTGCACCGCGCCGGGTCTGTCCCCCAACAGGGCTCCGCGGGGTCCTGCCAAGCTCCTGGCAAGCTTGGAACGTCAGACATTGTTTTTCCTTTAGCCAGTTTTCTTCACCTTGGAAAGTATGCAATTTTTTTCCCCTTACATTCAAAGCAAGCCCTTCTAGACGGTAATAGTTCCTTTAAAAATGCAAAAGCACTGGCGCACTGTCTTGAAATGGAACTGGGCAGCCGTTGAAGGTAACGGGGGCTTCTGGTGCGCTGAGGAGAGAGGGGCTGAGAGAGGAGGGGGCCTGGCCCAAGGCCTCTCCCCCAGGGTGGCCTCTTCAGGAAAGTGGCCGGCACCTCAGGAAAATGGAAAACACCCCTCTGCTTCTAGGGTCACGCAGCTCAGCAGGGGACCATCCTCATGCCTCCCTCACACAAGGCGGGCTCCCTGCTGTGCAACCCCCGCCCTCGCTGGGGAACAGGCTGTTCCTTCTATACATCTCAGAGGCATGGCATCTCTCCGGGGGTAGCTCACCCCATACAATTCTTCCCTCCCCACACACATGCTGGTGCTCACGCCACAAGGGAGCCTGTCCCCACCCCCCAATTCCTGGCTGATTTACAACCGCCTTTGATCCGGAGAACACAGTGGAAGGGATGTTCCGGGGTTTTGAGCCCAGGCCTCCAAAGCACCAGAAGCTTCCCCTCCCTGCCTCTGGGAACCCAGTCCCCATGCCCCGCCAGCCGTGCAGCCACGTGGCTACAGCCCAAGGTGGGTGCCCAGCTGACAGCCAGCATCACGTGCCAGGCCTGCAAGGGAGCCCACCTGGATGTCCAGAATGGTCATCTCGCAGGTGACCACAGCCCCTGCGGGTATCCGGGAGGTAAAGGTCCCGCTGAGCCCAGTCGGCCCACAGAACCACGAGAAAGAACACATCGGTGGGTGTTTTTGGCTACTAGGTTGGGACAGTTTAGGACACGTATAGATCAGTGAGTGTTTTACGTGAAGAAGGGAAGGACGAAATAGCTTTCTGGGAACACCCAGATAGATCGCAGCGGTGGCTGCGCATCTCCACCTTTTGCCAGGTGCTGTGGCCCCCCTCACTACGCAGGCAGGGTCTGTTTGCCCAACCCGCGCCTTGGGGGCTGTCCACGTGGCTTGCTTCATCCCACGAGGCGTAGCCGAAGGACGGTATGCCTGTTCCTGGACCATGTCTCAAGAGACATGAAATGTTTCCACCTGCAGCTTTGGTCCACCGCGGGGGCGTGCCCAGGCCAGGACAGCGCTCCCTCCCAGCCTCCTAATGTGCCTCTTCCAGATCCTGACTGTTTTAAGCTGCCTATTTTTAAGAAACAAAAAGACTCAGGGGGAACTTTTGATCTTCCCCCTTACCTGCCTAAAGGAATTCAGATTCAAAGACAAAAACAAAAACACCTGCTTAAAGGAAGGGAGCGCCACCTTAGCATCCGAGGAGCCAAATGTGGCCGACGGGGGCGGTATGAGGAGTCTGCTGGGTAGACGTGCCCTTCGTGCCTCATTATTCCTGGGTGGCCCCAGCAAGACTCTGTTTACCGAGCGCTGGCTCTCTCTCCTCTGCCTGTGAATCGCCTGCCCCCGCTGTGAAGTCCAGGTCACTCCCCACCTTTCACCTTCACTGAAATGGCACATGAGTCTCGGGTGCCCCGGAACGGGTCCTTGGAGCCCCTGTGCGTACGTACGTGACCAATCTGGTTATTCTCTCCTGTTCGTCTGCTTCCTGTCTATTTAACTATCAGACCAGCCAGAAGAGCTAAGAGGGAAAAGAGGGGAAAGTTTCCCCTCTCCTTGATCTCAGGCTTCCACTCCCGAGAGCCAGGGCAGTGGTCTCCCAGAGCACATGTGGCCTGATCCCCTCCCCGCCCAACCAAATTCTGTGGTGCTTTTTACAGCGGCCCTGGCAAACTAATACCCCTGTATCGAGGGGCGTGCTGTAATATTTGCACTAGCGAAGATTAGAGGCCCTGATGGGTCATGGCCTCAGGAACCGCAACCAGTTTACCGCACACCATTTGTCCCTGGACGCCGCCTCCACTTAAGGGACGTCCCAGGCACTGTGCGCTGCAGTCCCATCTGCTAACGACTCCTGGCTCGATTCTGGCAAAGGAGAGGTTTCTCAGTCCTACGGCCTAAACGAGTGTGCCAGGGCCTCGCCGAAACCTCTTCCCCCCGCTGCGATGCTTTTCGGAGGGGAGTCGGACAGTCCCGATGCACTAAGGGGCATGCTTTGTGCATAAAGTGCTGAAATCTTCCACCCTTGTGGGGGGTTTTGCATAGTTAATGAATGCAGAGGCTCATGCTGGGTATATGCCTCTTGAAATTAGGTTTCAACTGAATGGAGGTAAAATAACAAAAAAATAACTACAGGTCCAATTCAGTGACATGGCAGAAACTACAAACACGTAAAAGCCCAGGTCTGTAGACACTGCCCGTGGCCTTCGGCTCTTCTGGAAGGAGTGGAAGAGAGCACAAGGCGGTGGAGACTGAGGAGCTGGTGGACTACGATCCTTACACAGCAGTGACTTACAGACTCTGCAGGGCCAGGGCAGGGGGGGCAGTAGTGCCAGGCGAGTGGCATCGTGTTGGGAGGGGGACTCAATGGAACCAAGAGAATCCATCCAAGGACACCACGCGGCCCAAGGGAAGGTCTTTGGAGGTCTGGGACCACAAATACCAAATATTAAAGACACAAAATATTGACATAATCACTCTTTTTTTTTAATCTTAACTAGGACGGGGTTGTCTGGCTCTCTGTTTTACCTCCAACTGCCCTTGGCTCCACCGTCCTTTTTCTCTGTGAGTCATTTGTCTCGCTTTTGGTCAACACGGCTTTTCTTGGGCCTTCGAAGATCTTGAAACAACCTAAAACAGAATGTAAAGATATTAAACCTTGGTTTTGTTTTTTCCCCACATATTAATACCGAGGACCAACTCGATGGTTAGTGACAAAACCTATTCCTTACACATTAAAATATCATAACAGGGGTACAAAGTTAAAATCCTTCCCCTAAAAGGGGGCCAGGGAAGGGTGGTAGCACCCCTCTGAGGGGAGCTCAGCATCGTGAAGCAAAAATGAGGAATGAGAGACAGGCCAGGCCTGGGCCAGTGCACCGAAGCGCCCGTATACTTTTGCAAAGGACATATTTTGAAAAAGTTTTCCTCTCCTCACAACCCCCAGCTTCAGTAATGATGGTTTTCCCAGATCCTTCTTTCAGCGCTTGTCTCTGCTCAAAGCAAAGAGTAATGGGGTTTATTAAACATCCTGGAGCCTGTAATTAAACAATTGTTTTAGTCCCAGGAAAGAAACAATCCTTTTAATGTGCGGATGCTAGGAGGACCCATATTCTTTAAAAGGTTAGAACAGTACCAGACTAAGAAAGAAGAAAGAGAAAGAAAATAAATCTTTCCTAGAATAGGCCTGTCGGCACGGCTCTAAAATCCGATCTCTTTTTTTGGGAGATAGGAGAATTTCTGTGCTTATGCAACTTTCCAAGTAAAATAGCCAATCCCAAAATATTACACTTAATAGAACCCTCACAACATGACAAATTGCAAGTGACAACGGCTTCAGTTGAAAATATTTTCAAATTAGAAAATGTCTTAAGCATTGCATCAAAATCAATATTTGCAATGGGCAATATTACAGTATTTATAAACGGACCCGTAGCCAGCTGACCCTCCCACTCCACCTGAAGGCTGCGAGCCGTGAATAGAGACATTTAATCCAAATTGCCCAACTGCCACAGCAAAGCGGCTATTATGACACGGAAAACACAAATTCTTGGGAACAAAATTTTAGGATAGCAAACCATATATATAGTATGATTCCAGTCTTGTGAAAAACAAAATGGATGGAGGGTGAGAGGGGAGGGAGAGAGAGGGGGAGGATGACCAAAGGGAGGGAGTGGAATCACTGACAGAAACGATCTTTGTGTTTCCGAAGTGAATTATGGAAGTGTCTTATTTTTTTCCTTATACTTGTGGGTACTTTCTGAATTTTAAGACTGAAGAACACTTATCTTGATAATCCAAAAAAAAAAAAAAGGAAACCCAACTAAGCAATACCCAACACACGGAAACAACCTATCGACAGATGAATGGATAAAGAAAACACACACATACACACACAGCAGAACATTATTCAGCCATAAAAAAAGAATGAAATCTTGCTGTTTGCAAGCAACGGACGGAACTTGAGGGCGCTATGCCGAGTGAATAAGTCAGGCAAAGGTAAATAGCATACGATCTCACCTAGGTGTGGAATCCAAAAAAATAAAATAAAGTAAAAAACCTTACGGATACAGAGAACGGATTGGTGGCAGCCAGAGGTGGGGTGGGGGAGCAGGGGGAGTGAAATGGGAAGGGGATCCAGAGGCGCAGATTTCCGGTTGCAAATGCATGAGCTGTGGGTATAAACGAGCAAATAAAACCCTGCCATGGATGCAGCGGACAGCACGGTGACCCCAGTCAGCAAATACCGCGCCGCGTATCTGAAGGCTGTTAAGAGAGTAGATACTGAAAGTCCTCATCGCAGGGAAAAATAAATTCTGTAACTCTGCATGGTGACGGATGTTAACTAGACTTACTGTGGTGATTATTTAGCAATATTCGCAATATCGAATCATGACGTCGTACACCTGCAACTAATATCAGTAGCCCCCCTCGCCAGTAGCTTCCCTTCCCAAGGTTTCAGTTACCCGTGGTCAACCGCAGCCCAAAAATATTAAGTGGGAAATTCCAGAAAGGAACAATGCGTGAGTTTTAAATTGCTCACCGTTCTGAGTGGGGTGGTAGACTCTGTGCCCCACCCGGGCTGTGAACCGCCCCTTCATGCCTACGCTGGGTTATGTGCCCCACCCAGTACTCACTCAGGACCCGGGACGCCCAGGTTAGCAGATCGGTTATCAGAGCAGGAGAGACCACGTTCACACAACTTTTACTACAGTGTATTGTCATCACTGCTCTATTTTATTATGCGTTATTGCTGTTAATCTCTTACTACCCCTAACTTAGAAATTAAACTTTATCACTGGTAGCGTGTATAGGAAAACACATAGCCAACACAGGCTTCAGTCCTACCTGTCGGGGGAGGCATCTACTGGGGGCAGCCTGGCGGGTAAGGGGGGACTACTAGAACGTTATATGTCAATTATACCTCGCTAAAAATAGAAAAAAGGAACTAAGTAATAATCACTGTATGTCCTACATGCGTTTTCCTGACAGCGCCAGGCCGCTTGTCCTGCGCTGCCTCGGGAGCAGTGCCGGTCCCTGTGCCCAGTGACCGGTGTGCGGCAGGGAAGAGAAGGACAAGGGCAGGCCAGCCTGCGCTCTGTCTGCGTGGCTGCCCGGGTCCGGAGTGGAGGACGTGTTCCCAAATTTCTTTCTCTCCACATTCAAAGCCAATATCGACTTATCACTTAGCAAAGTGCTTTCCATGAACAAGTGGTTTAAACACTTCTGAGTTTCCAATTGCTGTGAAGGAAATAAGAACCATCAAAGCCCGGGCCAAGATCCCCCATCCGAAGTCATCCTATAGTATGTTTTTGTGCCAAAACCTCTACTAGGCCAAATGAATAATTTGATATATGATTGCATTGTTGGAGTTGATTTAAAGACGGGGTAAAGCCCAGAGAAGATTTTATTAAATATGTGCAATGGGTATTTTTAAATTAGTGTTAGAGCGTTATTAATGTTTTATTTGTCCAGAGGGTATTTATCTGACAACATAAATTATCCATAACACAGCTGGGGAGTCACAAAGGATCCAAAAAGATGTCACAAAGTCCAGGGGGAGAAGCTTTGCCAGAGGCAGGCACGCCACCAGCCGCGCGAGGTAACGGCAGGCCTGTCAAAGCCAAAGAGTCAGAATATTATGCAAACCAGAGTCAAGAACCCGGAAAAATACAAGCATATGAAAGCTCTGCTATGAGAGCAAACTGCCCGGCCCAGCCCCAAAGCCCCTGGTCCCCAAAAAAGCAGACGTCAAAAAGCCAAGAGACCCGTGAGAGGCCCCAGCCCTACCCTGGTCGAGGGTCGCCAACCACCCACCCTGGGACTCCGCGGGGCTCGGTGTTCTGCACCGTGAGAGGCAGAACAACAACAAGATCACCAGAAAGTTCCCGCAGGAAATGGTTAGAGCCAAACACACCTGAGTACCCGAAGGGCAGGCGGGATGGGTCACCGTAGCTGTGGAGCGGCGCAAAGGCCCCGGGCTTGGGGCTCAGGTTCATGCCAACCCAGCAGGGGCCCGCTGAGCCCTCCTGGCCTCAGTTTGCTCCTCTGTGGGCTGTGGGTGAGGGACAGGTAGTGCCAGTCCTATGAGACACTGTTGTGACCATTCCAAGTGCACACACAGAGAGATGCAAAGCATCGCCATGTTAAGGGCCGGGAGGCCTCCTTGTCCCCCGAACACACTCGCCAGGCAGCTGCCCCCTGCACACAGGGGTTTCTGACCACCTTGTGTCGGCAACAGCGCGTACTTCATAGACGGGGCCGATTCCTGGAAGCTGGACGACCGGATGCCCTGAAGGGCGGCCTGTAAAACAGGGACCAGCCAGGGTCTCCGGTGAACAGACCACCCTGTGATGAGAAGGTTCCCTGCCCACCAGGCACAGACGGAGGGGATGCCGGGGACAGAGGGGCAGCAGCTGTGCCCAGGGTCATGGTGAACACAGTCACAGAGGAACCAGTTTGTCTTTTTAGAGCGTCCCAGAGCAGGCGAAGCCGATGGACACAAGTGGCTGTCCCTTCTGCCTTACAGAGTGAACCCCAATTTTGCTCCGGTGTGCAGCCCACCCCCCTCAAAATGCCCCAGGGAAAGCGGACCCTGCCCCAACCTCGGGGATAAATCCTGTCACTGGGCACGCCTTCCTCTTGCCGCCAACTGGTTTAGGGGTCCACCTATGAAGAATTCTGGCCAATTCGACCCTGAGGAAGTGAGCAAGAGGACTTCTGGGAAAAGCCTCTTGGCTGACGAGAAAAGGTCATATGACATTGTCCCGTCGGTGTGACACCTGGAACTGTGACAGCCGTCTCAGGCCCATGAGAGGAGGGAACCTGAGGATGGCACCAGCATGCTGTGCGTGTCTGGGAATAAATGACAGGACCCCTCTACCCCGGGTGGGGAACAGCACCCATGCATTCTAGTATCTATGGACAAAAGAGTCGCTTCCAGCTCTTTGCCACATGTAGCCGAACTCCAATAGCCACGCTGACTATGCTCCTCGGGTTTAATTTTGAAATAAAATGATCTGCTGAAAATTAGTCTAGCCCACCACTCTTCCCACTTAAAACACCAGCTCTAAGACTTAGGAAACAAGCAACTCTTACCAAGACACATGGCCCATCTCAATCTATCCAGGTACTGAAAGCAGCACCCTGCCCTCAAGGGACATCAGACACGCCACCAACAGTCAAAGGGTTTGACGGGGGATTACGCTTTTCGTTAAATAACTGATTGAAGGCAGAATGTGGGGGGTCACAGGAGAGGTACAGAAGAGGCAGCAGTTGCATCCGGCACCAGGGGACAGCCGAGCCCCTCCAGGGGCATTCGGGATGATGGGTCCTTCGTGTGTAATAGCTGGCGGTGGGGGGAGATGTGAGTGAGCAAGGGTGCGAAGGTGAAAGAGTGCACTCGGAAGGGGCACGTTGTAGGGAAAGTGGCTTTCATCCTTGTGCCCAGACAGGGCACAGAGTATGAGCTCTGAAATTTTAAATGACTCGTTGCTATAATTTAGGAGAGGGTCCACTGGTATGTGTCTCCTTCGATGACCAAAACCAAAACTGTCCTTCAAATCCATTTGTTTCCTTACATGATCTAACCCTTACTAACCTGCCCTTCAGATCCAGCCATCATCCATCCATCCATCCATCCATCCATCCATCCAACTGACTGAGGATCTTCCATGTGCCAGTTACTAAGCTAAGTACTAGCCAGGGGTGGGCTTTGCTCACGATTTCAGAGTCTAGCTGGAGAAACGGAGTTTAAAGAAATAATCGCAAATGCCCTACATCGCCTTGTCTGCCCATCGCCCGCTGCAGAATAATTCACGCAAGGGAGTCATGTGGGCAGAACCCAACTGAGGACAGCACCTGAGCTATCTGGGGGACCGAAGGAGAAAAATAAAGCAGCCGAGGACACGAGGAAAGGCAATAAGAGAATGAGGAAAAGCTCGAAAAGATCCAAGGCCGGGGAGCCAGGAACGGACGTGCAGGAAGACAGGAGCGGCTCATAGAATCCGATTTTCAGAGAGATGGGCGAGTGTGACAAATGCGTCCAGTGACCGCACACATCAAGAACCGGTGCTGCATCGGGCAGGTCACCACCCCTCGGTGGCCTCTAACAACGTGGCCGCACAACAGTCAGAGTGAGCCGGCTTCCAAACGGCTCAGCAGTAAATGGCTGGGAAGACACATGAAGGTCAACGAAGGTCATTCGTGCAAGGGGTTCAGCAGCAAAGAGAGGGGAGGGGGGTGTCATTCAGGGCAAAAGGACTGGTGCGCTCACCCAGCCAGCGTTCGTTGTGTGTCTACTGTTCTTCAAAAATTGCTAGCAGCGAGGGATGCAACGGGGCACTTCCTACCCTCGGGTAGTTCACAACCCAATTAGAGGAAGGTCTGCCTTACTTGTTTAGCTTGTTGGTTTGTTAAGGATGAGAAAAGCAGGTGTGTTTACAGGTAGGCTGGAGGGCACCAGTGCAGGAGTAGACTCAGAGATTGTGGAGACAGAGGAAGCAGAACGGTCCCATCTGGAAGAGACCGAGGAAAGGTAAGGCACGACAGCACAGTGGCGGGGTCAGCTCTGGCCCACGGGTGGGACCCCGGTGCCACAGAAGCAGAAGAGGTGTGCTGATGGATGTTTAGTGCCGGCTCTCTCCAGGAAAGCCGACGGGAAGCATTAGGCAATTTCTGCGGAGTCACAATTCCTATCACGGCCAGTTTCAAGGAACCAACTGAAGCCCCCGAATGCGCAGCTGGACAGAGGTGCTCCGAGGGGGCCCGGAATGGTTGCAGAGGGAAGGCGTGATGGCAGAAGGCCGGGTAAGGCAGGCCAGAACAGCTGCTCTCCTGGTAGCTGAGTCCCTGGGACGAACCACTTCTGGGAAAGGCAAGAACCAGAACACCGGGGAAGCCCGGGAGCTCTTAAATCACTCCCACATACGCTCTCTGCTTCCTGCGCCTGGTCGGCAGCCCAGAACGGGCGTTGTTTATTGTTATCTTCCTTCAGTCTGACATCGGCAGTGCGCACGCAGGTATGTTTCCACTTGCAAATCACTGCGCTGCCTTATCCGCGGTAACTCAGAAAATTCAGTGAGGCAATTCTTGGAATCTTATAGAATTTCCCAAAGGGTCTGGTTTTGCTCTCAGTCATAGAGAAAAGTTGCAAAAATAAACAAGAACAGTTTTGCTGGAAGAAAACGGCGAGCGTCTCCATGAATCATGTCTGAGCCGTGTAATGGCCGTGACTACACGCTTCCTGTTGGTGTGGTTTTGTTGTTGTTTGCTTTCATTTTTTTAAAATTAAATGCATTGGGGTGACATGGGTTAATAAGATTACATAGGTTTCAAAGTGTACACTTCTACGATACATAATCTGTATGTTGCATTGTGTGCCCACCTCCCAAGGTCAAATCATCTTTTGTCACCATATATTTGATCCCCTTGACCCTTTACTATGTCCTTGCCCCCCTTCCCTCTGGTAACCACTATACTGTTGTCTGTGTCTATGAGTTTTTGTTTGTTTGTTTTCTTGTTTGTTCATTTATTGCTTTCAGTTTTATACCCCACATATGAATGAAATCATATGGTTATTAACTTTTTCTGTCTGACTTATTTCGCTTAGCAAGACATTCTCAAGATCCCCTGCACAGCAAAAAAGGCCACCAACAAAACAAAAAGACAACCAACCTAATGGGAGAAGAAACTGGCAAACAACAGCTCTGACAAGGGGTTACCAGCCGAAATATATAAAGAACTAACAAAACTCAACACCAAAGAAACCTCTGCCCATTTTTAAACAATTTTTAAAAACGGGTAGAGGACCTGAACAGGCACCCCACCCAAGAAGGCATACGAATGGCCATCAGGTATATGAAAAGATGCTTGGTTTCGCTGGCGGTTAGGGAAACGCAAATCAAAACTATAATGACCTTCCATTTCACCTTGTTTCTGAGGGTCGGTCACTCTTTTTGCCTTTACAATACTAAGGCAACCTCCACCCACGATGCTTCTTCCTGTTCCTTTTTGCCGAGAACAAGTGCAGACAATCATGCGCCTTGTCTAGGCCCCGGCGTGGGAAGGCCGCGATGCTGCAGGGGGCGGTGGGGGCGGGGGGGACACAGGCATCCCAGGCCCCGCTCCGTCTCAGCGTGGGGTTTGCAGGTGAAAGCACTAGGCTCGCACGAGTGGAAGGCGGGGCTCTGCTCCCACCAGAGCACAGCGCGCAGCGGCCAACAGCTCCGCGGCCCCTCGGCCAGGCCCGCGCTCGGCCTGGCCGTCCCCAGTAAAAACGAGACATCTGAAGGGAAACAGGCTGCATTTGAAAGGCGGGTGACATCGAGAAAGGGAAAAACAACTATAAATACCCTTTTACACTGAGCCTTCTGTTAAAGAAAACACATCTACCAGAGGGTTTTTTTTTTCCTAAGTTCAACTGGAAAAACATAAATATTTAGTCATTTCATAGCAGCAGACAACTGACAAGCAGGCCACAGACTAGAGGGACATTGTGTATTTCTAAGAACGTTTATCAAACAAAATACCATATTTTGCCGTGTATAATGTACAGCCATGTTTTTGGTCCAAACTTTCAGGGGGAAAAAAACCCTTCAACTTTTAAATTCAATTATTTATTTATTTATATTTAGAGACTTGGTTTTTGTATTATAAAGGGAATTATTGTATACACAGATATCGTTATTGCTTTCTAGAGTTACACTTTTAATGCATAAGCATAAATAAAAGAATTAAAAAACGTTTACAGAGATACGGAATCCGTACTACCCATGTACAATGCGCACCCTTATTTTTCCCTCAAAAATTTGGGCAAAAAGGTGTGCACCATACACGGCAAAATACAGGAAATCTTTAAAAACAGAATCCTGAAGTCTGTTTTGGAAGCAAATTTGGCCTTCATAATGAACTCTGTCTTGATATAATTGCAAGATCAAATCTTCAAGACAATAAATGCACTGACAACCATCTTTGCAAACAATGAGGTCTGTTTCATATTTTCAAATTTACAACACCGGGCAGAAAAAAATTAAAACATTGTTAATAATATACAATTGCTTCTGAAGTTGTCAATTAAAATAACTGATGGTCAGTTAAGTTCATTGCTATTGTATTAATGCCTTAATATCATAAGTAAGAAACGCACAATTCCTGAGTGGCAAGACCATCCGCAACGCGACAAAAATGACAACTGAGAGCAAGACCACTTCTGGGGGTCTCAGTGATCAGAGAGCATCAATTTTAGATGAAATGCCTTCCTTCAGCATCACTCTGATGCTCGTAAGAGGCAGATGTCTTTCTTTTTTAAACATAATTTGCAGAGGCAGCTGGGAGAGTTAGAAGCTTTCCTGAGGGGGAGAAAACCAACCAGCATAAAGGTAGAAAGAAAAAAATTCTTGAGATTCTCTAATAATGCAGATAAATTTCTACATTATCTGCCATTAATGCTGTTGTTTAAAAAGACAAACAAACAAACAAACAAAACCATTTACAGAATACCAAGAGGGAAAGGTTTCCCTGGGCTCTTGGAAGGTGAGAAATTTCAAAGAACCTTGAGCTCATCGTGAGAGTAGTTCTCCGCCCACTGGCTTTTCCATTGCCACGGACTTTTGACTAGTTTCGCAGACCTGCATTGGAGCACCTCGTTTTTACTGGACACATTTAAGACACAAAGACCCTTTCATGCTCCTCTATACTGTCAATAAAAATCATGAGAAGGCCCTTCGCTGATTCTCAGGACATGAGGCTACAGCGTGCCTGGCCACACAGCCCTGCGTTCCATCTATCCAGAATTGTCTATGACCTCTGTCATCAGTAAGTATTAACGGTCACCCCCTGCAAAGAGCTGTGTCCAGGGGTAACACAGAATGAAAACGTTCAAGCGTTTGCCCCTCGCTCCGAAAGAGCCTGCAGGTCTTGCAGGAAAGTAAACGTATGGCCTGGGTTTTTATGATCTCAAATAAGGAACACGTAGCAGCTCCAAGATGAAGCCCTGGGTTAGTCCGGGGACAGGAAAAAGCAGCTCCAGCTTTCATAAAAAGTAGGAAGAACTTATGCAGACATTGGAGAGGAGGCAGGAAAATGAGCATCGCAATGAGCAGGTGAGACATGGTCGCAGAGGGGGGGCCCACGGACAAGCACGATGCTGCCCCCTCTGTGTGGGCGGCTTACATGAACGAGACACTAGGGTGAGAGCCCTCTGTCTTCATCAGCGTGGCCACCTCCTCATGGATGGGGGTGGAGGGTCCGCAGGGCTCCACACAGCAGGACAGTGGCCTTGAACAGAGGGGACAGACAGAGGCTGGGCCAGTCTGTCAGGTAGCTGTTCCAGAAAAGCAGAGACGTGGGGAGCCCACAGTCAGGGAGGCAGTGGGCACACTGGCAGGGTCACGAAGGCTTGGGGGGGTCACAGGGGGCCAGACCAGCGCCCTCGGCGCAGCAGAAAAATACAGGCACTGAAGCTGGGCCCTCACTGAAATGGCAGCTGCAGTGTTGGGAGCATCTGGAGGATGGGGTGCTCTGAAGATACTGCTGGGGAGATCGGGGGACTACAAAAGGAAAGGCCAGTGTGGAGGCTGCTGCTGGTCTAGCCAGGGCCGGGGGGCCAAGGAGGCAGGACGGAGGTTGGAGGAAACGCTGGAACCAGGGGGCCAATGGACACACGAGGCGAAGGGGAGAGAGGAGGAGAGGAGGGTGTTAACTGGGGCGAATGTGGGGTCTTGGTGAAGATGGTGAAGTCTGGCCCAGTCCCAAGAATGAGCCACTTCACCCTCAGGTCCCTGCCCTGTGACACTGGTCAAGGTGAATGGGCCCTCCCAAGCTCGGTCTGGCAAGGGACTGTGACTCCAAACCGGAGCATCGTGAGCCCGTTAACCCAGCGAGGCCACCACCATTTCTCTGGGTGCTAATGGCAGCCTTGTTCATCAGTCAAACCACAGAGCCCTTGGTGGCACCCACCTGGGCCCATGCAAGGCTCATTACCGTCCTCGTTCCCCTGATAAGAAAACCACAGCTTACGAAGGTCACAGATCTGGTGAGTGGACGAGCAGGGATTCGAACTGGAGATTCAACTCAGCCTCTATTTATTCCATGAGCCGTGCTGCCCTCTGGGGGAGCAGACGTCACACGCTGGTCTGGCAGCAGAGAAGGCACCTGGGAGGCAAGCTGCCCTGAGCCTGTCCATGTGTCCCTCCCACCAGGGGCCTCTCCCAAGATCCATGATCCTCTTTCAGTTAAAACCCACAGAAAGTTATGTAAAGTGGTTTATGGAGAAGTTACAAGTTTGGGGGCATTACTTGTGAAAGTCAAATACTGCGTCCACTGGAGTCACATTGACAATTACCTGGTAGAGGTCACTTAAAGGGCAGGGTCTCCGGTGAACGCGAATTACGCACCCAGGGTAGTAAAGGCTGGGAGGCCAGTGACAGCCCGCGAGTCCAGGCATTGCTGTGGCAGTATTTCTGCAGGTGTGGCTCACGCTACAATCAGGTAACTGTAAGCAAAGCACATCGCCCTCCCCAGCGTAGGTGGGTCTCACCTAATCACCTAAAGAGCTGAACAGGAGAAAAAACTAAGACTTTTGGGGAGAGAACAAATTCTGCCTCCAGACTGTAACGCAGAAACCCGGTCCGAGTGCCCGGACGGCCCGCCTGCCCCACGACCCTCAGAATCAAGACCGAAGCCATCACCTCTCTTGCCTGAGTTTCCAACCTGCTGACCAGCCCCCCACAACCGTGTGGGCCAATCTTTTCAAATAAAACTCATTAAAATAGATATAGATATGGATGATTAGATTAGAGGTGGGAAGCTAGACACAAGGTGGAGGTTAAGGCACCTACACACACACCTACCTACATCCTCCACCTGGACCTGCTTCTCGGGAGAGCCCGGCTGGCACCCCACCTCGATTAGTCGTCAGCAGCCCCAGGAAGGTGCATGACCTCGGGCAGGACAGTCATCGTCAGCCGGTACGCCCCAAAGAGGGTTGACAGCGGAGGCATCTCCCAGCCACCGAGGGCCGAAGGGAGTTAAGTCCCCTGTTCCTGAGGAGACGTGGGCAGCACATCCCAGAATCCACACCAACTGGGCAAACTGAAGAGACATAGAGCACATCACCAGGACTATCGAGAAAAACCCAGAATAATCAAACCACATAATTTATGGTTGGGCAAGACCTTGAGACATTATTAGTAAATGTGGAATAATCCAGCAAGAATGGAGAGCATCTGACATTTGAGGTCATCGGGGTGCCCCGCCTGAAGTCACGGTGACCCTGGAGAACAGGCGACCCAGGACCTTCACGGGCGACCTGACCTGGGTGGGGGCTGGCCATTCCCCACCGCAGGACGGAGCTAATTGGCAGGGTGCGCTGACTCCTGTCGGGGGTGCCTACCTCCTCCACCTCCATCTAACAGCCGGAGGACTTGGGACGCAAGGTGCCCGGGCACCCACAGCTCTCATGGCCGACACTGAAAGGGGACACTGGCAGGCAGGTCAGGAAGACGGGAGACCTGGCCTTTTGAAGCGATAATGTTTGTTGTCAGACACGGGGCAGTGCCTCTCCCCACCTCAAGGCGGGAGGGAAAGGGGCTTAAATGGCGAAACTGCATGAGGGCTCACACACACACACGCTAAGGTCACAGTGGGTGGCAGAAGCTTCAGGAGAAGCATTTGGGGAGCCTCCCAGGGTCCCCCAGAGCTCTAAGCTGTCAGGGCACAGACTGGTGCCTGACTCCCAGGTGAAGAATTTCACAGGGGCAGCCTGGAGCAGCCTGAGAGCAGTGGGTCGGGAAGGCCGTGGTGGGAGTGAGCTGAGCCGCGTGTCTTCTAGTGTCATGAAGCCCACAGAAGGTGGCCGGACTTCCGGGGGCAGGCCTACCCTGAGAGAAATGGGGTGGAGGTGTACTGGGGCAGAGGTGCTGGGGGGAGGGTGTCAAAAGCAGATCAGCACGGGGCATCAGCGTGCCAAGGACAGTTGGAGTGGGGTGTCCCTAAGAGAGCCTGTAGGGCACCCCAGGCAGGTGCCCTAGGAGGGAGAGCCAGCGCTGGGTGCTCAGCCCCACACATGATGAGGCAGTGCCCAGGAGCCTGCCAATGGTCCCTGCTGTCCTCTCCCTCCCTGCTCCAGCCCTAGAGGACGAGAGACAACGGTCAGTGCAGACGGAGGAGGGGAAGGACGAGGCTGGGGCACGGGGAGGTGGCCATGGACCCGGAGCAGCTTCCGATTCTGAGACAGGCTCAAGATGCAGAGGATCTTGACACAGACTGGGAAACAGACTTCCGTGTACTGGACTTGCCTGGACTTCTCAACACTCAAAAGCCCGGCCGTCAGTTCGCATCTGGGAGTGACAGGGCAAGTCTGGCACCTGGCAGGGCTCAGGACAGGGGTGCGAAAGGGCTCAGGCTTGAGCAGTGAGCCGGGGAAACGAAGTTCCATCGTGCGCTGCACCCCACGGAGTCCAGCTCACTCCAAAAGCGGACGCGTGGCTTCTTGCACGTGTGGATGCCATGGCGGGAAAGCCCGGAGCCGAGCCAGGTGGGAGTCATTGGGTGTCAGGACTCATCAGGTCAAGCAACAGCCCACCTGGTCTCTGAAGGCTACAGGGAAACAAGCGGAGGCAAATCGGTGAGGAGCGGGGTCCGCTGTCGGGGTCCAGGCCAGCAAGTCTACAGGAGGAGCAAGAAGCACCACGAAAACAAACACCAAGAGTCAAAATGGTCCAGGGAGGGTCAGCGCCCCGGGCTGGCAACAAACGATACTCCCCACCCCCCGCCTCCCCGGGCTTTTGTTCGCCTGGGACTGCAAACAGGGCTCCCGGGGACACCTCGCTGGCAGAGTGGTTGGGTACGAGGGCGGTCCTGACAACCTCCGAAACAGTGGCTGGAAGAAATGTCCCTCTAATACAGAGACTTCAAACTCACACCTGGGTTTCCATTTCCCCTCAGAAAAAGGGTGGGTGAGACAGAAAACGTCCCCCATAGAGCAGGACTCAGAACAGCCCAAGTGTGGTGTCACAGGGTCCGCAACTGCTCCATGGGAGGCAGCCCCTAGGGGCAAAGAACGGACCCAGAGGGGTCCGGGGAAACCCCCCACCCTGTGTGGCAGCCTGTCTGAGGCCAGGACTACAGGGCCTCTTCAACCCCTCAGCCACCCCTGCCCGTTCTTGAGAGGAGTGAAGGCAGGTGGATGAATCTCCTGCCTTTTTTATTGGGCCCAGAGATGCAGTAACAAGAAATCTTGTTGAGGAAGGGATCACAGCACCAATTTGGACAGCACACATCACAGCAGCCACGTGAGGCAGGAGTCCGACCTGGTGCTGAAGCAGCACCCACGAGGGAAGCCCTAGCCACTGACTCAGCGGCAAGGGTGTCGTGGCCCCGCAACAGCTACAAAGACTTGGAAAGACCAGGGGACATCTAGGAAAACCAAAACCTCTTTGGGGACAAGGACAAGGGACTAAGCTAACTTGTGAAGCTCTCTAATACCAAATTATTAAATATAATACACATGCTCAGTAGAAAACAATCAGAAAGATAGGTGATGGGTGGATGGAGGGAGGGACAGATGAAAGACAGAGAGTCAGACTGACAATATTTTGAGTTTTCATTGCCAAAGGCTAAGCAGAGAATCAGGATAGATACAGAGTGGGTTAGAATCAGAACTAAAATTGTCCCCGCACCAGAGGAATCTCCCCCGTCTTGATCCTTAAGTGGCTGACTCCCGGGTTCCTCAGTCCCCTGACGTGCTCCGTGAGGGTCCCCCGCCAGCCTCATACTGACCCAAGCTGACGCCTTCTCCTTGCCCACCCTCCTGTTTCCGTATGCAGCATTTCAGACACCTCTTTGAGAGTGTAAGGTTTCTCCCAGAGTAATAAGAGAAACAACTCTAAAATAACTTCACAGACATTTGAAAAATCAAAATGAGCAGAAGTCAGAGCTTAACAAGCCCTTTTTAAGAAGGAAGTTATTGTATGAAGAACGTTTTGAACTTGCGAAGACTTTGAAGGCCGTCTGAGCCACTTCCAGTGTCTTTCTGAATGCTTTTCATCCTGTTCATTTGCACTTGGCGTAAACCTCCTACTTCTTGATTTAATTTTGGTTTTAACTTTTGACACTTTCATTACAAATATAGGGAACTTTTAAAAAATAAACCAAAACAGCTGTACAAATATCAGACATTCAAAAATCAAGTGATTGTAATAAACATTGACTTTAAGGGGGGGTGAAGGACCAGAAAAGCAGACCTGATGTATTTACAGTAATTGAAGTTCACCCTTATCAGGAAAAGCGCTTCTCTGCTTTTTAAATATCAACACGGGACAATAGCATCGTGGAAGTAACACTTAATAACCCACTAATACGGGGGCTTTGTGATTTTCTTCTTTTTTTTCTCTCAAGCCCTTTTGAAGAGTATCTTTGAACACCTAACAGTGATTTGATGGTTAATGTTTAACTCCTCTAAGCAGCTGGAAGTTTCCTGAATGAAACACACGAGTCTTTCATTCCTAGAACTCTAAAATCTGCTGAAAGCCCTCAAAAAAATTATGATTCCAGTTGGAATGAATTTCCTCCTGAGAAGTGAAAGATAAACCACATCAAAAAAGTTATTGAAGAGCTTTCTGCCCCTACTGAGAACGGGTTAATCTCGTCATGGCCCAGGCCAGGGTACAGCTGTACCACTGAGGCAGGACCAGGGCAAACGGATTTCGGGGGGCTGGGTGGGGGCAGGGTACTTGGGTGCGGGGCGCTTCAAAACCCTGCCCGGCCCACAGCACCATGAGCGTTGACGGATGTCACTCTGAGCCAGTTCAAAAATGTTAAACTTCTAACTTCTGTCACTGTCCCCTAAAGAACTGTTCTTTGCACGGACCTCTCCACCATGTGGAGGGAACTGAAACGTGTCCCGATCGAATCTTTGTCAACACAGACGCAGACGGTGAAAGACGTCCAGTACGCCAGCCACGGGCTTTCTCTGAACATTTTTTTCAGGACTTTCAGATGAAATTTTATCAAAACAAACAGGTAAACCTGGAGCCATCCTCTGAGGTCCCTCGTGCTGGGACTGCACAGAGGGGCCCCGCCTGTGTGGAGAAGTGGTGTTTTGGGGGCCGCCACTGGAACCCCACACCTTCTCACTGGTTCTCTTGGATTCATCGGCTACTTGCGAGCCAGGCCACAGATCCAGGGAGCAGGAAGTCCCTGCGGACATCGCCAGTGCGGGACTCGGGGGCCCTGCCCTTGGATCAAACGACGACTCTGGGCGCGCTTTCGGTCATCCTTGGAGAAATAAGGCAGGGGTGGGAGAACTGTATTTTATTCATAAAAATAATTCAAGTAACTGAAGACATTTTCCTTTCCTTCGAGATTATATTCTCCATATTTTTGTGTGTGGAGGTGCTGCATGTGAAGATGTCCTTCATTTGCTGAAATGCTGTGAAATTTCAGACTAGGGATGGCTTTTGTGTTTCATGCCCTTACTTGACACAGCAGAGGAGGCTGCCCCCTTTGGTAGTCCCGTCTTAACAGCAGACCCCACCGCAAAGTGTCTTGCAAAGGTGTGAGAACAGGAGCAGGTACAGGAAAACATTCATTATAAAGTAAATAGGGGAAAACGCAAAATGTCACACACAGTATTATGACCAGGAAAGCTACTACACAAATGTGATAGAAAATGCAAAACGTACGTATAAGAATGGTATAATGTGAACAATGTATAATTTTTAAAGGTTCTTTTTAATACTCCTGCAGAATTATCTTTTAAATTAAATAAAGCATCTTTTACATTAAATTCAAATTAAAATAATGAGTAAGTAGATCAAGAGCCAAAAAATAAATAAAAATTCCCTATCAAAGCACATACATTTCTCTCTAGAGCCAATAGAGTGGGTCTTTCCAAAAATATTCAAATAAATGTTGGCTCTTTCGTCGCTTTTATAATTTACACATCGGTACTGTTTCCTGTACCCTATCTCGGTGCTAACCCAACCCACGTGTCTACGTCGGGCCCAGAATGACAGTCCTGCCATCTTCGCAGACCCTCCGATCGGGCAGCTGCCACAGCAGTGCCTTGGAACTCTCTGTGCCATCTCTGTTAGCCTCGGGCCACTGCCACCGTCACCACCCACCAGCTCTCCTGCTGGGAGTCTGAAATGTTAACTAGAGCGCGTGCTTATTAGAGAAACGGTCTCACCCCTTTTCTTACCCAACTCTAACTGAAGACTCGGCTTCAGCTCCCCTTCAGATGATATTTGCATTGCAGGTGTCCCTGTCAGAGTCACGGTAGTGCACTGGACACCTGAACAGTGGCTCAGGGGGCAGGTCTCAGGTGCAAGTGCTCTTGCCGCCACGGCAGCCGCAGTAGCAGTAGCACTGCTGTCTTCAGTGTTTAGAGGAAATCACCTTCCCCCACTGGGCCCCCTCCAGCCTCCTCGTCCCCACAGCTGGTTACTCTCTTGCTGAACCTCAGTGTTCCTACCGGATGAATGGCATGGTTTTTATTTTCCTCCTCCCCGTTTCTGCCCACTTTTTAAACTATCGAAAAGCTGTCTATCTGATCCCAATGCCTGCAATGCCAATCGTATGAAATTATACAAACAAAATCATCTTCAAGTGGGAGAGTACCCACTGTCATCCAATTCGTTTTTTTAAAAATGACTTTGCTTATTGCATATCCATTCTGCTGGAAGTACAAAGAAATATTCTTCCTAGAAAAGTGACCCTAGGTCACCACATGGCAGATTCACCTGAGACACTCCATCCGGTCCTATTCCCATTACAAACACAATGACGTGCCATAGCAAATACAACCGCCAATGGCCACCACCCAGAAAAAGGACTTGTACGATAGCCAGGGGCAACAGAGAGAGAAAGAAATCACCCAGGTCCAGAATCAAAGCAAGACATTAAAGCCGAGTGGTCCACAGAGAGCGCAGTTACCCATAGGGATGTGGGTCCCAAATACAGGGCTAAGGACAGCGGGCGGGGTTCTGAGGCCCCCGCAGGGACCAAAGGCTTGGCCGCGGCCCAGGGGAAGCGGGAGAGGCGGGATGCGACCCTCCTCAGGACAAAACCTTGCTATGTGCCTGAGGCCACGTGCAGACTAAAAAGCTATCTGTGAGAAATCCAAACCACATCTCTGTGATCTATTATCTATAGTCTGTACCAGGATAGATAGATAGATAATCCCCACTAAAGGTGAGCTCACCCGCAAGTATTACAAGGTACCCGAAGAAAAAACCACGATGAGTGGATTTCAGCAGATGTAGCAGATGCCAAAAGAAGGAAGATTAGCACCCCCCACACTCTGAATTTTAAAAAAAGATCAAACCCAAAAAGTCTGCACAAAATTAACTTAACGTGACTTTTTCAAAAAGTAATTAACACCATCACAAAAGCAGGAGTATAAACCAGTCACAGGCAGAGCTGGAATAACTGAAGACAACTTCCAGAAGTGAAAAATGTAACAGAAAAATTTAAAAATTAAATATTTATAAATGATGGGAAGAAGCAGAGAACTATCTCGAAAGAAAAATGGTATTGGGGGCAGGGGTGGACTTGTTAAGAAGCATGAAGGCTAGAATGCACTGTCCAAAGCTCCTCGTGGTTTTCCGTAATGAGTGAACAGTGAACATGGCAGATCAAAAATATTCTGGATAGTCGGAAAAAAATAACAAGCAATTTGAAGAAATAAATGAGACTTCAGAAAAAAAAAAAAAGAAAGAAAGAAAGAAAGAAATCCTGTGCAAAATAAATATAATCAAATCCACATCTAGTCATATCATAATGAAACATCAAAGACAAAGAGAAAGTATTAAAAGTGACCAGAGGACAAAAGAGATTATCTACAAAGGAGCCAATGTGATGGATACAAGATTTCTCATCAGCAGCAGCAGATGCCAGAAGGCAATAAAATAACATCTTCAAAGTGCCGAGGGAAACACTGGTAACCTCCAGAACTGTCTGGCGAACCGAGCACTCAAGGGGGAGGGTAAATTCAAGAAATACTGCGGGGAGAGCCGGTAAGATTTTACTACTCATAGACTTTCAATTAAAGATCTACAAGGAAATTAAGCCCAGAAGGGGAAAGAAATTAAATTCAAGAAGCAAAGGCACACAATTTAGTGAG
Source organism: Mormoops blainvillei (assembly GCA_004026545.1). NCBI lineage: Eukaryota > Metazoa > Chordata > Mammalia > Chiroptera > Mormoopidae > Mormoops > Mormoops blainvillei. The sequence continues at coordinate 54,072 of PVJD01002627.1, read as the reverse complement.
CAGTTGATAAATCCAGATAAACACCGATACAATTAAATATGATGCGAATGACCAATTTCAGAAGGACATTAAAGCACAGGAGAACTCGGTGACAACAGTCTGGAAGACGGGCGGGGGGATGGGAGAGCTTCGGGCGTGTAGAATGGGGGGGGGCGAGGTAAAGAATAACGTAAAACCGTGGGAGGGGCCCAAACCGACCAAACTAGGATGTACACGTGCCCAAAACAGTAGGTGTGAGGGGAGGGAAGAGTAATTTGATATGGTGAGAAAAGGGGTAAAATTGGGAAGCACAAAATAAGTTAAACAGTAACAAATACAACTATATTATAAATGCATATTATATTAAAGATTAAGCTCACTTGTCAAAACATAGTTATTCTCGTGCTGGGTGATTTTTAAAACCCAAGTTGCATTCTTTGTAGGACAGACATATCCAAAGCATGGGTAGACAGAAAAGTTTCTCACACATTTGGTGGGAAAGGTACAGCTTGGTACACCGAACCGGTAGCTCGACCCCTAACGAAAAGAAAGCTGGAGTAGCAGTTCTGGTATCGGGAAAAAGTAGATTTTAAGACAAAATTCATTATTAGGATGGGTAACGCTTAATGATAAAAAGGAAAAATTCACCAAGAAAAATACAAAACTCCAGAAGCCATATGTACCAAACAACAGGTCTCAAAATAACATAAGCAAAAATTGACAGCATTATGAAGAGAAATAGAAGAATCTACCATAAGTTACAGAAAGAAACTGACACTTTTCCCAAAACAGCTAGATCCGGCAGGCAAAAAATTAATTAATTAATTAAAAATAAAAATTAGTGAGAATGGTTCTCAAAGGATACTCTGAGAGACTTTATCTGTTGCCTGAGATTTGGTGCCAAGGATGAAAAGCCAAGACCGTGGAGAAGCCTGGAACCCACATTCTGAAGAGAGACATGAATCTCTGGGGGTCTGGGTGTATTAACCCCAGAGGCTGAAGTGGCCCCAGCCAGTTTACATAGGGGACAGTGGCCAGTCGAGGGTATGTTTCCTACGTGTGCCTTAGCGTCTGAAACCTCTTGCTGATACGGAGCAGACTTGGGAATCAGTAAGGGCTGCCCCAGCGGTGGGAGGGTTGGGGCGGGGTTTGGGGGGCACCAGGACAAGCTGAGGGAGCCCGAAGCAGCCAGGCCAAGGGGTCTCCCACTCCTGGGAACCTCGCAGGCCTCCCCAGTGTGCTCACAGGTGGGCTGCCATCCAGAGGGCCTTGGTAGGACGGCATCAGACAGAGAGTGACAGCCAAGCTTCTACAGGAGCAGCTGGACTCTTCACATCACTCTATGTAGACCCACCCCACACAGGGGAGCTGGAACCGGTTGCAGGGATGAATAATGGGACAGACCTCCCCCTCCAGACCCCCACGGCCCGTCCCTCAGGCCCCAAGGGCAATTTAGGGAGAAAGGAAGGGTAAAACAATGGAAGAGTTTTTATTAGACTAGACACAACTTTTAAATGACTGATGGAGGCCGGAAAGCTCTCCACTCGACCCTAGAGCACAGTAAGGGATGGGAAAGACAGACTCGTCTAAACGCAGATGCAGGCAGAGTGGAAAAAACTTGCATTCAGCAGTTACACAGAGATTTGAAAACACTCTGATCCAGCCAGATCTAACAGGTGCTAAAAGATTCCTGCAACGAACAGAAAAGAAACACTCTTTTTGTGCCCAAGTGGATGATTTGTAAAAACCGACTAGGTAGTAAGTCCCTAAAAAACAATCCACAAATGCCAAAGAATGGATGCCCATACAACACACTCACATCGCAATGGCACAAACTGGACATCACACAAGGCTTCTCAAAAAGAAGGCTTTTAAACTAAAAAATAATAATAATAATTCAAAATAATTATGAGTCAAATAAAAGTATTAAATACTTAGAACGGAGCCACCACAAATTTCAGCACCACAAATTTCAGCGCATGGGCGAGAGCTGCACGTACTGATACAGATAAATCTTAAAACATAATGTTGAGTGAAAAAACAAATTACAGACGGACATGCATAAACTAATGCTATTTGTGTAAAATTGCAATGTATTTATAGAATGCGCATGCATGCATGTGCTCATGTGTGTAATATGTGACATGCACATGCGAAGCAAGAGGCACACGAGCAGGAACCATTCCCGCCCATTTCTGGGCGTGAGTGGAGGGGTCTGAAAGACAGAAAAATGAACCTGAAGAAACACAGATTTCTTTTTTTGTTTGCATTATTATGACTGGGCTTCTGTGTATTTCAAATACATGGACCCAAACACAAGACAAGCCACTTAAATGCTCAGAACCGCTTCTGACACAGCTTCTGCTCCTGTGAGCAGGGGCTCTGGCAGGCCCTTCAGTGTGGGGACAGACGTGAGGGCACAACAAAGGGACGGGGGAATGTGCGAGCCCTTTGTCACCGGGACCCAAACCCACAGTAACTGACTGCAGCTAATAATTAGGTTTCTCCCAGCCCCCAAAGTAAAGCATCCCAGAAAGAAAGGAAGCCAAGACGCCTGCCCAGAGCCATGCTGGATTCCTGTGAGTCAAGTCCCACTCGGGTCACAAAGGGTAAAGGGCAGATCTGCAGGCGGTTCCCTGCCCTGCCTGCCTCTGTGCGCGGGCAGCCGTCACAGCCCCCAGTGCAGCCTGTCGCCTCAGCCCCCCTGCCACAGGACAGGCCTGGCCCCCGTCCGCCCACTTCTCGGCCTTCCAGCGTCTCCATCGGCAAACCGGACCTGAGCGAGCTGCCGTGTGAACGCCTCAGTGGGCTGGATTCCTCGAAGTTTCAATGAAAGCCCTGAGCGCAGACCGAGCGGGGCGATATTGAATTACAATTGTACCAGCGCTTAAGGACAATGAACTTTTGATCCGAGCAATCTCTCCGCTCTGTGGTGTGAGAAAGGAAACCTCAGGAATGGTACCCCCCGCCTGGCTGTGACCACACAGGAACGCGCGTCCTGGCAGGCTCCAGCAGGCTCCGGCCGCTGGCCCACGCCGCGCCTCTCCCATCCAGAGCCCCCTGAACAAAGCAGGGACCCGCTGCCCAAGCTGGCCGCCGGTCGCCAGGAGGAGGAGGCCAGGGAGAGCCCGGAAAAGAGGAAGACGGTGCTTCCCGAGAAGGAGGACAGATGCTTTAGCGTGAGATGGCTGGTAGAGAAAGCCCTCATCACTGTCCCCAATGCCAACCCCGGGCCTCTCACCCAGGAGCCACCAAGGTGGGCAGATGGTGGGATACTGATGTCAATCCCTGCCAGCGGCTCAGACCCCAGCGCTGGCATCCTCCTCGAGTCCTCTCCTCTGCTCACGCCTCTGTCCGAACCACACCCAGAACCATACCCGCCCCGACCAGCACCCACCTCCAGGGCCGCACCCTGGCCCAAGCCCACCACAGTTGCTCATCTGGATTATTCCAAGCTCCTGTGTTCCCTGCTTCAAACCTTGAAGCTGCTGTCCACACAGCAACCACCTCGGCCTTGTGAAAATGTACATGACATCACGTCATTCCCGTTACCCAAACCCTCCAGTTCTGGGCTGCTCATCTCACAGAGAACAAAAGCCAAGGACCGAGTCCTTATAGTGGCCCACCAGCGCCCACAGTGATGCCCACTCCCCCACCCCGCACCGATCTCTCTGACCTCATCCCCACTCCTTCCCCCCGCCCTCTGCCCAGCCGCACTGGTCTCCTCTCTGCGCTTCAAGCTCAGAAGGCACTGGCTGTTCCCTCTGTCCGGAATGTTCTTTCCCTAAATAGCAGACACGCCCCCCTGCAGGCCTTCACTCAACTTTCCCTCGGCCCAGGCCTGGCCACTCCACGAACCCTAACCCACGTCCCTCACACCCAGGCCCTGCTTTCCTATGCTCCTCCGTCCTCAACAGCCACCCGCTTGGGCCTCTTCCTGGTCATCTGATTTTCGTCTCCCAGGGGAGTGCAAGCTCCTGAAGACAGGGGCCTTGGTCTGCTTTGCTCACTGCCGCATCCTCGGTCCCCAGAACAGGGCCTGGAATGCAGTCGGCAAGCAAAAAATAGCTGTGCACTGAACCAGAAAGTCTGCAACAAAATGGAAGCGGAGGGGAGGGCGGCCTTCTGTGTTCTGGTCTACGAAACTGGTGATAGCAGGGAAGAGAGGGTTTCTTGGGATCCTTTTTTTCCTGAGTCAAAATGCTAATGGCTTTGATTTTTAAATAAGCTAAGCTTAGCTGGAAACACTTTAAATCCTTTTTCTCAAGCTAAGTTATACGTACCCTAGCTCATAAATAGGGAGAAGAATGCGGGTGACATTCCAAGACAGTAGCCAAGACCAGCCAAGGAAAAAACACACAAAATGTCCCGACGGTCTCGCCACGCGCATGGAGAATTCCATTGCACAAAATCAGAGTCACAAAATGTTCAGAAAAGTTTAAAGTACTATTTAAAACTTAAAAGTCTTCTCAAAAATAGCTTCCTGAAAACGTAACTAATTTGGACTAATTTTTCTCTTTTTTTTTTTTTAGAAATAAAATAATAGTAGCTTTTTTTTATTAAAGCATATTAGTTAAACTTGGACACTTTATTTGGTATTAAAATATTAGCCCATTTCTGTCATTACACACAGTGGTCCCTTGATAGCCTTTTTTTTTTTTTAAGGCTAAAAGTATGTGTAATGGGTCAATTTCACCCATATCAAGGTGTCTGCACATATGAAGTCCTTTATATCCCCTTTGAAAAATGTCCCCTTGCATTTCTCCATCTTCCATTTTCTCTGAAGAATTACTTAAATCAGCCCTGGTTGGTGCAGCTCAGTGGACTGAGTGCCAGACTACAAACCAAAGGGTCGCCGGTTCGATTCCCAGTCAAGGCACATGCCTGGGTTGCCATGCACATAGAGGCAACTACACACTGACGTTGCTCACTCTCTCTTTCTTCCTCCCTTCCCTTTTCTCTAAAAATAAGTAAATAAAATCTTTTTTTTAAAAATTACTTAAATCTCCATGAATAAACAGATAAGAAAGGAAACACAGCAACTAGGAACCACCGTGGTTTTTCTCTTGGAGATGTCTAAGCAGCAGACTGTGTTTGCCACCCATGTTACCTTTGTGCAGAAGATGTTCAAGTGTACACAGAAAGGGCACCGCGGAGCCCTGGCGCATCCTGCTTGCTGGCTCGTACCAGCGTAAGTAGCTGCTCACCTCATAAATCACACTGCAGGCATGCGGGTGGACTGGTGTAGCAGGACCCCTCTCTGGACGTGTCCCTCCAGGGGAGCGCTGGACACTGTGCACCACACTGAAGGCTGTTTAGTAAACTCACAAATGATGCCACGCTGTGTAAGCGCCATCAGTTCAGAAGAGAATCACTGGCCTTTACTCAGGCTGAGTGTCCAAAATAAAAATTAGCACAAGCAGCTACTTTCCAGCCTACAGTCGACGTGTGTTGGCTAAGAAGTGACTAGAAGGGTGAAATCCAATGCTGGTCACTGATGCACACGTGTGACCACGTTTCAACACACTTGGAAAGTGGTCCTCATGATAAACACACATCCTCTTCCTTCCCTGTGGCTGTGGGCCGTTCGCCGTTCTCCTGAGAATGGAAGAATCTGCTCCCAAAGGGCACTGTTCCCACAACACAGGCCAGTGTTCTTTGTGGCCCCCGTGAAGACGGGCGAGTGCCAGCGTCCCTTTGTCTTCCTCTTTCTCCTCTGATCCATTCCCACGGGCACCCACGTCACTGGATAAACGGCTGTCCTGGCGAAACGGTGAAGCTGCAGCTGGTCCTAGCATTGTCATCGGGATAGGTGCAGAAGGGCGGATGGCTCCCAAGAGAGGAGGAGTGTCCTACCTAGAAGGGGACTCTTCCACGCCTAACGACAGGCTTAGGTTCACCTCCGCAGCCAACCCTGCTCAGCCCAGGTTCCTCAGGACACCAGGTCCACTCGGGACATCAGTGTCTTCATCACTTGCCTCCTGCTGCCTGAGTTAAGGTGCTTTAGAAACCGAGGACATCAGAGAACGTCTCATTCCACTCCATGGACAGCTGAGGAAACCAGGCTCAGGAGACAGAGAAGACTTTTCCCTCAGGTTTCATGAGCAGTGGAAGAGCACCAGCTAGAAGCCCAAAGCCCAACATTCTTTCTAGCAGCTTCCTCCTTCCCCAGAATAATAACGCGCAAGCGATGTAGAGAAAGGCCGTTTCACCCACTCCGTGGGCCCATAGAAGGAAGGTGATGAACGGGAGAATGTGGGCCGTCACAAATGCCTAGTCAATATCTACTCTTCCCCAACCCGCCCCCATCCTATGACGGAACCCAAGGTTGTTTGGGGCAGCAATATCCTCGGATAAAATGACCTTGGCCCAGGGTCCCTTGCAGGTAGTGTGACCATGTGAAGGGGCTTGGGCCAAGGAGATGTGTCATCTGTGGGGGATTTCTAGGGAGGTTTTACCTTCCTGCCCTAAGGCCTGCCCTTCCTCTTTGAGGCCTCCTCCTCCTTCTTTTATCAAAAACAGAGGCAAGGTTGCAGGTGGGGCAGCCATCTCGGGACCGATCAGATGAAGCCACCTGTGCAGGTGGCAGAGCAGCAGCGAGCCAGGGCCTGGGTCCACAAGGAGCGACCTCCTCGAGCGCTGCCCCAGCCCAGGACAGCTCGTGTCCAGGCCACTCCTTACACACGGTGAACACGCTGGGAGAGAAAGGCCGACGTAGGTGACCGGTGAGTCATGGAGAAAACACAGAGCACGCTCGGCCTGGCCCCGGCAGGGGAGCTCTGGCGTGGGGGAGCCAGCCCAGCCACAGGCATTATTCTGGTAAGATTCCTGGGAGGCTCTTCCCCCGGGGGTGGCCTGGGGTTGGCCAGTTCTGCCTGTGACTAATGAGTAGGTATGTACCAGAGGTGACATATCAGCATGGTTCTTTGTTTGATTATTATTAACATGGGATCTCCGTCACTGCCCAGTGAGTGGATTTTCAGAGATGAGATTACCCTGTACACCAAGAAGCAGAGAGGCACCAGGCCATCGCGCCTATTCGGTTAATCACACACTTCACCAATGCATAAAAAACTGCATGTACAACTTGTCGAGACCGGGGCTGCCCACACTACCTGCTGCTGCCTTACCACTGGATGAAATGCCAAGGAACGCAAATTAAATTGAGAGGAGCTCAATTAGCTGGCCGCATAAAATGATTATCTGGACAAAACATTATTCAAATGGACTTGTCATGTGGCCTCCAAGCCCCCAAGTGCCTATTCTCTTAGATGACTCCGTTGTACGTGGGGGAGGCGCCTGTTAAAAACGCGTGTGTGGTACCTGGAAAGATCTCGGGCAGGAGGCAGCAGGGCACAGCGGGTGGAATCATGGGCTTTAAGGTCGAGTCCGGTTCTGGCTCGGATGCCTATTGTCTGTGTGAGTTCGGGCAAGTTCCTACCTTCCCTGAGCCTCATCAGTTGAAACTGCCTCAGAGGCCGTTGTAAAGACATTGAGACGAGTTCTGTAAAGTCAGATCAACAAATGGCTTATACTATATAAACAGAATATTAAGTAATACTATCTGCAATAAAAGACAGCAGATTATGAGAATGTAAGACTGAAGCTGTGGTGTGCTGGCAAAGTACTGCTTGTTTCCTGGACAAAAAGCCCCAATCTATAGCAACTGCCAATTTCCATGGTGTAAATACTCTTACTGTGGCCAACCTCTGGCCACCAATATGATGTCACCGAACACAGCGTTGGGAAGAAATGCATACTCTCAGCTCTTAGGAGTTGGTAAGAGCTAGCAGCACTCCCCAGTGGCGGGGCCACTGTGGTCATGCCTGTGCAAGTCACTGTAGCTTCTCTGGTGTGGGGCATAACCCCTGGCATGTAGTGGGCACTAAGAAATATTTACTGGTTGAATGAATAAATTACTAAGGCACTAAACTATGTTCGTCTCTTAACAATTTGGTATACATTTGAACTGGGACTCAGATAAAACATTCTGATGAATATTGCAACAGGGGAAGGACATGTTAGGAGATGGCGGTGGCCCACAGTCAATCACCTGTAAGACCACTGAGAGCGAGGATGTTGCGTTCCCACCACAGCACAGTCCTCAGGGACATGGGACACCGTCAGGAAGTATCTGCTGAGTTGGAATGAACCGAAGGAGTTTCCAGAAAGGAAGTGAGCTTAAGTCTGCTCAGCAAACATCCAAACTGTATGAGCCGTACTCGTCAGGCTTCTCCAGAGACACAGAACCAACAAAGTCTGTGCGTGTGTGTGTAAAGAGATTTGTTATAAAGAATTAGCTCACAGGACCGTGGAAGCTGAGAAGGCCCAAAATCAGCAGTCAGCAAGCTGGAGACCCAGGGGAGCCAATGATGTAAGTTCCAGCCCAAAGTTGGCCAGCTCAAAACCTGAGAAGAGCCAAAGTCACAGTTCAAGTTCAAAGGCAGGGAAAAAACTGATGTCTGAGCTCAGTGCAGTCAAGCAGAAGTTCCCTCTTACTCAGGAGAGAATCAGGCTTTTTGTTCTATTCAGGCCTTCGACTGATATGATGAGACCCACCACATTACTCGGAGGGCAATCTGCTTTGTTCAGGGTAGCAACTCACCCACAAACACCTGCACACACATACCCAGACTAACGTCTGACCAAATATCTGGGCCCCCACTGCTGGCCCAGGCAAGCTGACACATAAAATCAGCCATCACAAAAGGGAAGGGAGTCTTTCTTCTGCTCCCCCATTTTTGTTGTAAGCACAGCCTTAAGGAAATGCCCCCGGGGTTCCAGGGTCGAAACGCGACCTAAGATGCTGCTCGGTTAACGCAAGTGGCTCTTTATTTACATCAGTTCTGATTCCTGAAATTTTCTAGGGGCCAAAAGATTCTGAATATGCCAGTACTCTATTAGTGAAGTCATATGATATTTGTCTTTCTCTGACTGGCTTACTTCACTTAGCGTAATGCTCTGTAGGTCCATCCATGCTGTCACAAAATGTAAGATTTCCTTCCTTTTTATGGCTGAGTGACATTCCATTGTGTAAATGTACCACAGCTTTTTCATCCACTCATCTACTGACGGGCACTTGGGCTGCTTCCGAACCTTGGCGACTGTAAATAACACTGCAAAGAACATAGAGGTGCAGATATTCTTTTGAATTCGTGTTTTGGGTTTCTTCAGATAAATTCCCAGAAGTGGACCTGCTGGGTCACAAGGCAGATCTGTTTTCAATTTTCTGAGGTATCGCCATACTGCTTTCCACAGTGGCTGCACCAGTCTGCATTCCGACGGACGGCGTACGAGGGTTCCCTTTTTCTCCACAACCTCAGCAACACTTGTTGCTTGTTGACTTATTGACGGCAGCCATTCTGTCAGGTGTGAAGAGCTATCTCATTATGGTTTTAAATTGCATGTCTCTGATGATTAGTGACGCCGAGCATCTCTACATACGTCTATGGGCCATCTGCATGTCCTCTTGGGAAAAGTGCCTGTTCAGGTCCTTTGCCCATTTTTTAATTCAATTGCTTGGTTTTTTAGCGTTGCGTTTTCTCATAGAGAGCTGGATGACAGCTCTGGGGGTATGGTGGGGTTAGGCGGGTGGAGGGGTCAAGCGAAAAAGAAAAAGAACTTGCAGGCATGGACAGCAGTGTGGTGACCGTGGGGGGCTGGGAGTTGGTGGAGGTGGGAGAGGGTATAAGGGGGATAAATGGTACTGGAAAAAATACAATAACAAATAAACTGTTAAAAAATAATGATAATAAATAAATTAAAACGCCACTACCTAGAACACCAAGAAATTCCCTGGCAATGCCCAAAGGAAATGATGACATGGTCCTTTCACCTGAGGTCAACACCACCTCCAAATACGCGGACAGAGAGAGCAGCTCATAAAATTACCTGCCTGAATTTCTAGCCCAGAGACCTAAGGAGTCACATGATGTTCTGCTCCTCCAAGCCCAGCTTCTGAAGGACCTTCACTTGACGAAAACACAGTCACACTAACACACACTTCGGTCTGTCGGTAAATGTCATTTTTCCTCATGAATTTTCACAGAGATGATATCAAAGCTCTTCCAGTTCTCATACTGACAGTACCATGAATGTCTTAAATAAAGATATTTAAAAATTCCTCCGGAAAGAGCTGTTCATGGGAAAACATGGGCCCAACACACCTCAGCGTGGAGCACACGTTCCTTTCCAGTCGGTCCTTGGCCACAGCACATCTGCAGGGGGCCCTGTAGACGGCCGCACGTCAGCCTCTCCCAGCACCAAATGGGAAGGCCAGGTGGACAGCTTGCCCACTACTGGGAATTCTCCACACGCTCTCGTCCACATCTGACATTTAGAAAAACATGTGAGTTAATAAATCTAGAGTTTTCTTTGAAAATATCCTCATGCCTTCATCTCAGTGGTCTCGATGACTTTTTTGAGAAGAAATAGATGAAGCGGTCACACAGTTTCTTTAACCTCCTTCCTCACTTTCTTGCCTCATGATATCAGGTTGGCCAAAAAGTCTGTTACACTTTTTCCACAAAATACAAGACACATTTTTCACTTTCACCAATAACTTTATTGATTTGGATATTTTCAGTATGTCAGCTATCTCCTGCTATTGGCTTCCAGTGGAGAGAGGTCACAGGTGCTGCTAAACATCTTCCAGTGTGTAAGACAGCCCCACGGCAAAGGATTATTTGGCCAAAATGTCAACAGGACCAAGAAACTTTAGAAACCACTTCTGACATGTTCGATCAATCACAGCACCTTCTCCATACACTGCGCAAATCTTCTTTTTCCCCTGCATTTCAGTTGCATTTTTACCTTTTGTGAAATAATAAAGCACAATTTGCCAAAAATGTTGCACATCTTCCATTTTCGATATTAAAACAACTGCCCCAAAATTCGCCAATTCTGATAAGGTGTTTTTAAATGCACGCTGATATGACAGCTGTCACAATACAATCTAATGAAATTGTTTTGAATGAAGTTAAAAACAACTAGGTGCTACTACAGCCATTGTATGGAAAAAACATAACAGACTTTTTGGCCAACCCAGGCCTACACATCACAAAAGGGACACTGCAAACCGAGAACACATTTCTATTCCAAATCCTGACACAAGTCACTGAAAAAGCTTCTATTACATGTCGGTGGTATGGAGAGTTCCTTCGGTTTCTGAATTATTCCCCACTGGAGGCATTTGACATGACATGTCCACGTTGAAACTGGATGTCATTTGTTGTCTTGGTCACCTAAACCGTTTGTTCCGAGTCCACCGCTGAGGAAGTAAGGAGAAAACTGTCTCCAGAGCAGAGTGACAGTGAAGGAAGACCCTTATTTACTCTAACAGGTGACAGCAAGCAAGAGGGAAGGAACACCTGGTGGCACTGAGTGAGCCTGGAGCCGCCCCTGGGAGGACAGGGCCAGCCAGGAGCTGCCACTGAAAGCATGAGCAAGGGGCAGGGGTGAGGTCATGCCTAGGTACAACTTCTGCTTACTTGCCAACATGAGAGGGCACGGGGGACAAAGGCTTCCAGACCACCAGCAGCCAGGCTAGGAAAGGAAGGGGTACAGAAAGTCGAGTTAAGGCCACATGTGGGAAACTGGCCGGAACCGCCCAGCCCCCACCAGAGGCTGAAAGCCGAGTGCGGAGTAAGACCCTGTCGTGTGAGATGCTGCAAGTAGTGACGGTGGCCTTGTCGGCTGTGCAAACACAGGGCCAAAAGATCCTCTGAGGATAAAGAGATTCATTCGGGGAAAGGTAGGAATGGAAACAGCAAACTGCAGGATTGTAAGTTGGCAGAGATTGTAAGTTGCCCCTTGAAATCACAGCCAACCGTGAAAAGGAGCAACTCGACAGTCACGAAGCAACTTAGGTCAGGTTGCCCCGAACGGACACTCTTTGACCCAAAAGCAGGAGGCTTAGTTGGTGACATTTTAAATCGTCATAAGGTAGGCAAGGATGAACAAGTTTCCTGGTTGGGGGAGCGGGGGTTGCACGGGTGGTGCGGGTGGCGGAAAAGCAAAAAAAAAGAAAAAAAAAACTTTGAAAAACAAAACAATACCATGGATCACACTGAGCCCTTCAGAAGATTCTTCTAGAGAACGTCACTGGTCTGTGGACAGGGTGGCTGCTCTGGTCCCTAGAACACAGTTAGGGCAGCATCTCCCCCACAATATGGTCACATCCAGGACCACCCTGCACGGCCCCTGAGAGGGAGACAGAGTGCACGGGGCTTATCGACACTGAGGTGGGTTCCACTGTGACACTGGCTGAGTTACAACTTTGTGCCTCAGGCTTACCAGTGCTCAAATGAGAATAAAATTATACTTACCCCCAGGACAGCTGAAACAACTGAGTCACTCTGTGTCACAGAGGGACGCCCAGTTCTGAAGATGCACAAGTACTTAGTAAATCAAGGTCGGTAACTGAGAAAGGAACTGAAGAGGAACTTAAACATTAAATAGACGCAGTTCGGCACGGGTCCTGCAAAGCCCGGTGAAGCGGGGAGACTACGGGGTCTGCCAGGTGTTTCATATCCCTTCAAATTCCTTGTCCCCCAATACCTTCCCCTTCTTGGAGAAGAGGGAACGATGTCGGGTGCTACCTGCAGACCCGGTCCCCTCTTTCCCCAGGCAGGACAGGTGCTCAGCTGGGAGCTTCGGAAAGACTCCGGCTTTATCAGACAACGGGGTCTGGAATCGGGGCCCACCCACCTGGTACCCAGAGAGCCAAAGAAGAGGCTCGGGCACTGATGTCTGCTCCAGATGGAGCATTTCCTCATTCTCCTCTCCCCCGTCCTTCTTCCCTTTTCCTCCCTCTCCCTCTCCCACTTAATCTCCTGCAGTCCTAGCCTACTTCACTCCCTGGCCTCGCGGTGCCGTTAAAACCGTGCCCCTCACTCCTTCATGGAAAGAAACAAAATGGCGCACGAGACCTGCTAACCCACCTACGAGCATAACTTCCCTGAGAGCCCACCTAATGGGAACAGTCCCGGGGGCCCTGCACAATATGCCAAGTGAATCTACTATACTTCAGTCTACAAGGCCTGACACAGTTTATCAGGCCAGAATTTATCACCAGCCTTATACCTTCACGAATTAGCTAATCAAGCTACTGCTCCACGTCAGTGCGCCCTCGTATCTGTGGATTTATGGTATCCTGGCTTAAAGTGGCATCAATGCCATCACTTTCCAGTACTGGGAGCATTAATTTTATCCTGGGATATAATTCATCATGGCTATTATGAGAATACCAACATACACAAAAGAGGGGGAAACATATGTAGGTTACAGTCTAATTGCCGGAATCAATCCCACAAAGAAAGGACATAGTTGGTACAGCTCGCAGGCTTCGGGGGAGCCTTGAATGCGCTCAGTGTTATTCCAACCCCAAGAGCCTTACACACTTGAATGGGAAAATATGTGGTGAAAAAAAAAGCCCATTGAAAATCTGCGGAACGCCAGCCAAGCAAAAGCTCTGCACTCTGTCGGAGTTGCTGGGCGGAGGTCCCTCTGCGAGGCAGCACTGTAAGTGCTGGTAAAGGGGATCCATAAATCAGTATTATATTCCTCCGACATGACCCGGTGTCTTCAGCAAGGGTCTTCTGCTCTGCGGCTGTGGGGTCCGCTCTGGTGTGAAGTGGTCAGTTGCGGGTTTGCTCCGATTTGGCGGGGCGGGGGGCAGGGGGCGAGGTGGGTAGCGAAGCTGGGCAGCATAAAAGCCATGACTTGTTCTTTTGTTCTCGCTCATGACTCCAAGGACTGCAAACAAGGCCAATTCAACTCTCCTGCCCGGTGTGACAGCCAAGCGGACGTCTGGCTTCTAGCTCCAAACCCCCAGTGCATTCCACAGCTCGGCAGCCAGTCTGTCTGCCTGGGGAGGAATCCTATCCCAGTGTGAAAATGACCAATGGAAGAGGACGCGGGTTTTATTTACTTTAAAATACAGGTTACATTGTCTCACAGGTAAGGAGCTGGTTTTTTTAAGTAAATGAGAAAAATAGAGATTCTGAACCATTAAAATGTCCCACCACCGAGACTTTAAGGATGCCACAGCAGCTGGCGTTATCGACAACATCTGTATTGTGGAAAACGCATGGGTTTTGGAGAGAGAAAGCTACGGGTTCAAACATGGACCCCTCCATTTACTATTATCGAAAGGCAGGCCCTTCTGTCCACTAGTCCAGAGCTAAGTCAAGTTTCCTGTTGCAGGCGTGTGGGGGGTGGAGGTGGACAGCAGGCCAGTAGGTTTGGTCCTGAAATGACAGGTCCGGAAAGCCTGGAAAGAGGAATCTGTTTGGAAACCACTTACGCACATTCGCCTAAACACAGACTTGCTAAGGTACAGGGACCTCCGGCGTACGCCAGCACACTTGACCCCGGTCTCCCACAAAAGTGCGGAGGATAAGAGAGCAAAGGGCATCGGAGGGATGATTTTAAAGCCTCCCGCCCATTAAGCATCCAAGTTAAATGTCAAGTGAGCCAACTGCTCACAGGAGCCTGAGTGTGAAGGGGCGGTCGCGGGGGGGGGTATTTGGGAGTCGTGGGCACACGGTGGCCTGGGAAGCCACGGGACTGGACGGGACCACTCGGGGGGGAGAAGAAAAACCCCCTTGCTGTGATAAACGAATGTGGCAGGTTGCTGTGGATCACGGCTCCAACGCTCAGCCCCGTCCCGCCTGCAACAGGACAATGCAGCGCCACTCGGTGTCTTGTGACTTACCCTTGCTGTCCAGTAGGCAGAATGTACTTGCCTCCGCCATTAACTATGGGCTTGCCATGCAGAAGTGAAAGTGTGCCAGATCCAGGTGGCACCTGGAAGAGGAATCACAGGTTTCCGCTGGCCCTTGCGCTTCTGCCCACTGCCAGGGGAAGAGCGCACCCCCGGGGGGCAGCGGCCCCTTCACCCTGGGACCCGGAATGGAGCCCCGTCAAACTCATCTGACCTGCGCTCTTCAGAGTAAAACATAAATATTGGTCATGAGAAGCCACCGAGAGGTGCAGGGACACTTGTTACTACATCGAAGCTGACTAATGCACGCATGAAGCCCATCGCCCCTGGGAGGCGGCTCTCTTAGAGCAGGGTCGGCCTCACTCAAAGATGCCAGGCCTCCCAGCCTAAGACAGTTCCCGGGAGCTGTGCAAGGCCGGCCTCGGGCAAAGCTACAGAATGGCTCAGTTCACCACTGGAACTCGCAGACTGTGCTTAGACACTCACCACCCCACTGCCACGAGTGTCTTTGTCACTGTGAACCCTGCCCTGAAGAAGGGTGATAAACAGGAGTCATTGCGGGAGTTCAGTTCAACAAACATTTACAAGACCGACGATCCAGTAGGGCTGCTTCCGTGCAAAGATGAACGCGGGACAATCTAGGCCTTTGGTGGCCTGACACCCTTTCTATTTACCGAGTAGGTAAGGCCTGGAAGTGGCAGAGGGAAGAGGCTGCCTTCGACCTCCAGATAAACAGGAAAGGGTTCTGTCGGGCAGCCTGGTACAAGAGCCTGCAGGACTCTGGGTCATGCCCAGACCACTCAGGTACTGCCCCAGGTGTGCCAGTCCGCCAGAGAGAAAGGCAGGCGCATCCTGGCAGATGCCACTGCAAGGGCCACTACCCACTGCAGCAGGGCACGCCTGCCACAGGCCTTCAGTTCAGGAGGGGTACCGCGTACACCCTCACTTTAACCAGAATCTGGGTTTCTCACTTTCCATGGGTCAGCTCGACTCCCCCAGTCACAGTCCTCCTTACAGCCTGAGCCCCGTGGATGGAGGAGGGTGAGGCTGGCTTCCCTCTGGGGAAACGAGCCTCTAAGTGAGAGGTGTCCTAGGTCTCTTTCAGTATCAAACAACGGATACACACACTCCCACAAATGTACTCTCACACACTCAGACACACTTACACACATTGTCTGCATGAGGTAACAGAAAGGAAATAAAAGCAAAGCTTCACTTCTCTTGCAGTGCAGGCTGGACTAAAAGTCAGGGAAAACTGGCCTCATCTAAGGCCTTTGTACGTGATCTCCTAAACGCCCGTCACGTGCAAATAGGACTTCATCGGTCTCTTCGCCTGCGTGGTGTGTTTAGGGTGGTTGTCGCCTGCACAACAGTGGCACGTCTAGCAGTGTTACGGAGCATGGGGCCCCGGCACGTGTGGGCTCGTGTTGCCCACTGCTGCCGCGGAGAACGCCAGTCCTGGGCTCAGAGGCACACTCCTCCCTGCACAAATGAAACACACGTGTTGCTCTGCACTGACAGCAAACATATGACTAACGCGAGGTTTTCACCTGCCTGGGAGGCACTGGACTTGAAACGAGTCTGCATTCGGGCCCCTTGCCTTTGACACACGTGAAGCATCCTTCCGTAAATAAACAACGCGAAGCAGGACATTCGGTCGTTAAATGTCCTAAAGGGCATCTCCGCTGTGCCTTCGGGTTAAAACACACACCCAAACACACATAATTAAAGTGAGTCATCTCCCCCGAAGCAAATTTTTTTACAATATTCGTACTAATCACATAACAAATAGAAACATTCCTGAGATGATTTTTCACTCTGAATAGTGACACTATTTATTAAAGCATCTTGGCTTTCTTCACCCTCCAGGCGATGCTGGAAGCCCTAAGAAAAGCTCTGAGTGAAGCCGGCCACATGACTCCGAGGTCCTCATTCCTACCTTCTGGGTCATTTCTGGTCAATGCCCACCACGAACCCCACGGTCCGGCCTCAGTGAACCACTGGTTGTCTCCACGATGCACCAAGCACTCTGGCCACCTGCTTTGGCTTCTACTTCTTCAAAAGCTCCACCCAGCACATCCCAGCTAGCTTGTGTTTGCCCTTTAGACCCAGTGGGTGCTGCACCAGCTCATCCCTGACCCCCAGGCAGCCTCAGTGAGTCACCCTTCCTACGGGTCCTCCTAGATCACCCGTCTACCTCCATCAGGATGCGGAGTTAGGAACAGGACTCTACAGCATGTCCCACGTGTGACCCTCAGCTCCACCTCTCACCAACCCTGTGATATTGACATGATCCCTCATATGCTGAATTCAGCTTTGCAGTCATCTTTGGTGGGAAAGTGCTAAAAACACTGTATCATTTGAAAGATGCACTGGCAAATGAAACCATCAAAACGTAAGCGGCATTTTATACCTGAAACCTTTTTTTTCTTTTTTTGTAATTTCAAAACAAGATATGCAAGAAAGAGCATTCACTGAAAAAGTGACAGGAGCAGATGTCTACTATTTCCTATATAAAAATAAATGTTTGTGAAGGTTTCTTGTGAAACAGTACCTGGATCACGACAACCAAAAACTGGCAAAATCACAAAACTGGGAGGACACTAAACTGCATCAAAGCAGTGCACTCGGAAATGGTAGATGAATCTGTGACCCTAAAAAAAGGCAGGTCAAGTGCCACCTCCCAGGGATGTCATAACTTGACATTTTCAGGGGGGGATGAGAGCATGGCTCCCACGACAGGGATGCCCTGTGAAGCAGTTTCCCCGCTTAAGGTGCACACACCGAGGCAGAGCTCAGCACACTGCTTCCTTTCTTGAGAAAGTCCTGCTCCGAGGGAGAGAAATGTCAGCTGGACAACATGCTTAGTGACACAGAACACGGAACGCTAATGCACTTCATTCGCCGTTTCTATCCTTAAGATGCGATATCACGGAAGATGAGTGTAGATGGACTTAGTGCCTCTCCAAGAAGCCAGTGTTCTCCCAACTCCTCAAAGATGGGAGACTTGTTTATGTGTCTGATCTCCTTGGTATTTTTAAATGCCGTCCTACTCCTAAGCAAGAAAGAGATGCAGTGTTTTCTCAATGTATAACTTCATGTAACTACGCATAGAAGAGTCTGGAAATAAAATAGTAACAGCAGCTAACTCTACAGTGAAATTACAAGGAGTTTTTTTATTTCTTTCTGCTTCTATGTACTTAGAACTCTTTTCTACACTGAATTTCACTCATGTCATAAAGAAAACAAAAAACACAAAGTCATAAAAGGGTCACGAGTTCTGCCATTAAAAAAAAAATCCCCCAGAACTTTGGCCGCCTAAGGGAGCATGTGAGCTATCAATTACTGATGGGCTCCCTACACTACCCAGAACCATGAACGCATCCACTAGGAACGTGATGACCCCAGGACCCAGGAAGGTTTGACTGACACACACAATGTCCCCGTGCAGTGGCCACTCATAGCTACTGGGCTAGGCAGAGAGTTGGAGTATCCACTCCAGGGCGTAACCACAACAGGTCGACTGTGAACACAGGAGGGGCTGCCACCCCGGCGCCCTGGCGGCCCCAGGCCCTGCCTCCCCGGGGCCTCCCCCCTCCTCCCCCATGGGCTCCAAGCTCCCAGACTACTACCTGTCATGCTCCAGAGCCCACCAGCTGACCTGAGTGTTGTCACACAAGTCCCTGTAAACAATCGCTGTTGGCGAGGCCTGCGTATTGACTTTTTTCTCTTCCTCGAGAAAGAGAGCAGTAAGACGCAGCTTTGTTTGTAAGTGACAAGGGCCATCTCAAGCGTCCCCCTTCGACCGAGAGGCCGTAAACTAATCATTGTCACCGTCACTGTTGTCCTTGTGGCTGCTGCTATTGCCAGTGAGATGGCCTCTTTGCAGGCAGATGACATTTACAGTTCAGGAGTCAAGTTTCCCACACGGAGGCCACTCCCTACGCGCAGCCCCAGGACGCGCGCGCGTGCAGAGCTCACAGGCGCCTGTTTGTAGAGCTCCCCGGGGAGAGGCAGAGCGGGAAACCCCTGGGTGAGAAGGTAGGAGACCTAAGTCCCTGTCCTTGCCCAACCTCCAAGCAGGTAACTTGAGGCAAATCACCCATCTCTCTGCTCCCAGACCAGAGGCAGTTCAACAGCATCCAAAACTGACGTCCCGGGTCTCTCGGCCCGGCCCCCGCCCTTTGGGTGCACATCACAGCCAAAGCAGCAGGGCAGCACGTTGGCAAGGGTTCACTTCAGCTGTACAGTAACAGAAGGTAACACTGTTTTTAATGGTGGCTTTTCAAAACAAGCCGCCCAACTGAAAAACTTGAAAAGAGCCCTGACCGGTGTGGCTCAGTTGGCTGGAGCATCCTCCCACGAGGCGAGAGGTCACAAGTTCGATCCCTGCTCAGGGCACATGCCTGGGTTTCAGGTTCGGTCTGTGGTCGGGGCGTGTGTGAGAGACAACTGATCTATGTTTCTCTCTCGCATCGCTATTTCTCACCCTCTCTTTCTCCCTCCCTTCCTGTCTCTCTAAAGATAAATAAAATCTTTAAAATTTTTTTTAAAAACAGGTAAAGGACTTGAACAGACATTGCTCCAAAAAAGATGCACAGATGGCCAATAAGCCCAAGAAAAGATGTTCAACCTCAGCTATCACTGGAGAAATGGAAATCAAAAGCAATAGGATGGTCACTATCAAAGGATGAAGAAAGAAGAAAATAAGTGTCGTTGAGAGTGTGGAGAAACTGGAACGCTTGGGCACGACGCGGGGGGACGTGACGGGGTGCGGCCTCTGCGCCAGCGTGTAGGGCGGCTCCTCGGAGAGTCGAACGCAGAACCTCCACAGGCTCCAGCGGCGCCCCCTCTGAGTAGAGACATAAAGGCACTGAGAGCGGGACTCCGACAGACGTGCGCACGCCGGTGAGCACGGCAGCAGTCACAGCAGCCAGAGGTGGAGACACCCTCAGATGTCCATCAGCAGACAAAAGGATAAACGCAACGTGGTACAGACAGAAATGGTACATTACTCAGCGCGGTAGCCTTGAAAAGGAATGAAATTCTGAAATGTGCTTCAACGGTGATGAACCTTGAAGACACTATGCTGAGCGAAATAAGCTAGGAACAGAAAGGCATATATAATATGATCCCACTTACGTGAGGTGCCTAAAGCAGTCAAACTCACAGGGACAGAAAGAACAGAGGGCACCAGGGGCTGGGAGGAATGGAGGAATGGGGAATGTTTGCGTCCCCCCCAAAATTCCTATGTTGAAGCCCTAGCTCCCAATGTGATGGTATTTGGAGATGAAGACTTGGGGGAGTAATTAGGTCAGGAGGGTGGAGCTCTCATGATGGGATTAGTGCCCTTGAAATGAAATAAGAGAAAGCTTGCATGTTCTCTCTCTCTCTCTCTCTCTCTCTCTCTCTCTCTCTCTCTCTCTGCAGAACTGTAAGAAACAACTGTCTATTGTTTAAGCCACCTAGTCTATGAAATTTTATCGGAGCAGCCTTGGCCAGTGTGGCTCAGTTGCTTAGAGCTCGTCCCGTACACCAACAGGAGGCAGCTTAGGTTCTCGGTCAGGGCACATGCCTGCATTGCAGGTTCAATCCTCAGTTGGGGCATGAGCAAGAGGCAACTGATCAACACTTCTCTCATTGATGTCTGTCTGTCTGTCTGTCTGTCTCTCCCCAACCCCCACCCCTTTCTCTCTCTAGGAGCACTAAGAAAATGTCCTAGGGTGACGATTAAAAAAAAAGTATTGCAGTAGCCGGAGCTAAGACAGGGCGTTATTGTCTAATGGGCACAGTTTCTATTTGGGAAGATGAAAAAGTTCTGGAAATGAGTACTGGTGACAGTTGCACAACTCCCCAGGTACACTTCATCCCACTGAATTGCACACTTAAAAATGATCATTTAAAGTTGTGAGTTTTATGTTATGTACATTTTGCCAGAATATAATTTAAAAAAATAAATAACGGTGGTTTAAACCATATCAAAAGAGACAGATGACAGCTGGTATGAATACCACAGACCTTGGCTCCTTCTGTCTTGAGGCTCTGCCACCTGAACATGCAGCTGCTTCTCGATGACTCAAGACAGCTGCTCCAAGTCCAGACATCACATCAGCAACCCAGCAGATACAACCGGGAAAGGAAAGAAGAGGGGCACGCCCTTCCCTGTAAAGATTCTACATGCAGATTCCACTTCCAAGAAGTTGCACGCAGCACCTCGGCTCCCATGCTATTGGCCAGAGTATAGTCACATGGTTGCACTCAGCTGCAAAGGATGCTGGGAAATGTGGTCTTTGTTTGAGGCACCCACCTGCACAGCTAACATTCAGGAGCTCTGCTACTGAGGAAGAAAGGAAGAATGGGCACCGACAAACGAGCCATCTGTGCACATGGTGAAAATCACTTTGCAAATGGTTTTTGGCACAAAGCTGCAAATCTTGAAGGTTTCTCGGATCACGTGCAGGAAGGGGGGGCTTTAAGAAACAACTGTGACCAAGTGAGCACTCCCTTCTTCGACAAGCTCACTTTGCAACATACGAGGGATCCAGACCCTCTGATCTACATGCGGTACAAAGACAGGCCTTCACCACATGCTCCGAGGAAGAAGTACAGCTCCACTGAGAAGCAGCACAAAGAAAGAAAAAGAAGGAGAAACACCAAAAAAGAGGAAGATGGAGAAAGGGTCGCTTTTCTTTTTTAAGATTTTATTTACTTATTCATTTTTAGAGAGAGGGGAAGGGAAGGAGAAAAGAGAGAGAGAGAGAGAGAAACATCAGTGTGTGGCTGCCTCTCGAGCGCCCCCTACTGGGGACCTGGCCCACAACCCAGGCATGTGCCCTGACTGGGAATCACACCAGTGATGCTTTGGTTCACAGGCTGCTGCTCCATCCACTGATCCACACCAGCCATGGCAAGGGTTACTTTCTTAATGCTTTATACCAACCCTTTTGTAGAATTTGAAAAACCTGGAATAATGGAATGCAAAAAGGCCCTTAAACTGGAGCTACATTCAGCTTTGGCAGAGACCAGGAATGGCCTGCTGGCACATTCCTAACATTTCAGCAGGATAACAAACACCTGCCTTACCCAAGGCATCAACCTCCCTCACCTCCAAGTGCATCCTGCCCTCCAGGAAGAAGACTCCGCACCTTCAAAGCGCACCAATCCCTACACTTGGTTGTCTTTGGTTGAACATTTCACAGTCCAAGTACAAGGTTTCACATACTCACAGAGTCAAGACAGAATGGGAGTTCTTCTGAGTCACAGAAAGCTTGGTTTAAAAAAAAAAAAATGGCATCAGGAAGAACCAGTAACACTAAACGCCCACATGTCTCGTCTCTTTAAAGCACACTGGAGGAAAGTTTGCTTTTAGTGGTAATTTAACATTCTGTTGCTGCTATATATGTCATTTTCAGCAGGGACAAAGCAACTAACAGCCTGGAAAGACTTTTATAGCCTTCCCATCCTTTTTAAGGGGAGGCGTGGTCCCAGTTTTGACCGCCCACCCCCCACCCCCTCCATTTACTACTTTCCTTTCTTTTGGACAAAATCCATGTAATCCTAGGTAACACTAGAACGGCTCGGTGTTACCGCACGTGCGTGCTTGATTCCCGGGCCTTTTCCTCCCCTGGTACTGGCAGAGATCTATCTGTACAGAGGCCAAAAGCCCCCATACCCTTCTTCTGGCCTCCTGGCAGCTGGGCCCTCGCCCCAACGCAGCCGCCCTGGCATCTCCTGTCTCCTGCCAGGCCCTCTGCCTCAAGCCAGGAAGGACTTCAGACCCGAGGCTGCCTGTGAACGACGTCCCGGAGACAGTTCTGGAGGGCATGCTTGGCTCGTGACACACTGCGTGAGTGGCTTCTGCTTGAATCATCAGGGCAGCGCCAGCGCTGCAGAAAGTCAGCTCTCATGTCCTAAAACACACTAAACCCTCCCTTAGTTTTAGCGTTTATTTTCCATCTCGGGTCGCAGCTTTTCACGGGCCCTCACCCCAAGGGGATCACGTAGTCTAGTCTGTCTCGTTTAGCCTATGGTCAGTGCCAGTGCTAGTTGTATCTCCTTACTCCAAGATTTAGAAGGAAAATGATGACCCCCAACCGTCTCTCTAACTGGCCTGTAACCTCCTTGATAACAGGACGGACTCTGTCCTGGCCGCCCTTCCCCTCTCCAAGAACCCCCACACAGCACCTGACCCCAGTAGGTACACAGTGGCTGTCTGTTTAAGAAAGGGAACGAGCTGTGGAAAAGACATGGAGGAGCCATAAATGCATACTACTAAGTGAAAGAAGCCAATTTTAAAAGACTGTCTACTGCGCGATTCCAACTTTATGACATTCTGGAAAAGGCAAAACTAGGGAGACAGTAAAAGGGTCAGTGTTGGCCAGAGGCTGAGCGGAGGTGGGGGGAGAAGGGATGACATGATGGGGCATGGGGGGGCACATTTAGGGCAGTAACACCATTCGATATGACACTGTCATGGTGGATACTTGTCCTTCCACCCTTGTCAAAACCCACAACACGTACAACACAGAGTGAACACTAATGGAAACAATGGGCTTTGGTTAGCCACATGCATCAATATCGGCTCATCGATTACAAGGAATGTACCACAACTTTTAAAAATTAAACCAAAAATCTACACAGAGATAGCAAAAAAAAAAAAAAAAAAACAAAGTAGACACACAGATAAATAGTAACTAATAAGTGAAAAAAATCATAAGGATACTTCACAGACATGTCTTCCTTTAGGGGAAAAAAAAAGTTCTACGTTTCTCAAACTCCCAAAACTGCTATAAAAGGATTCAACGTGATATTTTTAAAGCACACTTATTGGGTATAAAATACCATGTGATGGCACACAACTATGCAATGACCTTCTGCGTTTAGGTGAGGGCGACTGCACAATTGAGAGCTGAGGGGCAAGCAGTGGGGTCAGGGTGGCAAAGATTCCTCTGGATATTGCCACTGACGTCCAAGCATGACCGACCCCCGGGTGCCTGAGGTCGGCACGAAATGCAGGAAGTAAGATACTGAGCGAGGGTCCCAGCGTCGCCATCCACTAGCTGAGCGATATCGAGGCTTACAAGGGTCTCTGTTCTCAGAGGAGAACAAGCAGAGGAGACCAGCTAGTAGCCTTCCTGCTGGCCTCCAATGAAAGGGGAGGTTGGGGGCCAGTTGGGGAGGAGGGACAGGGAAGGACAAGCACGGACTGGCTTCCTCCAAGAGAGTTCCACTCTTCGGGGGTGGATTTACTTAGTGGGCTTTTATGTACAGTTTTATTCGAACAAAGGGCTCCTCGGCCAAAATAATTTAAGAAAAGAAAACCAGACATCTTGTTCCTTTTCCCCCGAAGTTATTTGCTCGAGCCAAGGCATGAAGCACCTGGGGGTGAGAAGCAGATGAAAGCTGGAAATGTGAAAACCCGAGGGAGCCTGGTTTCATTTTGAAGGGGATTATCGAGAGGGGAGTCTGCTTAGGCTTCTGTCAACCATCTGCATGTCCTCCCCCCCAGGGCCACTGCTGCCATTGGGCAGGACGTCATCCAGAGCGTCCTGCTCCCATGCCAACGGCCTAAAGGGAAGAGACGTCCACCTGGATGACTCGGGCCCCATGTTCGGAGGGTTGGGGACCACTGTCTGGGGAACTGCCCTACTTAGAAGGCAGTGAATGTTTCCTCAAAATTAGTTATTAGGTGGTAAGACAAACTATGAAACAGGAAAGAGGCAAAAACTCTATTATGGTGTACACAGAGAGGAGTCACAGACCCTTAAGGTGTAAGAGCCTTTAAACGTGGAGGGAAATAAAGCCCCCGGGGGGAAGGAGTTACCGAACGCTACGCACGGGAGGCAGCCTCAGCATCCAAAGCTGATCCTGCCAGCGATGGCCGGTCCTACGTGATGCCCAGTGGAGAGCCGCTGCTCAGTCACCAGCTTCTCTGCTGGCTGGTCAGTACGAAAAGTATCTCTAAGGCTTTGCCTTCCCAGACTCCAGTCTCCTGGAAGGTATGCACGCAGGTCTATGTGTTCGTGTCTGCACGCGTGTCATTGTGTGTGTAGAAGTTCACAAAAGAAAAGGACCTGCCTGCAAATTGGCAAAGGGAGCCTGACTGCGTAAAGAGGTGTGTCACTCCTTAAAGCTTAAGTGACAACCATGAGGGTTTCTCACTGTGATGTGATCACAACTTGGGTGTCCAAGTAGTCTCTCTTCACGAGGGCTCTGTTTTTTGAGCGACACCACGTGTAGTGAAAGAACCGACACCTGCACTACTAATGACACGCCCTTGGAAGGTGGCTTAACGTCCCTGAGATTCAGTTC
Source organism: Mormoops blainvillei (assembly GCA_004026545.1). NCBI lineage: Eukaryota > Metazoa > Chordata > Mammalia > Chiroptera > Mormoopidae > Mormoops > Mormoops blainvillei. Next base: position 29,057 of record PVJD01002627.1, on the reverse strand, counting down.
CTCGACTGGAAACAGGACAGAAACGTCCACCTTGCAAAGTTGTTATGACAACGCCCGAGTGCTTACAGGGAATCCAAGAAGCCGTGGCCACCATTTTCTTAACAGTATTAAGGACTTCAATTATTACCATTATGTAGTAAAGGTGAGAGGAGACTTCTAAGTAATTCCATTGTTCTTAACTTACCATTCTATCAACCTAACGTGGTCACTTATTGGCTTGTTTCGTGCTCGGTGACACATTCCACGTTTGTTTGTGTTTTCATCGGCGGTGTTGTCAGTTTTACGTCGTGTCTCTGCGCAGGTGTGCCTGGGAGTGTGTGCGCTCAGCATTCATCCCCACCTGCCCGTGAACTGAAGGCGCTCGAGGCCAGGAGAGTTCTCCACGGAGTCGTTCCCATGAACACAAGCGCTCAGGCATATCAGAAGAAAACAAAGATCTAAATGCTGAGGGATGGAACGTGTCACCCTCGTCTTTGGAAACGCTGGGCAGGGTGGGGGAGGGGCGGCCTGGGTGAGGAAGCCTGGCTCCTGGGGGTCTTCAGAGAGAAGAGCCCACGTGGAATCCACGCCCCCCCCCAGTACTGGGGGGAGAGGCCTGGGCCGTCGCCGCAAACAGCCCTGTCCGCCGTCCGGGTCCGGGTCGCAGCTCCGGGGTGAGCCAGCCCGAGTCCGACGTCCGGCTCGGCCGCTTCTCCCCATGGGACCTGGGGCGAGTCGCTCAATGGCTCCAAGTCTCAGGGCCCGCCTCTGGGGGCTGAGGACCACGGGTCTTCCCCACCGTGGGTCGTCGTGAGGACTGAATGAGCTGACACAGGCAGCGCCTGTCACCGTCGGCACCCTACGGACGCCGGCTTCGTGGGAATCAGAGCACCGTTCTGCGCGGGCTCCGCGCCCTTCCTTCCCGCTGCCGGCTGCGGTGATCCACGGGCGATGCGCAGCCCTTACCCACGAAGACCCGCAGCTCACCTCGTCTCTGAAGCATAAGCGCTCCCGTGTTCACAGGGCGGGCTGGGCCCGCAAGCCTCCTCTGGAGCGACACCGCCCGAGGCAGAAATCCAGGAGGGAGAGAGAAGAGGAGACAGCAGCCCGTGGGAGAGACCCACGGCGCTGGGAAGGAGAGAGGCGGGCGGCTGAGTGGGGAAACCTCAGTCCCAACCTCGGTCCCAGCAAAGGACGGGGTGGGGAAGGAAAAGACAATGCCAGCCTCAGAACCCCCGAGGGCCCAGCCCCTGGGGCGGGGGAGGGGCAAGTACAGGACTGTGTACAGGTGGGCGTGTATAAAAGTTGTTGTAGGGGGCAATTTAAGGGGTTCCACTCCTGTCGCCTTTCTGACACCCTGCAGCCAGGTAACCCGTTGGTCCTTTCCCTGGCAGGTAACAGGCGGTCCCTTCACCTGAGACATTGGGGACTTCAGGCCTTGCAGAGTATGGGACTGAGACAGTGCCCTGAAAAGGGGAATTAAATGAAGGGTGAGACGCCCTCTCCCAGGGTCTCCTCTCTACCCCCTTCCCGAAACACCCACTGCAGCCCGGCCCAAGCAGCCCACCATCACCCCACTGCCCTCCCCACGGCCAAGGACTGCAGGGGTCTTCTCAGGAGACATGGACCAGCCCCCAAAAGCTGCAAAGATGGCCACTGGTTGTTCCCCAATGCCATGGTCAGGCACCCACCCCATCGCGGCACACACTCCAGCCAACCACCCCTGGACATACGCGGGACCTGGCGACTCATTCTGAATATGGACAAATCTGTAAGGACCGCCAGACGCGATGAAAACGTCCAGCCTGAGACACAGTGACCAAAAACCAACAGAAACAAAAAACAAAAACAAAGCACTTAAAACCAAAAGAGATGTCAGGAAGCAAAAAAAAATTTTAACTTAAAAACACTATCATTAAGGTCCTAGAGATAGGACCAGACGCTACATCCACTGGGGGTAAAAAAGGATGCTAAGAAAGTCAGAGATTCAACTTTTAATCAATAAGCATTTCAAGAACCGAGCACATTTTGAAAACAGGAAAGGAAAATTATCGAAGAAAGAATACAGGAAATCTTCCCACAACTGACTGACACGTGTGAACACCAGGCAGGAGGGTCCAGTGGATGTCCAGCGCAGCAGAAGGAAGAGGACACTCACCAAGGCCCAGTACAGAGAAATTTCAGGATGGAGAGAAAGTTCAGAACAAAGAGGAAAGCCTAAAACAGGGGAAGCGGGAGGCCTGGAGCTTCTCTGCAACAGAAATAGAGTGAGAAGTCAGCAAAGCATCGCTTTCCAATCGTGACGGAAATTCTTCTTAAGGAGGATTGAATGCCCAGGCAAACGGTCACTCTGAGACCGGGAATGAGGCTGATGGGACGCCGCCAAGGCAGGGAGTCGGGCCCGAGAGACGCCCGGCGGGGGGGTCAGCGGGCAAGGACACCAGGGCCACAGCGTGCCTTGCAAGCAGCCCCCTCAGCCGCAGCCCCAGAGCACAGGCCTCCCTCCCCAGAGTCTTCCTCCTCCCCGCCCCCCTACCATGCCTCCAGCCCCTGTACGACTCGCCCCTGCGTGACACTGACACAGTGACCGTGAGGTGAGCTGAGAACGCGCATGTCGCATGTCGCCAGACTGTTGTTCAAGGGCACTGGAAGGGTGGGGCGACAGGAGATGGGGGCGGCGGGGGAGGGGAGCTGAGCCACGTTCTCATCTTCCCCGACAGAAAACTGAAGGCTCAGGAAGGAGCCGCGTGAGCCCCGGACCCACAGGCGTGCATGTGAAGGACAGGAGGACAGCCTTGAGGACAGTGCTGCCTCAGGAAAGGCGTTTTTCATCATGAGCCCAGAAATACGATTTGGCTTTTTAAAAGTTATGTCTGCGCATTACTTTGAGAAAAATAACAATTACATTAGAAAAGTAATGGAATATGTAGGGGACTTCGAGAGTAAATAAAGCACGGACAGACGTGCAGCGATTTCTGAGGACGGGCCGAGGGTCTAGGGGACCCGCGAGGCTGGGTCCCGCAAGGCTGTCCCCGCTCCTCGGGGCCTCTGCGTGCGCCCCGCGGTCGGGCCAAAGCACCGCCTGTGCGGAGAAACAGGCACCAAACAAATGCCCCTCGTTATCTGTAACACGCTTAGTTGTTTCTCTCAGGTCACGTTACAACACAACATAACCAGGCAAAAACCAAATAGCCTGGGGTAGTTCTCAGGTATGATGTCCACATGGACTTTTCTTTCCACTTTCACCATTAGTTAAAAACCAACAAAACTACTTTGCATGGTAATTTGGCAGTATATTTCAAAAGATTAAAGACACATGTCCTCGCTCCCACAATTCCACTGCCAGAGAATGTATCCTAGTCTTTGGTAAAGTCTACAGCACATTTGCAACAGTGATCTTCAGTGTAAAAGCACCTGAGAATACTGATTCCTGGGCCTCGCCCCCAAGAGACTCTCATGTACTTGGTATTTGATGAGGCCTGGGAATCTCTATTATGCAGCCAAGATGGAGAACTCTCGGTTTATAACAAAGAAAACTGGAAACGGCCTAAATACTCAACAGAGAGGACTAATTAAATCTGTCATGATAGGGCCAACGGAATCCTGGACAGTCTTAAAATAATGTGGCAGAAAAAAAAGGCTTTTCATTAAGCATATTTACTGACATAGATACTTACAATGTGCTGTTAAGTTAAAAAACAGATTATTAAAATGTATATGCAATACAATCAATCTTGGGGGGGGAAAGTGTATATAAAAGAATTGCCACTATTCTGGAACTAAATGCAACATTGTCAACAGCCATAATGTCTTTTGAGTATAGAAAGATTTAATTTAAATATTTTTAGCTGTATGCTCTAACATTTCCGCAATGAGCAGCGTTATGAGAGATACTACCTTCTAAAGTTCAAAAATGCTTAGACACGTCACTTGTGAGTTGTAAGCATTTTAACACTGTGCGTATAGATTTCAGCTCACACCCCACCCACGCTCCAGCCAATAAATCCGCACACACAGACACACCCAAACACTCGCCAGCAGCTTTTCAGAGCCTGCGCTGCCTGCCAAGTCTCCAGGGCGAGCAACTTTCCCAGGGGTTTCATCTTTCCTTTGTAGGTAAGAGAGTCAGGCTGCCGCAAACCCAGGCCATCCTTCTGACTTTGTCACACCCACCGGCCTTCTGAATTCACCCTCACAAATATCTGCAGGGTGGGGGTGGGGAGACTGTTATTCTAATAATATCGGAAAACCAGAGACTGGCTTTATGACCGCGAGAAAGACAGCAAGGATGCTGCCTCCCACTGCCCAGTCCCTAAACCGCTCAGCACCACGGGTGGGGCACTGAAGGGGGGCGTGAAGGAAAAGCTGACGCTAACGGACACTCAAAACATGGATGTGTTTTCCTCAGATGCTTCCAACAGGAGGAAGGGGCTGAGTTACAGTGGATCCTGGAGTAGGAAACACCAGGAGGGTGTGGCCCCGTGTGTTCTCAGCAGAGATGCCATCGGCCTCGTCCTTCGCGGTCCCCACCTCACGCCCACTCCTTGCCCAATGTACCCTCCCCTTTAAGCTTTGTATCCAAGTGGCCCAGTAGGATGGACCAAGTAAGCTGCAGCGTTCTAAAGAGGTATCTTCAGAAGTTTTAGAAACTTAAGAAAAAAGCAGCCAGGGATTAAGACCAACCCCTAACCCGTGCACAAAGGGCTTTCACACACGGCACAGCCTGAGCTGTCGGCTTCCCAGGTCCGGCCTCTCGCCGACCAGTAGTGATCGGGACACCGGCGCAAGCAGGAAATCTAAAGTTAGGCACTACTCCCTGGGACGAAGGATTTACGGGATGGTTTAATTGGTAGTCTCAGGACTAAAACCTGAAGTGGGGCAAAACATCCTTCTGGACGTCCAAGGGAGCCCGCGTGCACTCTGTGAACCTCCCCTACAGCCAGTGGAGACACGAGTCTGCCGGGAACAGAGGGAGGACACAACCCCTTCTTTGAGCCCTGGCACACAGCAAAGCCATGCAGACCCTGGTCTTTTTATTTAAGGCAAGATGGTTTCTTACGACAGAACGTCTTCGGACCACACACGGAAACATAGGTGTTCTGAGAAACAAAAGTACCCATTCCGTTCAGTCACCTCCAACACCCCAAATCACAAGGCCAACACTCAAAAGGTCAAAAGAAGATTCGACTCAACCATGACGTGTCGACGCTGATAAGGAATAGACACCTGCCAGAAAGGACTCCTAACAGTTCACTGGGCCCACATTTACATCGCCGGGGTCTAGCAGCCTTTGTTTAAAGCCGTCCTCTCACACCTGCTGCCTTTCAGGCTGTGCTGCCAGGCCGCCTGCACCGAGCTCCTGCATCTGAGCTGGCCCTTACAAAGCAGTTTCTGTAATTATATTTAGACCGATGGGCGCAGACCTGCCCATCTAACTTGAGCTCTACAATTATATCCTCATTTGCATCTTTACTGACCAATCACAATGACCAATTAGAACACACACTTCTGACCAATCCAGATGGTGCTATTTGGACCAATCAAACTGTGTATGTGGAATGGACATTTGTAGAAAAAACAAGGCAATTGGGGGCGCCTCCCCTGTGTTTCCGGGGAGCTCTCCCAGACAAATGTATCAGTATGCACCTGTGCGTTGCCATTTTCAGTACTGGCGAGATGATTTGAAATTTTTTTCCAGCACCATTTTTGGTCCATGTAGAGAGTAAACTGTGGGTTTCTGTGGCCTCCATGTGTTCAGAGAGATTTCAAGTAAATATGAGAAAAGAAGAGCAAAGGGCTTGAGGGGTATGTCCCCTGGTGATGTGGGCCAGGGTGACAGACTCTCCGTCCCCTGCAGGGGGCGACTCGCAGCTGAGTGGCCACAGAAACTGCTGGCCCACTGCCAGGGCTGCGGAGAGCCAGGGGCCCAAGTGACTAGCAGGTCCCTTGTGCTCACCCACGTCCCTCTCCGTCCCATCCTCTCAGCCAGTGTTAGTGGAGCTGGTCTTCTTCCCTAGAAGGGCCCTTCCTGCCACACTCTGTCCCCTCTCCAAGTGGCACCCCTGGACCCACTTTGGAGATGAGGCCAGCCTGGATGGAGGTCCAGCCCGCGAAGCAGGGACAATGACTGGCTTTCCGACTCCAGTGAAAAATGCGGCCCCACTGACCAGGGCGGCCTTCTGTCTGCAAGCCAACGCGACAATACTCTTCTTCCTGAGTAGGAAATTCCTTCAAAAGAAGCCTCTGTATATTATGACAAGATGGGAAGACACGTTTCTCTTAGAAATACGTTCTTAAAGAGGATTTCAGCTTTCCTAAGATAAAAGCACTTTTCCTAGGCCCCTCTTGTCTGGGAAGGCTTCTGTGCAGGTGGGGCCTCCTGGCGCCGTGCGGCCTTTCCGCACGCCAACTGCAGGTGCTGCGCTCTATCCAAAGAGATTGGCACGCAGCACGGCCTTTTGCGACCTGCCTAGCTGGCCATAGAGTGAAATTCAGTGCGACAGGGGTTCCACCTGGATTTCTCTGAATGTCTAAGTTATCTACGGAAGAGACACTTACCCTCATCCTAAATCCTAGGTTCTGGTGATGAGGTTATGACAACATTTACAGCAGTACTGTAAATATTGTCATCTGTGTAATAGATTATACACACAGAGTGGGACACACACATGGAGGCTGTACAGTTGTGAATACGTGAGACAGTTTATTCCTGTATGATTTGTTTAGTATTGTATTATTTTCATACAAACAATCATAAACCTGCTTTGGCCCCACCCTGTATAATATATGTAACAGCTCACATGTATTGAAAGATTTGCCGGTGGGGGAATGCCACACTAACGTCATAATAAGGAAAACTGATTCAAGCAATGGAACAACGCTGAAGTGGCCCAGGGAAGAAAACAGTGTGTACGTTTTCTGGGGACAGACATGGACTTCATGGCATCATTACCCCGGGACTAGTCAAGATCATTAATGTTTCCTAGATTCCTAGACTGTTTTGAGTCAACAGTTCCAATTACTGAGTTCAACGGGAATTCCCCAGAAAAGGAAGAGCAAAGTGTCAGCTCCAGCTGTAGAAGTTCAAGTATTCAGCTTCTAAAGGAAATAAGTGTTAAGGCGGACATTGTGGTGTATCATCTAATCGGGCCCTATAGCCCAAAAAAGAAAAATAACAACGTGATTTGACTGCTATGGTATCCTCTGCGAGAGCAGCCGCAGCTTCAAGAGGCATTTTTAGTGACTTTTAAGGGCGAGCACCCATGGGCTTCGAGATCTGTGCTTCGTGCGGCCATGACACAGCACTGGGTCGGCTCTCCCGCTTGGTTTTTGAAGTTGTGACTGTGGTCACCTGACTCCAACTAATGTCCACTGGGTAGAAATTAAAAAGAGGCAATTTGAAAAGAAAAAGGGAAAAAGTTGAAGAAGAAAAGAGCTTCCCTAACTGAAGGTTATTTACTTAGAGTTAAGTGCCTCTAAAAATGTTAACAACTAAAAGCAATGAAAATGCGCCTTTCAGCCAAATTAGAAATGAGGAAGTAAAACTGTCATTATTTGCAGATAATATGATACCAACACTATAGAGAGAGAACCCTAAAGATTCCACCAAAAAACTATGAGAACTGATAAATGAATTCAACAAAATAGCAGGATACAAAATAAATATCCAGAAAGCAGTTGTATTTTTTTATACCAATAATGAACTATCAGAAAGGAAAACTAAGAAAACAATCCCATTTAAAATTGCATCAAAAAACTTTACTCGAAAAATTGTAAGACACTGAAGAAAGAAACCGATGAAGATAAAAATAAGTGGAAGCACATACCATGCTTATGGATAAGAAGAACTAACATCATTAAAATGTCTATACTACCCAAAGCAATCTATAGATTCAACACAATCCCTATTAAAATACCAATAACATATTTCACAGATTTAGAACAAATATTTCAAAAATTTATATGGAACTAAAAATGACCCTGAAAATCCACAGCTATCTTGAGAAAGAAGAACAAAGTTGAGGGTATCAAATTACCTGATGTCAAACTATACTACAAGGCCATGGTAATCAAAACAGCATGGAATTGGCATAAAGACAGACATAGATCAATGGAACAGAATAGAGAGCCCAGAATAAACCCACACCTCTATGGTCAATTAACATTTGACTAAGGGGGCAAAAACATACAATGGGGTAAAGATACTATATTTAATAAATGGTACTGGGAAAATTGGACAGACACGTGCAAAAAAATGAAACTAGACCACCTTCATACACTATACCCAAGAATAAAGTCAAAACCATAAAAATCCTAGAAGAAAACATAGAATCTCAGACATTTCTCAAGGTAATATTTTTTTCTGATATGTTGCCTTGGGCAAGGGAAACAAGAGAAAAATAAATGGGATCATATCAAACTAAAAACGTTTTGCACATCAAAGGAAACCATCAACAAAATGAAAAGACAACCCTCTGAATGGGAGAACGTTTTTGCCAATGATATATCTGATAAGGGGCTAATACCCAAAATGTATAAAGAACTTATACAGCTCAACACACACACACACACACACACACACACACACACACACACACACCCCTAAACAATCCAATTAAAAAATGGGCCAAGGACCTGAACAGACACTTCTCCAAAGAGGACATACAGATGGTCAACAGATTTACGAAAAGATGCTTAACCTCACTAATCATCAGAGAAATGCAAATTAAAACCCCAGTGAGATATCATCTTACACCTGTCAGATGGCTACCCTAAATAAATCAACAAATGACAAGTACTGGCAAGGACGGGGATAGAGAAAGGGGACCCCTCGTGCACCAGTGGTGGGAGCACAGGCTTGGGCAGCCACTATGAAGGCATGATGGAGTTACCTCAGAAGTTAAAAATGGAACTGCCTCATGACCCAGCAACTCCACTTCTGGGAATTTATCCAAAGAAACTCAAAACACTAACTCAAAAGAATATCTGCACCCCTACATTCATTGCAGCATTATTTACAATAGTCAAGATTTGGAAGTAGCCCAAGTGTCCAGCGGGAGACGGGTGGGCAAAGAACTATGGCGCATTTACACAATGGAATACCACTCAGCCACAAAAAAGAAGACAATCTCCCCGCAATGGACCCAGTAAGTGAAATCAGCCAGTCAGAGAAAGACAAAAACCGTAGGATTTCACTTATATGTGGAATCTAATGAACAAACTAAACTAACAAGCAAAACAAAGACAGACTCATAGATACATAAAACAAGACTGACAGCTGTCAGAGGGGTGGGGGGTTGGGGGCTGTGTGAAAAAGGTGAAGGGATTCAACAAGAAAAGAAAAAAACTCGGGCACAGACAGCAGTGTGGCGGCTGCCAGAGGGAAAGGGGGTGGCAGTGGATAGAAGAAGGTAAAGAAGGTGATGGAAGGAGACTTGACTTGAGGTGGTGAACACACAATACAATGTGCAGATGATGTAGTATAGGACTGTACACCTGAAACCTATATAATTTTATTAACCAATGACTCTCCAATAAATTCAATAAAATAAAATAAAAAAATTTTAAATGTGCCCTTTACCTTCCAAATACAGGGCACAGACAGTGGCGGGGGAGAGGCTCGGCACCCTGGGCTCAGAGACGCCCAGGGCCAGATAAGGACTTGAATCGCCCACCTCAGAGAGAAGCCAATTCCCTAGTGATGTTCCAGAAAAGAAGCTGTGAAGACCAAAGTTTTGCCACCCCAAAATATGCCTCTGGGGATGTTGATTGTTTCAGCTGGTGATTAAGAAACAAAAGACTCAGAAAGAGCCTTTAACCCTCTCCCTTTACCCGCCTGAAAGAATTCAGATAGAAAAATCTGCTTAAAGGAAGGGGCATCAGCTTAGCGCGGTAACATAAACTGAATGTGACCGAAGCCCGGAAATCGGGTGAGACTGTTCGGGAACCTTCCCTCTGGGTCCCACTGCTTCTGAGTGGCACGGCGAGAATCTGTTTACTTCGGGTTTGTTCTTTCTTGTCTACCTGTCAATCGCCTGCTTTCCCTTTGAAATCCCAGACTCCTGCCTCCCTCTCCTTTGTCCAAAATGGCACATAAACTTCAACCGCCCAGCGCTCCTCCAGGTCCCATAGTCTTAAGGCACTGCCACGCGCACCTCCCTAATAAATGTGCGACATTTTCTCCGGATAAATCTTCCTCGTGTTAATCTGGTTATTAACGCAGCCAGAAGAGCTTAGAAAGGCGGGAGGAAAACTGGCTTTCTGAACACCCCCGCCTCCGCTCCATTACTACAGCACCTCCTACAGCACACGCTGGAGGGAAGCGTTTAAAACAAAACTTAATCTTTGTCTTTTGCACTCACAGTAACGCGATTTATCATTTGATTTTTTTTTTCCTAGAAGTAATGCCATCCCATTACTCACTTGGAGAGCTAGAGAACTTGTTGGGGCTGTCGGTGATGAGGAGGGGCTCAAACACAGACTGATTCCTACCACGGGCTCCGGTTGCCAGCTCCCTCGCTCTCTCCCTGCCTAGGAGCCTCGCGCACTTTTTCCTATTTTCAGTCTCACAGGGTCACTTCTAGTAACTGCGCTCGAGCGGCTCCTGTCGGGCCCAGGGCGTGGGCGTGCTGTCCAGACTCTGCCTCACAGAACACTCACCCTCCGGCTCTCAGTCAGCTGCCTTTTCATGGAAATACTATTCAATGATCATTTTCATAAAACGTGGTGCTGGCGCCGTTTTGTTTCTCTTGACACTGGCCCAAGTGTTTTTCTCTTCTGACTGATTTTTGGTCGAAACTCGGCGTGTCTTTTTGGGTTGTTTATTTTTTTCATATATTTCCATTTTTACTGGAGGGGAAACATGAGCTTCGATGGGATCCAGCTGCAGTTAAATCAGCCACGGGACCTGCCCGTGGACACCCAGGATGAGGGGTAGACGCTGCCTTTCCGGTCGCACACATGCCAGAGGACACTGCCCCTCGCGTGGGGACATGTGCTTGCCATTGGGGTCTTCCCACAGACCACCAGATCGTGTACACGCTAAGTCTGAGAAGTTCCCTGTCACCTTCTGTCCAGCGGAGAGCTCGTGGTCAGCCGTTCAACACGTTCATGGTGCCCCCTGAGAAACACACAGGCAGCTCAATGGCCTATCCATTCTGTCACTGGCAGTGTCCAGGCCACACTCTGCATGGCGGTCGGGATACAGGGCCCTGGCATTAACGCCCTGAGTTCATCTGGATTTCCCCTCCTCCGAGCCTTTCTGACATCCTGTCCTGGCACCTGCCATCTTTTCTCCAAAACAGAACCTTTCCAAAGTTAAACGCTGGCATTGTGTATTTAGGCCGTGTGTTCCCATGGAGGCTAACATCGCTTCTTGGAGGAAGAGAAGAAGTCTCTTTTTAGATATGAGGCCCAGATTTACCTGGTAATATAAGTATACATACATGTGTATAATGTCAAATACCTGAACAGATACATGCTATATCTGCGGTATTAAATTTTCACGCGGGGGAGGCGTGACCAGGAAAAAAAAAACGATCTGAAAGGACTCGTTTGGGGTTTGGTCTTAGAAAGGGGTTTAAAAAACAGTCATTTAAGCCAAGGGTAACTGCATCACCACATACCACGGTCTCTTGTTGTACTTGGCACTGATGCCTCAGTGATAGGTATACGGCAAAGTCTGAATTTATCCCAATCTCTTCAGGATAACCCCCTCATTATTCCTATAAGCTGGGAACTGAAAAAGTTACGCTACACTGATCACTCTTGAACTAATAATTCACATACATGTTATCCCTTGTTTTAAAAGCCAATGGGTGTCAAGCACAAGAAACAAAACCAAAAAATTTTAAAAAGGAAAGAAAGAGCTAATACTCTGAGGCAGAGGAAGCAGATAACTGTACTTATTCAAAAACAGCTAAGTTTTAAACATCTATGAGGGAACGCGTTCTCAGGACATCTTTTCATTCTACAGGAAGTACCCAAAGCAGCAAGACACCCTTGCCTCTCATTAGTCTATTTTAAAGCTTGCTTATTCCAAAAAGGAGGCACACATTTAACTTTCTCAAACATATGATATGCAACGCAACTCTCATTTTCACTTGTTTGGAGCAAAGACTGAAATATAGTGTGAAACCTTGCTTCCTTCGCCAAGGCAAACGTAACTCATTCTGGGCCTCATCTCCACTCCTTTAACCTGGGCTGAGCCCGAATTTATTCCCAAGCTTTCAGAAAGGTAGCCTGGGTTCCCAACAGGGCCAACCACGCTGTGCCTGCACCTTCTGCTGACTGCACTGGCCACGCCCTTGCAGGATAAAGAAACGGGATCATTTTACTCATCATCTCAGAGGTCACGTACGCCAGCATCAGAGAATATAGAAATAACTTTGTGACGACTTCAAAGAGTGAGTTGAGAGAGCAGGGACAGTAAGTAAATCTGTTTTCTGTCCTCAAAATCCCAGGCCGGGGCAGACATATGAATAATTTTGCAACACCAGGAAGTCTGTGAAGATCCCCACCGTCTTATGAAGATTGCGTGGGGCTCTTCGAACCTCCTAAGGCACCCCTGGACCTGTCTCCTAACGGCCAGTGCCAAAGAGCGCGGGCACCTGCCTGCAGCAAACCCACTCTGATTCTCCTCATTCCCAGACACAAATTTCCATGAAAACCAGACACAGGAGAGAAAGTGAGGGCGGGCTATTCCAAAATCGCTTCAGACCTGCAGCCTGATTTCATTAGATTCGCAGGCTTGTTTCTTTGAGGCCCTCGTGAGTCCACCGCGGGTGAAACTCCTCTGCCACCGACACTTCAAAACCCTGCGTGTCAGGAAGGAAGACCAAGGCAGCAGGGAGAAGGGATCCGGCTGCAGCGAGGGAGGTGGGGGAATTCAGAGGTCTGGGGGAGAGGGAAACACTTAGCAATGCTCAGATTCCTTTAGGAGGGGTCTCTACCCACGTTTGTTACTTGTCCTGGGCCTCAACCCACCCACGTTTCCCCGCCCCACGGCCTGACAGCTCTTTAGCCCGAAGGGAAAAAGTCTCTAGGCAAAGCTGACAAACAGAGCAGCTTCCAAAAGCACATTTTGGCCACTTCACACCCACCGACACCTGACTGAGAAGCTGGTGGGGAATGCATTTGGGGCTGGGGTAGGCGGCCCCCATGGGTTTCTGGCACCCACGAGCTGACCATCCTACGTTTGGCGGTTTGTCCCCAATGTCCTCCTCCTTGACCTTGTGACAAATCGTAAAGACCCAGCACAAAAGCAGGGGGACCGTGACCTTCCCTACGAGCCACGGGGCCCGCCTCTGGTCCCGGTTGCCAGCGTGACTCGGCTTTTCTCCCAGGGTCCAGGCACATGTGGCTCCCATCAACGTGGTCTCGGATTCATTCCATGTTTAGACCACTGGCCTGTCACGTTCTCATATTTACACGTGTTCACTGAACGTAACCCCAAGTGAATTATTTAAGAAGCCTTAATGTGCTTCAGACTTCTCAAATACAATTTAGACTTTAAATTAAATTTGTTCTCCCGTGGGAGACTAGGAGGTGGGACGCGGCATGCGGCACCAAGCGGACGTGCAGCAGGTCTCGGAGCAGAACCTCGGGTGCCCCTGCGAGGGTCTCACCTGGCGGCCACTGCTCCGAACACAATGGAACACGGCTCAGCTGCAAAACGCAGTTTTGATGCAGCAGAACCTGCCGGGGCACAGAAGATGAATATTCCTGCTTTTCTGTTTGTCCCTGAGGTCCTACGACCAGAGACGGAGAACTGTATGGATGAGAACACGCAGCCACGGTGGTGAGTTTTGAGGTTTTGGGAACCTTTGTTTTGTTTTTTAAAATAAATCACAGTATTCTCTGCCCCTCGATGTTCAGTTACCAATACCTGTGCTGAATTAGCTGGTAAGTACGATTCGGTAATTAGAGTTCAGAAAAGCCACACCTATTTTATTTAACACAGTTTTATTTTGTTTAGGGTTTCGTTTTTTGTTGTGTTTTTTTTTTCCTTTACAGTAAGCACTGCCCACAGGGCAGAATAAACCAGAACAAAGAGAGTGGAATTCCCTCATTATGCACCAGTGATAATGAAAACAAACTATCTACAAGGAGGCCCAGACTGCAGAGCAAGACCTGAACTGAAAACAAATTTCTCATTCAGGGAACTATGAACGAGTAAGAAACTACACTGGGGTTTTTAAACCTTGAATAAAAATTATATTAAATCAACTCCGCAACACATGCACGGCAAAAGGGCTAAGTTATTCAATGACACGTGACATACAGCACACTGACAATCACAAGTGGCATATGAGCATGAGACTGACTTCATGAGACTCGGCCGTGAACCCTGCGCGTTACGTACGGAAGAAAAGGCCAGAAGGGCCCGGGTCGGATGCACTCTGCCATCACCAAAGGGCCTGGGCGGGAGCTCTTAGAAGCTAGTTCTGTGCGGTGCCTCTGACTGGTGGTCCTTCTTTCTCTGGGAGGCCACCCCTGGAGAAGCCTGCTCTTCAAAATGATAAACTGTGGCATTGTCAAGAAACTGTCCAGGGTCAAAACAGGAAATGTGTGGCGATGCCGGGATTACCTTTAACCAATCAGATTTTTACGCATGAAGTTGTCAGGGCGTGATTCAGGCAAAAAAGAGCACTACTTATTACTCGTTATACAATGTTTTGGTCTAAAAGGAGATTATTTCAGTTTGCCCTTTTTAAAAGCACCAAGTGAGTCAACAGGAAACTGTATATACATATACTCCCTCCAGATTTGAAAACTGCAGATTCAGGACTGAACACATACCTTGCCAACTCCAACTTTTTAATGCTCTCATGCCTGGTTCCATAATATTTCGGGTGACATCTGGGCAATGGAGACACAACCATCCTATTCCTGCGACCGAGCTATATAAAGGAGATGTCACGGTTACTAATTCTACTTAATCTGAACTGTCCTGATAAATAGTCTAAACTTGGCTATCGGTACATGTTGCTACTGAGCACTTGAAAGTGCTGTAAGTGTGAAGTACACCCTGGATTTCAAAGATTCCATACAGAAAAAAAAATGTAAAATATCTCGTCAATATTTTATATTAATCACATTGAAGTGATAATGTTTTAGACATGTGTTACGTGGAATAGATTAAAATTCACCTGTTTCCTTTTCTGATGTGGCTACTAGGAAATTTAAAAGGAGGTCTGTGGCTGTCACGCTGCTCCCTTCTTCTCACCTGTCACATCCGTGAGTGGGCCCTCTGCCCCGACCGAGAAGGCTCCAGCAGCAGAGCCTAGGCGTGGGGTTCCGAGCAGTGGGTCCGGCTCAGCTCTGCTCTGGCCCTGGCTGTCTGTGGGACACTGGGGCTTAAGCGCTCCGAGTCTCCCTCACGTTGCCATTCTGGGAAACGGGGGCAATGAGGGCACCTCCTTCAGGGACTGCGGTGAGGATGACCCATGGCGACACCAGCCCTTGCCTGCCCCACCTGGTGAAACCAGTGTCAGCTACCACCCTCTCCGGACATCACACTCTCCTGTCCCCTTTGCAAGATTATGTCTAAGTTCACACTTGGGTTATTGAAACTGGTGCCTAGATTGGTCTCTCCAAAACCCGAGGAGGGCTGGGCAGGTCCCGCGGCACGTGGCCCAGCCCCCAGGGAACTCTTCCGACCCTCCTGCCCACTGCCTGTCCAGCCCCAACACACGCGATGGTGCAGCACCAGTGACCCCTGGCCCTTAGGGAAACATTTCCTGATCTCGCGGCAGTTTGGCTTAGGTCGCGTTTTGACTCAACGTTTCTTACGAGATGGACTATTTTATTTACACTCCACCGTGTTCCAAAACAGGTGTAAAGAGATCGACAGGAATATGTGCAATGTCACAGGCATTTTTTTAAACTCAGAAGTAGATGCAAAATAAATCATGAAGATCAGGGTAAGAGAAACAAGGGCAAGGACATAAATGGAACTAAGACTGTAGAGGCCCTGGTGGCACTGGGCACACTCAGGCCTCCCAGTGACGCCAGCCACCCAACCGCTCATGACTACGGAAGCTGAGACTGAAAGCAAAGTCCTCCCGTGAGTGGCTGGGAGAGAGGGGCCTGTGTGGTCGGACCACGCGCCTGCCAGCAGTGGCCCCGCAGCAAGCCCGTGGGTGGCATGGGCGGCGTTCCGCCATGACCCTCAACGCAGCACACTGAACACCTGGTGTGGGAGCCCCTAGGAGCACTGCCTCCATCACTGCGCAGTGTCAGGTCCTGGTTCGCTGTCACACTGGCCTGGACCAAGCAGGTGGCACGACTGAATGTGCCACTTTGGTTAGAATATCCACTTACCCCCTTTCTAGATTTCATGGTGTATACCTTCACCCCCTTTCTAGAGACCATGGCCCATGCACTGCCCCCCTTTCTGTATTCCAGGACATGTGCCTCCGTCCCCCTTCTAAGTCCCATGACACAGGCACTCACTCCCTTTCTACAGTTCAGCTCCCAAAGGCATGGCCTGAGGCTTCCCCATCCCTGCAGTGCCCTGCATGGTGTCTTGCACAGACTATAAGACAATGACATGGGCTGAAAGGGCAGCTTGCCCCCCGCCCCCCCGCCCCCCCAGCCCATACAGTTTATACTTGCTGGTCTCTCTTCCTCGCACTTGCCTTTCTGTGACCCAGAACACCCCTCTCAGCTGGAGCCCTAACCTTTCACAACCTGGTTTAAATTTGCCCAGAGACAGACCTCGGCCTCTTTGGGACTCCTGAAATTCCCAGACGTGCCTTTTGTCCTGCACTAGTCACCACCTGTGGACGTCTGTCCCAAGGATGCTGCACTCAGAGAGGATGCCTTTGGTTCTTTGGAGAGAAAGGGGCTGTGGTTTTGTTTACAGGTTGTCGATACGACTAATGATTTAGGCAGGTAGAAAGTATGAACAAACTGAAATGTTCTGGCTTTTCCTACCAAATCTGCAGTTGTTTTTCTAATCTCTAGATAGGTCCCGTGCCCAGGAGTGTCCAATCTTTCGGCGTCTCTGGGTCACGCTAGAAGAGGAGTTGTCTTGGGCCACACATTAAATACATTGCAACACGTAATCACAGAAAAACCTCATATTGTTTTAAGTCAATTTACGATTTTGTGTTGGGCCGCATTCACAGCCATCCTGGGCCACATGCGACCTGTGGGCCGCAGGCTGGACACCTCGGGAACAGTCCCTAATTAATCCATGTCCCCCCATCTCTCTTTCAGGACAGTGCTCTCATTTAATAGATGATCGATGCATTTTGATTGAGAAGGGTGTTTCCAGGTTGCATAGAATGAATAAATTTAACATGATTGAATGCTTGATTTTTGCCAAGAAAAAACTACACTGATGCTCAGTGTAGTTGTGAATTGGATCTTAACATGCACACAAATGAACCCCCTTCTCTACCTCCTGGAAGCTATTTCACTGTGGGTTCAACCTAACTTATGGGATCATTTTATTGACCGTTTTTGCAATTTGGGTATGAACTACTTAAGAGAAATTTTCTTGTGGGACATCCTGGTTAATCACCTGTATTTACAAGTCTTAGGAAACTGCAAAAACAAATCCAATTTCCTCATGACGTATGATTAATAAGCCACTTCAGGACTGACGCATCTTCTGTTGTAAAATCCTCTCACTGTGATCACAGCAGTAATCGGTGATCTCTTCCTCTGCTTCCATGGCAGGGGCTTTTGGAGTGGCGTTGCAGAAACGGGAGTAAATATGGGTAACATGCAGACCCAAACGCCTTGCCCAGAAAAGACCTGCACTGCTCCCTGGATTTGATCTTTGTTGCCTGTTACTTCTCCTTAAGAACTCCGGCACGAAGTAATTTTACTGCCAGAGTCAAATACACTAGAAAGAACTTTTTGATACTGAAGAAGCAAATCTTGCCTCTCCTCTTGCGCAGTCTGTCATCTGGCTGCTGTACCGGCGCAGCCGAGGGAGCCCACCCTGCACACGACGAGCTTCGGCTGTGCACAGCGGGGACGCACGCGGGCCCTGGGAGGCGCGCTGTGATCTCAGCGAGAACCCATTCCACGCGGGAGGTTTTCTTAGAGCGTTGCTAGGCCGGCCGCTGGTTTCTCGGCTACACGATTTTCCCGCGTTTCCTAACAGAAGAAACTTTAGCTTTCTAACACATTTAAAGTCAGGGATTTATGTTGCAATCGTGGGTGTGAGTGGTTTGTATTTCCAAACACTCCGCTTTTCTTCTTTGGTTATTATTTACACTCTGCTTAGATCTAAGCGTGTCCACGTAAGAATTCTGAAATGTGCCCTGTCCACTCCCGGGGGCCGAGGCTTTACCTTCCCGTCTATGTGGTGTGGGGGCGCCTCCCTCCCTTTCCCACCAGGCTCCTCGGGGCTGCTTCTTGCAAGCCCTCCTCCGAGGCCGGAGATCCCCATCCACTCCAGCTTCCCGCAGACTCCGAGCATCAGAGACGGAGCGAGGAAGGTACAGCGCTTTTCCCACGGCCGATCCCAATCAACGTGTTAGGCTGGGGCAACGCGTGGTGAACAGAGTAAGGGCCCCGTTCCCCCTGCGGCTGCGCAGGGTCCCGAGCCTGATGTCCGCCGCGGCTCAGGCAGGAAGGCGAGCAGCGCCCGCTAATCCATTTCCACGCGGGCGGCGATGGCTGCCCGCCCCCCACCCCCATACGTCCTCAAGGTGGCCACACACACCTCCCCTCCCAGCGCACAGAAAAAATGTGCAGACTTCTACTTTGCAGCTTCGACTTTGTTATTAAAGCCCCCAGAATCCATAACCCACATGTCCACTCCGTTGCCGAGAAAATGAATATTCCCACCAAAAAGGAAAGAGAATCACTTAATGCAGCGATTTTCAACCGGTGTGCCATGGCAGGCCGACCGGTGGGCCGCAAGAATTTTTAAAACATGCAATTCCTGACTATTTAGTCAGGCACATGGACCTCTTTTCCCTTAGATCGTCAAATAAAATAAAAACAGCCAACACAACAGTAGTCATCCAGTGTGAGTGAATCAAAATAATACTTTTTTTTTTGTCAGATCAGCAAAAGATGTATTTTTTGGTGTACTGAAGGGTTTTCATAATTAGTTTATGTGTGCCACAAGAATGAAAATTGTGGACTTAATGGGATAAGACAACAATGTTACATCACCCAACAGGGCTTTGCTTCTCTATCCCCTGCAGTCAAACTGAGATACACACTTCACCTTTAAATGAAGATTTGAGAACCTTTGCCAAACCAACCCTTAATCAAGTGAAAATATGGATTTCCAGTTCTGTTTTGTTTTTTAATCATCGTAGGTATGCCCGTTTTCTCTCCTGTTCATTGGAGGGATGTTTTTCTCCCCTTTGGGTGTATTCTCCAGGAGGGAACAACTATTGGAATAATATCAATATCAGTCCTAAAAGGAACCTTCGATGAGACACCAGCATGTGTGAGTGTCTCATTCCCACGGAAACAATTCCAATCATAAGCTATGTTTTAAACAGAGGCAGCCACAGCTCTAAGTTTTAAAAACCTTCAGGCAGGCTAAGGGTTTGTCCTAGATCAGATCTCACATCTGGTTCTCCAGAATTATAAATTAAATGCAACAAATGCATTCAAAAGGCCTGTTTTCAGCCTTCATACCGTCATTTTCAAATAGGAACAAGTCATATAACTGAGGTTCCCTTGTACACACTTCTGAACAAGCACTGAGTCAAGGTAAGCGAACGCCTCACTCTCACTGTTAAATCACTGTTTCTCATGCACAGTCAGGGTCTTCCAGATGATGAGGTGCCACTGCAAAAATAGAAGAACTTAAAAGTTAGTTTACATCCAGGACTTAGACGCAGCGCTGCCTTCTGCGCACACCCTTTCATTTCTCACTGCTGTCTACATTTCACTCACACTTCGCTTCAGCAAAGTAATTTTGGATCACCTGCCTTCACCACCTTCCCCAGATCTGTGCCATTGCAAACATGCAGTATTGACTCCTCTCTCTTTTAAATACTTAAATGCTTAAAATAAAAGGTAACGTTATGAGGGGGCAAACTTTTTATCCCTGGCTATTTTGAAAAACTGGTTCAGATGCTGGTCTAGCCCCTGAAAATTCCTGCTTCTTTACAGAATGACTGCTTTGAATCACTAAATGCAAGATGTATATTGATAATGCATAATGCACAGCTAATTAACTAACTGCTGATAAGCCCACTGAAGGTGCAAAGAAGGACCAACGAGGGTGGTGTCGTTATAAACATCAACACCCACAGACCTCCCATGTCAACACCAAGTACTGCAGTGACTTTCAAAATTCCCCCACAACTCCAACTCACCCTGTCCCCAACGGGGATCAAAAGCCTCTGAAACTGTGTCCAAAGTATTCAAGTATCTCCGTTGTACCAGCTTGTTTCTCTGACAAATGCCGTTCCAAAGGGTTTCAGAGCTTCAAGTTCAAGGTGTAGAGCATAAACAAAAGCTGTGTGTTGAAGGACGGGCTACACTGCCTGGGAATGCCTGCCCAAGTATCGTCGCACATTGGGGAAAGAAAACTGGACCCTCAGCATTCTCCCCCCACTCACTGGAAAAGCCTGCCTGGGAGGCAGAGGGTGACACAGCCAGGAGGTGACAAAGAGACCTGCATTTAGAGAGATCGACTCCCAAGTTAAACTGAGAACTGACTCAGCCTCAAAAAGCTGGGATTCTGCTCACAATGACTTATTTCTGATGTCAGCTACCTTGATCACATCTGGCTTTGCAGGCTCTGTAAGTCTCATTCCAAACGTGTAGGTGTCTCTATGTCAACACCTCCTGAATGGGGTTTCATGAAATAGCTGACAGCACTGGTATTCATTCAACATGACAAAGTCTCCCCACCAGCCATATCAGATGACTGACCATGACCTGCTATCGGCTTCCACTGGGAAACAGGAAAAGAGTTTAGAAGCATTAGCTCCTGTGTCTTGTGAAGAAATAAATCCCCTTTTATTATTTTGTTGTTGTTGTTTAAGAAGAGCTAACAAAAAAAAAAAGAGCTAATATTAATTTTAGAAAAAATGTTGAAAGCTTTCCATTACCTACTGATGAGATATAATATAGTCCATACGGGCATGATATATAACATTTTAGAATAGTAAGTTAAAAAATCAATATTGACATCTTTCAGAGATGCTTACGGCTTCCTTATATATCTGGCATTCCGCTGGGATCTTAGCCCTTACTGCAAAAAAAATCTGGTTTTATGAGATTAAAAAATTCAACATGATTTTTCTTTAATTCCTACTCAAACAAAACATTAGAAGTGGGGCAGGGGGAGTATTTATATGCTCGCATACAAGCAGCCCCACCACAGAACCCATTCAATGTTAAACACTAATTTTCAAAAGTTTACCTAAAGAAGGCATATCAGATTAAATCACCAGTAACTCGCCATGAAATTACAGGAACATGTAAAATTCTGAACCACAATTCTACCCTGAATTTTTACAAATGAAGTAATGATCAAGTGTTAGAAAAGAAAAGAAACTGAAATTTTAAGCGCAACTGGAATTATATTTTCTTAAACAAATAGCTCAAAAGACATAATACCCGTTCACTAGTTTAGTGTAATTTCCCAAAGTCACTGACTCAAATCGGAGCTCGGATTACCCAACTGCAAGCAGCATTTGTGATGTTTGTGGCACTCATAAAACCTTTCTTCAGAAGTATAAAGCTTTACTTATGAACCACTAGTTTGCACAGCTCATTCTATTTCCAACAGAACTGTAATTTCAATGGTGCCAATCAGTTCATCCATTCCTTGACACACAGTGATTAATTTATCTGGTGGTGTTTTATGTAACTGCTATTGCCTGGTCCCCCGCTGCTGAAGGAGTCCGCACAAGCTAATGCCGGCAGAGCAAGGGTTAAGCCCAGGAATGTGACAGTTCTCCTGGTGATAAGGTGACGGAGAGCTGAGGCCGGCTCAGGGCTCTAAACTACTTGGAGAGAACTGAAAATACTCAAAAAATAGTCCCAGTGGTAAATACACTCTTTGCCCTATGTTATGTCACCCTGGGAAGAATAAAAAGTGCTTTTTTTAACTCACATTGGAAGTTTTCTGAACCACAGAAGCTACAGAAACATGACGAGTGTGAAATCTGCGGCGCATATGAGTATGTTCTTTGAAAGGATAAACGAAATTGTTACATCAAGAACAAGTGGTATGAAACCCGCATTTGCATTAAAATTGTTTACCCATTTTACTGGGCAGTTTAGTCTGCTATTAACAATAGGATCTAAGTCTCATGCTTTAAAATATTAAAGGTAATTCCACGCAGCGCCTTTGGTAAAACATCCACATGATATATAATATAGAGATAACTGGAAGACGGATTTCTGACAGAAACTGAAAAAACTAGCTGATAAAAAAAAATGACAGTCTACATTTCAAACACGCCAAATTTGCCAATTAAAGTGGAACACTGGAAGCCCATAAACACAACAGCTGCAGGTGGAGGTGTCAGAAGGTGAAAAGACAGACTGAGAGGGAGGCCAGGAAAGAGCCCTAGCGGGTTCAGAAGGGTTCAGGAGCGCGCGGCCAGGGCGCCGTCGGAGGGCGATTCCACGCGTCGCTGGACCAAGCGGGCAGTAACAGCCAAGCCCACATCTGGTCTCTACTTTCAGCCAAGCGTGGGCTTTAATTCAACCCTGATTTCCACTCCAGACAAGCACAAATAACCTCTGCTCGGCGCCCCAGCTGAGGCTCCGGCGATTTGCTCTCCTGGCCCCGGCCGGTATCAGCGTGCCTGCTCCTCTCCAGCAGTCTCCTACCGAGCGCATTTTCCAGGGACCCTCCCCGGGTCGCACGCCCCACCTGACCCGGCGCCGTCGGAAGAGCCGGCCACCCGCCGCCACCGTCCCCGCAGCCGCCAGCGCGGGGCCGGCGCCCCGGGTGCGGGACTTACCGGGAGGCAAGCACCGCCGTCGGGGGAAGGCGTGTCCGCACGTGTGCGCCCGCGCGTGTCCGCGCCCGCATGTGCCCGCGCGCGTGCCTGGCCGTGCGCGCCCAACCGGTCGCACTGACTCCGGGACGCCGACGGGTTCAGCCCATGGTGTGGGCGCCGGCTCGGGGAGGCTCCGGCTCCCGCCAATCGCCGCGCAGGGCGGCCGCCCCGACGCGCGACTCACGATCCGAGAGTGCGCGCCGGGGGCGGGGCGGGAGCGCGCGTGTCCAAGAGCGCGTGGGGGTGCGCGCGCGCGTCCAGGTGCGCGTGGGTGCGCGTGGGCGCGCGTGGCCGGGCGCGCGCCCTCGGGCGGCGCGGGCGGATCTGGACGCTGCTTCGGTTGAGCGCGGAGTTGGCGGTTCCGAGGAGGAGGAGCGGAGCCCGGGGCGGCATGAGCGCCGACAGACTCCAGGCCCCGGCAGGAGAGGACCCCGGGACGCGCCTCCAGGAGGGGAAAGGAGCGAGGACCGCAGGCGAAGGGAGAGCAGGGACAGAGAGGTGGAGAAGCGCGGAGGGGCTGGCTCCTGGGCACTCGGTGTCGCTTTTAGTGAGAAGTAATTTTTCCCCCGCCTCAGCCGTTACAGACGTTAAAATAATAAAAGTTAAAACTGGTCGCTGCAGAAGTTTAAAATGATCACCGACTGCCTGGGAAGCTACTCGGAATAAGACGCCGTCGCTCGCAGGCTGTTGAAGGAGAGAAGCGCCGCCCAGGTGCCGCCGCTTTAGGGTTCCTGGAGTCTCTACCTGCGCGTGCCCAGCCCGGCGCTGGAAGGACGCGGGGCTCAGGAGGAGCTGGATGCGGTCGCAAGGATGTCAGGATGCGG
The DNA here is from genome assembly GCA_004026545.1 of Mormoops blainvillei. Classification (NCBI taxonomy): domain Eukaryota; kingdom Metazoa; phylum Chordata; class Mammalia; order Chiroptera; family Mormoopidae; genus Mormoops; species Mormoops blainvillei. The sequence goes on along the minus strand of PVJD01002627.1, from coordinate 5,299 downwards.
AGGAGACACCCCGGCCTGACGGACGCGGTGACAGCAGCCCTGTGACAATAGTGTCCCCGAGAAACAGCCTCATAAAGGGGAGCCTCCAGGTTCGGCTCATCGACCTTGGGGGCACTGTGCTAAGCCTCTCCAGATGTTTTAGTTTAAAAGCGAATTCTGACATCAAAATCGCTTACCTGAGTGCGGCTGCTTCTCTTCACTTCTGCCTCTCGGAAACCGTCACGACTGTCCCTGCGCGCATCGCCGGGAACCCATTCCAGAGCGTCCTCTTGCACACTCTGCCCTTTCCGACCAAGTGAAAACTACTCATGTCCCTCCCTCTCCAAACTTTAACAGCCAAGAATTTCAGCAAACAGCCAGAAAGAAAGCTAAGTCCCCCCACCCCAAGGGAAGGGAGGGAATAAGCACTCCTTTAATTTGAAAAATAATAATTAAAACTCCCTCAACTTTTAAGGCCGGGCAACACAATCTATTAATTGGTCGCTATTAACATGCAGTTTTATTGACCATAGCACACAGAAGTCTGATTGTGAAGGAGGAGTGTTTTCAATGAGAGTGGAGTTATTTTAGCTGCAGACGTGTTTACATTTCTGTGGTTTAGTCTATAACTTTCTCTTTTTCTTGCTTCAGAATTCTGCTCCATGAAGCAAAGCCCTTAGCTCCCAGACATTCCAAAAAGTCTGCCAAAATAATAGAAAAAAAAGAGAGCGAAGAAAAAACACACAGAGACCCCCAAGTCTGGGTCAGGCTCAGGGTTGTAAGTGGGCATCTTAGGTATGCCCCCTCCCCACACACTTTCCAGTTTCAAAAAAAAAAAAAAAGAGCCTTCAGGGCTCCATTTCCTGTTTGCTGGGGAAAAAATAAAATGGGTCTAAGCAGCTGAGTCTAGAAATTGCCTTCTCCAGGACCTATAGATTCTGAGAGGGTCTTTAACCCTAGAGATGCCGAAACGGGCTCATTCATTTGAGAATCTACCATTGCAAACTCTCCAAGGGAGCGGTGCTTCTCTTTTAAATGGACAACATTCATGAAACTACAGATGCACTCCTAGGAAATTTCTGGAACAAACAGGCACGCCATGGTAGATCGATTGTAAGCCCACCTCTTCACAGGAGGCCAAGAGACGATACCAACAAAAATAAATATTGAAAACAGTGCAGGCTTTGGACAAGCTGCATCCTTTTCTTTCTGGGGCTATAGAACAAAAAGCAGAATGCACGTTAAGAGGAGCATGTTTAGTCACAGGGGCACGCCAGTTTATACCTTCCCTGCCAGATTCATTACTTGCAAAATTGATCGATTCCTTAGAATTGCTACCTAGTAACACAGAAGTGACAGTGTTCACATGGTCTTCAAAATATCTTCAACCTGCCTCTGCCCTTGACTACCAATTGCATATTTTGGTCCCTTTTCTAACTATTCTCCAAATAGTCCAGACCCGAGAAACCTCACTGTATTTTGAAATTTTCCTCTTAGCCACTAATTTTCAAACCTCACCACAGGATGCCCTTACCATTTCAGGGGGTGCTTTAAAGTAGGCAGACAGATTCTCCACCTGTCCAATGATCCCGGCAATCCGCTGGGCAATGCCTCCACTTTATAATACCACGTTACCCTAGCAACGTTTCCCAATTATTATTACTAGTACCTAACATTATAATACTATAGAACAGTACTGAAAATAATATTGTGTGCTGACAAAGAGCATGTTTTATGCGTAAAGACTGCACTTCAACAGTATAAAGAAATAAAGAGCCTGATTTTAACAATCCAAGTTACCGCTGTTGAGAACAGAAAAAAAATAAGTTCAGAGAAAAACACAATATTTGAAACAATGTCATTTGTGGCCCCCCCTTGCAACCTCTTCCCCAAAAGACATCATGGAGAGAGAGGCAGGTGATACATGATGGAGACAGTTGAGAGAGAACTTCTTTGTTATTATGTTTATTGATTTTAGGTGGGGGGAGAGAGAGAAAGAAACATCGATTAGTTGCTTCCCGATTAGTTGCTTCCTGTACACACTCCAACCAGGGATCAAACCCATCACCTAGGCATGTGCCCTGACCTGGAATTGAACCCACAACCTTTTGCTGTCCGGAAGGACGCTCCAACAAACTGAACCACCTGGCCAAGGCTAGAGAATGTCTTAAAAGGTTCACTGAGCCCACTTACAAAGCTGGGGCCATTAACTTTGAAAAATCCCAGGGTTTTGCGGAGTTAGGACATCATCTCCTCCAGCTGACTGTATCTTGTACTTGAAGTTAGGAAGTTGTTTCTATTGTCTCACCTAACCCCCACCTACTACCACAGCACTCGCTCAGTCTGGTCCATAGTCAAGGTCAAATATTAAAAAAATCAGTTTCAACAAGTTAAAGTGACTGAGTGAGTTTGGGAAGTCAACAGTATACAAGTGATGGAGGCACATTCACTATCTGTTCTGCAGGACAAATACGTGCGACAGTAATTCTAAGTTAATAAAAATATCACTTAAAAGGAAGGGTTTTTATATAAACACCACTAGACACACTTTATAAGAATTAGTATTTTTAAGTATTTCATACACGAGATGATCTTTCTATATAAGGTTTTGCGGTCAACTTAATTCTTTCTGAAATCCCTTTTATCCAAAAGATGTTTTGGATTAATTTAAGTATTTGTTACTGGATAATGTCAAGTTCTTGTTCAATGAAATGTCCTGCATTGGGTTGTCACACCTGTTAAATATAAGCCTCCTTTTCTTTTGATATTCTGAGAAGGGCCTTAAAAGGTTTACATCCTTCAATATGGAGATTTAATTGCTTTACCTATAATAAAAATAATCCCTATAAAATTCAGATTGTGGATATTTCAAAGCTGAAAGAAAGATTGGATTGGGATGTAAAGGTTGCAGTTCAAAAAGCCTTCCACTTTTAATATAACGTGCATGGAGTTATGAGTTATAAACTCCTGGTTATCATTTTGCAAGGTCTGGCCTTTGTTGTCCTCGCATGGAGTGTCTGTGAGCCCTCTTTATGGCTCTGCAGTTAGTTCTCGTGTGCGTGTGTTAACTATGGAAAGGGTAGCTTGTCCCTCTGCAGTAAATGCTTACGGGGAGGAAGTCTCAGATTCTGTTTTAAATGAAGCACGGGAGTGAGGTCCCTGCACTGACACATTCATATCTTTAGTGAGTTTAAACGGGTCACGAGGCCACTGTGAAGGGCCGCCATGGCTGGGAAATGAGACAGCAGTCAGGCTTCAGTTGCCGGTCATTTTTCAGCCTTCCACGTCGTGCGCGCCTTTCAGCAGTCCTCCGGGCTTCCTGAGCCCTTCTGTCCACAGCCTGACTCAATCCAGGGGGACCTTCTTCACATCACGGAGGTGGCAGGAAGAGAGGTGGGGGGGGGGCAGGAACTTCCACTCCAAGATCCACCTTCCTTCGGGGCAATCCAAGACAAGGAAAGGAAGGGGATAGGTGTCAGGACCCTAGCCTTGGGGCTCTAAATGTAACATCCCTATGTCCCCGTCTCCATACCACCAGCCTCATCCCACTTCCCTCCCTGACTTCTGTCCCTGATGGTTAGCGAACACAAAAGGGCCGAGGGGCACGTGTTCCCTCAGAAGCGTCCTGGACCCACTACACAAGCAGCACTGTTATCTCCTACTATCAGCTGCGAAGAAGTCTGTTTTCTGCGTTCCTTACCCTCCAGCCTCATTTCACGCACCGCTCGTACCTCCGCAGCCCTTTTCAATCCACGTCAGATGCAGTTTGTCTCCAGTACACACAGCAGTTCTTAATAACACGTGGTGACCACAAACCGCCCCGTAAAATTGCATAATGCATAATTCCTATCAACTTGCATAATTCACAAAATAAGTTGATAAGAAACACATTGTTCTTTCTGTCAGTGAGCTTTGGTGACAAAGGTTATACAAACGAATCGGGAGACCGTATTTGTATTTTTTAAATGGAATTACATGCAGCACATCGGGAGATGTACTCCAGCTCTCCTGGTGATTATATTTAGGCAATTTGCGTTTGAGCCTCATGTACTATGACACAATCTATCAATGAACAACTTTGTCATGTACATTTTCATCAGCGTGGTTACCCGTGAGTGCAAAAACAGTTGCCTTTTTGGAAAATGGAGACAATTTCTTCTCAGCGATTTTTGTATTGATAAAGGCATTGGCCTTGCAGTGCATCAATGCAAACAAAATCAATCTCGTAATGACTTCCCTTTAAAGAGTAAATTATTATCTTATGATTATGGATGGCTTGATGTAATTTCAATGAGTGAAAAGTCTATTTCAGACAGAATACACAGACCATGGGTGGGGAACGCGTGAGGACAGGAGTCCAGCACTAACCAGCCGTATGACCTCGGCCGAGTCACAGCCTCTTGGCTGAACCCTCAGTTTTCTTATCTAGTAACTGAGGCTGTTGGAGTGGATGACCTGATGCTAAACACAGGGTCGCCTAGGGAAGAACTTCGGGTATTCCATCTTCATATCCCTACTTCTCGGCGTTGGGACTAATTGACAGATTAACTGGTCAGCCTGTTAGAAATTACACTCCTCTTGGGTCAGACCGACCACACCCAGCTCTTCTGCCCCGGGGCATGCCCACAGCGAGAGCAGTGCCCACTGGGACACGTTCTCTTGCCTTTGGGTCCCGTGTCCACCTGGTGTTGGTGGGGACTGTAGTCTGCGCCCCAGGGATCGGACCCCGGCCTCCACATCAGATCACCAAGGCAGCTTCCAAAGGAATGTCATCACCTGCCTCCCCACCCTACTCAACACTGCGTGCGTCGGCTTCATGGGACAGCAGAGTGCGGCACCGACACAGATGTTCACAACCCCCAGGTGGCCGGAATGGACATCCAAGGCTGAGGATGAGAACTGTTGAAATTATAGTCAGTGAATGAACAATGAAGGAAGTCCAGAATCTTCTTCTAATGAGATAGTTCTAGAAAAAAAAAAAAAAGATAAACAAAGTCCTGGAATCTTGGAATTTCTTTCTCATTTTTGCCTTTCCATGGGACGTCCTTCCCACCTTCACATGGTTTACCATTGACGAAGCACTTGCACACACACGTGTCACACAGATGCACTTCATTCATGTTGCACAGTAGTGACAGGCCTGAGAGGCTCCCTGTTCAAAGATCCCCAAAGGGAGTCAAGACTGAAACCCAGACCTTGGGTGCTTTCCCTACGTGGCCAGCTGGCCACCCTCCCTTATTCGAAGTCTCCTTCTGGCCCCTCCTGGCCAGGGGTGAGCCTGAGTTCCTTCCTGCCCCCCAGCCAGCCTTCCCTCCTCCCC
>PVJD01002626.1:0-194885 GCA_004026545.1 Mormoops blainvillei | reverse complement strand
AAATGATAATAGTAAACATGTAAATATTACTTTCTATGTGATAGAAACTATATTTTTTACATAGTACATCAGTGCATTTTATCCTAATACAAACCTTACAACAGATATTACTATCATTTCTAGCTTATAGATAAAGGGATCAGAGCATAAAAAATAAGTTACTCAATTAAACAAATTACTAATGTGACACGGTTAATGGTACAGCCAGGATTTCAATTTGGGAAGTCTACATCACAGTATAAGTAATGGGAAAAATTAACTATATTAAATCAATATTATTAAAAAGAAAGAAAGAAAGAAAGAAAGAAAGAAAGAAAGAAAGAAAGAAAGAAAGAAAATGATTATGTGAATGTAAAAGCACTCCATTACCAACAGTATACCAACCTGTTACTTAGTTCAGCTTTCCCAGTGAAAATATTTGACATCCAGAATATTGCATTAGCATAAAAATAAATATTAATAATTAGAAGTAAAACACTAAATACTAAATAAATTATAGCAAATTAGGGTGATAAATGTAGCTTGAAATGTGCTTTCAAAATTAGAGCATTTATTAAATTAAGTTAATATTAACAAAATTTGTATGGTCTTTCAGGACTTAAGGTACAGAAGACAAGATTTAGCTTATATCTCAAACTGGAAGTTACAGTAAGAGATGAATCACAAACTACTACTCACTCAGTGTAAACATGAACTAGAAAGAGAAATAGAAGCACAACTTGCTTTATTGAAACTTTGGTGCTAAAGGAGCAGGAAAAGAGGAAGGAAGAGTGGAAGAAGGAAGGAAAGAAGGAAAGAAAGGAAAAGGACACAAAGGGAGGAAAGAAAGAAGGAACGAAATCCATTTACTGCCCATGTGGATTTGTAGCCTGACTTTTAACTGCCTAAGTAATATGTAGAGCTCAGTTGAAAGTTGGTCTTAAACTACTAGCAGGCCCAAGCAATTAAAAAAAAAAAGCAAAATAGGGAGTGGGGTAGGGATGATTTAGCAAAACGGAGAGAATTTTTATGGCAGTGAAAATACTATGTGTGATACCATAAAGATGGATACATGTGACTATGTATTGTCCAAACCCATGGAATATACAACACCAGGAGAGAATCATAATGAAGATCATAACGTAAGCTGTGCTCTGGGTAATTATGATGTGACATTGTAGATTTATCAGTTGTAACAAATTTACTACTACTAAAAATAAATGTCCATTATTTAAGAGGCTATGCATGTATTGGGGGCAGGGTATACATGAGAAATCTCTGTACCTTCCTCTCAATTTTGCTGTGAAATTTAAGTTCTTCTATAAAAATCAAATCTTAATAAAAAGACAAAAAAATGAAGTGCAAATTCACACAAGGAACACTATTTATCAGAGCTCAAAAGATTACCATGGATAAAATTCTAAAGAAAGTGAGAAGTTCTGTCAAATGCGGCAAAACATAGAAGTCAATAAGCTATAATAAGTGAAAGATGATAAAAATAACTGAGTATAATTAAAGCCAAAGTCTTTAGAATTATAGAACATAGAATAAGAATAAGCATGTCTCAAGAAATACAGATCTAAAATAAGTAAAGAAAAACAGGTTATTTAAAAAGTGTCAAAGAGTAGTTTTAGGGGAAAAAAAGACTTCATTGAAGTTTTAGTCGTCTATTAGACACCACTAAAGAGAGAATTAGGTAAGTGGAACATAAAGCTGAAGAAATTATAAAAAAATATATAGTACGGAGATACAAAGAGACAACAGAAAAGTTAAGGGGAAAGAAAAAACAATTTATATGTGGAATAATGGCTGATTTATGATAAGGAAGAAAAGCCAAAAGATAAGAAAAAATGATAAATACATTCCATTAAAAGAAAATGACTAGTAAGCTAGAATCTTAGATCTAGGAAATGTGCTGATCAAAAAAGAGGACAAAACAAAGTCATTTTCAAACAAAACAATAGAGACATTTCACAACCAGAAGACTATGACTAAAGGAAAGTTTGAAAAAATGTATTTCGTCTTCCTTTTTTGCTGCATAGTATTCCATTATGTAAATGTACCATAGCTTTTTGATCCACTCATTTACTGATGGTCACTTAGGCTCTTTCCAGCACTATGCTATTGTAAATTGCACTGCTATGAACGTTGGGGTGCATTGGTTCTTTTGAATTGGTGTTTCAGGATTCTTAGGGTACACTCCTAACAGTGGGATTGTGGGTCAAAAGGCAGTTCCATTTTTAGTTTTTGGAGGAAATTCCATACTGTTTTCTACAGAGGTTGTACCAGTCTACTTTCCCACCAACAGTGTACTAGAGTTCCCTTTTCTCCACAACCTTGCCAGCACTTCTTGTTTGTTGGTTTGTTTTTGATGGCCACTCTGACCGGTATGAAGTGGTATTTCATTGTGGTTTTAACTTGAATCTCTCTGATGGCTAGTGATGCTGAGTACCCTTTCATATGTCTCTGGGCCCTCTGTATGTGCTCCTTAGAGAGGTGTCTATTCAGATCCTTCACCCATTTTTAATTGGATTATCTGTCTTCCTGGTGTGGTCATGTGAGTTCTTTATTTATTTTAGAGAACAAACCCCTGTCTGAGGTATCATTGGCAAATATATTTTCCCATATGGTTTGTTCCCTTTTCATTTTGCTGATGTTTTCTTTAACCATGGAGAAGCTTTTTAACTTGATGTAGTCCCATGTTTATTCTTTCCTTTATGTCCCTTGCTCTAGGGGACATATGGGTGAAAATATTGTTACATGGAATATCTGAAATTTCCCTGCCTCTGTTCTCCTCTAAGGTTTTTATTGTGTCACAACTTATATTTAAGTCTTTTATCCATCTTCAGTTTATTTTTGTGTATGGTGAAAGTTGGTGGTCGAGTTTAATTTTTTTGCATGTAGCTGTCCAGATCTCCCAACACCATTTGCTGAAGAGGCTATTTTTACTCCATTTTATGCTCCTGCTCCTTTTGTCAAATATTAATTGACCATAGAGACATGGGTTTATTTCTGGGCTCTGTATTCTGTTCCACTGATCTATATGTCTGTTCTTATGCCAGGACCAGACTTTTTTGATTACAGTGGCTTTGGAACATAGTTTCGATATCAGATATTGTGATCCCTCCTACTTTGTTCTTCTTTCTCAAAATTGCTGGGGCTATTCGGGGCTGTTTATGGTTCCCTATAAATTTCTGAACTGGAGAGCATTATGCTAATTGAAATGAACCAGGCTGTGAAAGTCAAATACCATATGACCTCACCTATAAGTGGAACCTAATTAATAAAACAAACAAGGGAACAAAACAGAACCAGAGACATGGAAATGAAGAACAAATTGACAGTGACAAGGAATGATGAGGGGAAGGGGATAATAGGGCAAAGAAGGTGAAGGGTCAATCAAGGAACTTGTATGAAGGACCCATGGACAAAGACAACGGCAGGGGGAGGATTGAATGTGGGAGGTGGGAATGGGAAGGGCAGGGGAGAGAAATGGAGGGGGAGAAATGGGGACAACTGTAATTGCACAATAATAAAAAAATGAATTTCAGGCAAAAAAAATGAGCATAGAAAGTGGTATTGGGATATATCTTTACAAATTAGACATATTTTTAGATAATAATAAGGTCTTCCAGTATTAAAAATTATAAGGTTATATAGTCTCTGTACTACCCCCAAAGATACCTTCAGTGAAATTTAAAAATATTTTTAACTAATTGAATATGAAAATGCAACATATCAAAAAGTTGTGTGATGCCACAAAAGCAATGCTCAGTGGATGCATTGCATTTAATGAATCTATTAAGAAAGAAGAGTGGTCTAAAACAAATAATCTAAACTTCTACCTTAGTAACCTCGTAAGACAATAGCAACTTGAATCTAAATCAAATAGAATAAAATAAATAATAACAAAGCAGAAATCAATGAAAATAAGAAAAAAGTAGAAAAGAACAATAAAACCAAAAACTGGTTCTTTAAATATGTAAATAATATGGAAAAATGTCTAGCCAGACTAACCAAGAAGAAAAAAAGGAGGGAGAAAAAACACTTACCAATACTTTTCCTGAAAAAAATGTGTCACCACCACTGATCTCATGTACGTCATCAAAATGAAGAAAAAGATAATCATAAACCACTGTGTCCACAGTGTAATAACACAGATGAAAGGGGTAAACTCCTTGAAAGATATGAACTACACATGCACACACAAATGGATCTTCTAAATAAGCCTGTATATATTAAAAGTAATCAACTGATTTTTGACAAAAGAGCAAAGAAGAATCAATGGGGAAAAGACAGGTTTTTTTTAAACAAATGGTCCTAGAACATATGAATGTCCATTTGCAGACAAATAAATCTAGACTTAAACATTTTACTTTTCACAAAAATATTAACTCAAATGAATCATGGACCTAAACTCAAAATTAAAAATTATATAACTTCTAGAAGAAAGGAGAGGAGAAAATCTACCTAAACTTGAATTTGTTGATGTGTCTAGATAAAACACCAAACTCATGTTCTATGAAAGAAAAAAAGATAAATTAGAATTTATTGAAATTAAAATTTTCTGCTCTGTAAAAGATATAATGAAATAAATCAAAAGACAAGCCACTGACTGAGGAAAGTATTTGCAAAACACATACCTGATAAGTGACTTGAACCCAAATATACAAAGAAATCTTAAAACTCAACAAGAAGAAAACAAACAAGCCAAATAAATATATCAAAGATCTGAACACCTCACCGTGATATATACACATACACAGGTGAAAACTATAAGACTATGTGCTCAACATAATTTGTCAACAGTAAACTGTAAGTTAAAACAATAATATATCACTACATACCTACTAGAATAGCTCTCATCCAAAAATCCGACAAGGCCAAGTGCCGATGAGGCTGTGGAGCCCTGAAGATGATGAATTCACTGCCATGGGAATGCAAAATGGTGCAGTCATTTTGAAAAGCACGCTGGCCGTTTTTTACAAAGCCAAACTTAGTAATACCATGGAGCCCAATAATTGTGTTCATACTTCACCAATTAATCTGAAAACCTATCTTCACACAAAAATTAACATATAAATACTTACAGCATTTTTATTCAAAATTTAGAAAAACTAAAATTAACCAAGAAGTCTCTCAACAAATGAATTAATAAACTGTGCTATAGCCGTATAATAGAACATTATTCAGCACTAATGCATCTATCAAGGTATGAAAATACAAGAAGAAATTTAAATACATATTGATAAGTGATGGGAGCCGCTATTAAAAAGCTACAAATTATATGATTGCAATTATATGACAGCCTGGAAAATACAAAAATATAGAGGCTATAGAATAATCAGTGGTAAACAGTGGTGAGAGAGGGATGGAGTACAGATGAGTAGATAAAGAATATGGGATTTTTAGCCCAGTAAAATTATTCACTATGATATTGCAATAGTGGATGGAAGACATCGTGTATTTATGAAACCCCACAGGATTGTACATTACAAAGAGTAAACCTTAATTTATGCTAATTTAAAAATCATTTAGGTAGAGGAGGGATCTCAGGAAGAAATGAGGATTGCTACAATAGAATCTGACTGCATTACAAATTTATCAAACAACCTCACTGAAGAGGACAATGGTAAAAGGAGGTGGTGTGAGTGTCTTTGGAAATGAATTAGTCCAAAGGCAAAGGGAATTGCTGATAAGCACCACACTCTAGTTTATAAAGTCATTTTGCCGGGGGCAAGGGTTAACAGCTATAGTAATGCTATACTGTATACTAGAATACAATGAGTAAGAAAATGGAGGGTCAGTGGTAGAATCCAGATTTCCCACTGATAGAATTAAAATTCACAGATAAGCAAGAGGAGGAAGCTACCATAAAATAATCCATATAATAATAGATTAGAGCTGGGGGCAGTAAGAACTCATGTTTAGCTTAGTATAGATGCAAATAGTTATACATAGAAGTATCTGTATATTTGTATATAAACACATACATTATTTCTCTATCGGCTGACAGGGCCTAAAATAAAAGATACTCCGCTAACCTCTAGCATACCTAGTGGCCTTAATTTGATTTCTAATATCATTTCCCAGTAAAAGGAAACAGAGATCCTTGGAAAAATGGCTGGATTTAGGACTGGGACAGGACTTCTACAAAATGAGGTTTAAGCATCATATGGTGCTCAAAATAATTTTTACAAATATTTCCATAGGGCTATTGCAAAGCAGCACAGCAGCCAACTAAAAGGGCTCCCCACGGCAAAGGCGGTAAATTTGAGAACAAGATGAACATAATGCAAGTGGTATTGGATTATATATAACCCGAAGTATAAAATAAATATTCATAAATCTAATCTGACATAAATGAGTGATTGGGTAAATGTATAAATCCAGAAACGTGATCAGTTTTCCATGCAGAATAATTCCGCATAATGTATTGCGCCCTCACGCAGGGGGACATAACTCCGAACTCTCCAGGCTTGGGTGTGCTTAGTGACTCCCTTCAGAAGCGCACAGTAATGAACCGGAGGCAGGCACTCCCTTGACAGTGCAGAAGCCTGGTGAGCTCTACCTAGGAGAGGTCAGCAAGGCCACCTTTGACATTCACAAACCATGCTGACACTACATACATTTAATATGATGTGATGAAAATGTCACTTCACCCCTTTGTCTTACTGCCAGTGCCTCATGAGCTGTTTTAGCATGAGGGAAACATGCCAGTAGTAGGGAATTCTACGAATACCTGACTAGTACTTCTAAAACCTGTCGAGGTCATCAAAAACAAGGAAAGTCTGACAAACTGTCACAGCTAAAGGAACCCAAAGAGACACGATGATAAACATGGGTATCGCCTTGATTGGGTCCTGAGAGGGGATGAGGACAGTATGTGTTAACTAAGGAAATCTAAAAAAATTATAGATTTAATTTACAAAAATGTACTAATATTGGTTGTTAATTATAACATACTAATGTAATGTATCATACTAATATAAGATGTTAATAACTGTAGAAACTTGGAGCAGACTATATGGGAACTGTCTGTACCGTTCTTTCAATTTTTCCTGCCAATCAAAAGAGTCCTATGAAATAGTCTAATAAAAATAAATAACATCAGGTATCATAGGGTTTCTATAAGGATCAGAAGAGATAAGGTATGAAAAAGAGCTTGGAATATTAAAGTGCTCCACTCGAGAGTGTATGATTCCTTGTAAGAAAGTAAATTTTAATTGTTTCTGGTTTAAAATGTGTATTAAAATCGAGATTCTTACATTCTGATTTCTGGATTAGTATAGTAATAACTAAATTATATTTCAGTGATTAAAGAAAGGAGAATATGTATTCTAAATTTTTTTCATACTATCCATATTAACCAAAAATTATTTTGACCATTGTAATTATGTAACATAATGATTTGAAACTTGCATAGGGGAAGGAAATTTCTCTTCAAAAACTAGCTAATTAGCTGAATGTTTTTGTAATTGCTCATGACAAGAAACAAAATGTTAATGTAAAAAAACTGAAATAAAGCTAACCTGTGCTCTTGCTAATTTTCTTTTCAAACTGTGCTTTAATCAGTAAGATAAAGTATAGAATTGAGAATGACTCTTTAATTATTTTTAGAATAAGGAAGGCTTAATGTGGATGTATTTAAAGATTTTGGATGCATACATAGTAAAAAGTTCTAAATAAACATTAAGAGTGGGGAGGTTGTATCCTTTATAAATCAGGTGTTTTGTTGAATTTTACACTACTTTCAGTGAAAATCAACCACTCAGCAATAAATCAGGCAATTACTTTCAGCTGGCTTTCTCTAGATTTCTCTAAAATAATAACCTGACAAAAGTTTGAAAAGACAATATTGAAAGAGGCAATATTCTTTTTTGAACATTTCTGACCCAAAAAGTATAAATAGTGCAGATAGCAAGGTATTGAAGTGTTTAATATTTATAGCTCTTGGCACTCATTCTATGCTGTATACTTGATTAACGTGTAATTGTTGTATTTTACATCTCTATCAAAGTTGAAAATTTATGTTTGGCCTCTCTTTGTATTAGCCCAATTTTTCTTCTTTTGCAAAGGCAGTGTTAGTTCAAATGTAAATCTTTTTGAATAAAATAGCCTTTATGGATGTCAAGGGATGGAAAAGCATGTTTCAATAGTTTGATTACTTTGCATAGTAACTGAGAACATTGTTAGAGAAGTAGTATACTTACTAAAGAGAAAGAAAAAGGAAAACAATCATTACCTGACAGCCAGTTGTGTGTCAATAAAGAGGGTTTGCCATGCAGTAACTTACTGAATAACACCATGGGAAGGAAGTATTATTATTGCCATTTGGGTTTTTTTCAATTTATTGACTTTTTGGGAGAGAGGGAGAAAGGGTAAGGGGAGGGAGGGGAAGAGAGAGAGAGAGACATCAATTTGTTGTTCTTTCTATTTATGTATTCATTGGCCTGAACAGGGATTGAACCCACAACCTTGGTGTATCAGGATGATGCTTTAACCATCTGAGCTACCCAGCCAGAGCATTATTGTCATTTTAAACATGAGAGAACTAGGCTCAGTTTGTGTAAATAACTTACTGTGTGAAATTATGCAGTCAAGAGCATACAGTGGAGGCATCCAAACTCTGGAAATTCTGACTCCAAAATCCATCTATTTTGCACTATACAGCAAGTCATTATAATCATTGACTCTGTTTCTACCATATGACCAATATCATTGTCCACCAAAAGCAAATAAAAATGTGTAGGCTAACCTCCACTAAAAGATAAAGAAATAAAAAGAAGACCATGTGAAGACAGAGGTAGGCATTCGTTAGAGTTATACTGACACAAATCAAGGAACACCTGGGGCCACTAGGCACAGGAAGATGGAGAAACTGAGGCCTATCACTTTGGCAAATTAATTGCTCTAGATCTGCTTAGCAGCAAACTGCAGTATAAAAATTTTAAAAAGCCATTCATAGGGTTAACAGACACTGTAAAACTCGAGCATAACACGTATTTAAAATACGGTGGAACCTCGCTTCTTGAACTTCATTCATTCCAGAAAAATACTGGAGAAGAAATTTGTTCAGAAACACAATCGCCTTTATTTGTTGCCTGAGGGATGTGTAAACTACCTTACAGGTACCAGCATGAAAGGGTTTTCAGGTAGAGAATTGAGGCCTGAAGTTTTGTTTTGTTTTTTTAAGATAACAGACTTTTTTTTGTGAACAACTTGGTTGAGAACAGAATTGTTTGAGAACCAGGGTATTTGGGAACTGAGGTTTGACTGTGCAAATGAAGAGCATAAGGAAATAGACTTTTTCATTTAACATTTAGCTCTTTCTAGATCAAGGGTAAAAATAGGAAACTGAGTAGTCTAGAGTAATTTCTTCTGTACCTAATTTGAAAATCAGCATGTATACATCAAACATACTAAATCACTCTAGTGTGCTCTGGTAGCAAATGGTGGGAAAATAGCTGATTATAAAACGACTGTAAAACAGAAACTGAGGGGGGTCACTTCAAAGTTTCTCTTGGTCTTGGTAGTACCTGATGTTCATATTTAACAGATCCATCATGGTTAGTCACTCAGAATAAATTCTTTCTACTTAAAAAACAATAAAGAAAGGAGGAAGAAAGTAAGGAAAGCATTTTGGATGGGTAAGTAATAAATAATAGGCTTTTAAATAAAAGTTTTACATATTTCTCAAAGAAAAATAAACTTGAAATGATAAATGGATTTGATAATAAATTACCAGAATGATAATCATACAAAACATGAATTAAACATACTTGCAGGCAACTTCATGTACATTGAGTCATCAGGGGTAACTGTTATTTTTTTCCTACAGATTACTCAGGTAGAGTCTTTAGAAAGTATTTGAAAATAAATAGTAATTCAATCTTTTTTTTTTTCTGGAGAAAACTTGTCTGGGGGGCATTTCTTCAAATAACATCAGCCATTAGTCAATTGTAGATCTAAAAGAGATAGCTAAGGTTGTTTTTACTTCCTTTGATATTTCCATATGGAAACAATGTGATTGTACTTTTTACTAGATAGAAATCCAGTCATATGAGCTCTTGTTTTTCTTTCTGTATAAATCTTATCTATCTTATTTTTCACTTATTTTCTGTTTTGACCCTCACTATCATTCCACAGTTGGACTTTTAAATCAATAGCCATACTATTTACATGCAGGGCCAGTTTATAACAGCAACCTTACTAATACTTCTTTTGGTCTTCAACCCTAGCACATGTCAAGATATTAGAAAGGTAAAGACTCACATAACTGTCCCTTTCACTAGGTAACATTGTTAGTGGAAATTAGGCTCTTCCATGAGATTGTGAGGAAAGCATTCCACGAACCCACGCAGGCAAGACTATAGTGTAGAAAGACGGTTGATTTAAGTAAAAATAGAAGCTGCCTCCTACATTTCCAATTTCCCACCTCTCTTCATCCCACCGTGGAAAAAAGTCCATCAGTGTCCTTAGCAAGGCCAAAGCAAAAGCCAATTTCCTGAGTTTCTGCTTCATATTAAGGTTTAGTCTTTTGGAACACATACCATCTGCTGCTGGCCCCAGTAGCTGCTAAACCCATGTGCTCCTGGGTGAGAGAGAATGCATGACTGAATGGGTGACTGCAGGTCATGAAAGAGAGAGGGTGGCGGGAGGGAGAGGGAGAGAGAGAGAGAGAGGGAGCTTCTTTGTTCCCCTGGGATTATATTAGTTTGGGTGTGGGATGGACCGGGTGCTTTTTCAAAAGATCCAATCAACTTCCCAGGCTTTCATGGGCTTTTTGATGAGTCCACCCATGAGCCAATCCACTGTTCTTCAGGCTAGACTGGCAAGCTTCTATGGTCAAGCACCTACCCCTGCACCATTTGACTTTGATTGCACATGTGCCTGCCTCCCCCTCATCCCTCTTCTGAAATCTGGCACTGAAAGGGGAAGTGGGGAGTGTTAATCCCCTTGGTAGAGAAATGTTTGATACCCTGGGGAGGGAAGGTGTAGCTTCCTGGTGAATCAAATAGGTTTATGCTCCCCAATTTATTAAGTTCAATATTTCATTACCTTTGCAGCCCTTTCTTATTAATAATTAGCTAACTACCTACAGTAACAGTAATAGAATTGAACTTATAATTAACTTTGATTTGGCTACCAGAGTGAACTTATTTGCATTGTTCAATTTGAAAGCCACCTGTTCCAAAGGGCTACTTAAATTTAAGTTAATTAAAATTTAACAAGAAAATCAGATACTCAGTTCCATTAACCACATTTTAAATACTCAATAGCTATATATGGTTACTGGATACTATATTGGACAGTGGAGAGTCGTCCCAGTATATCTACAGAGGACACAGCCTAAGAGCCCCCAATGGATACTGAAATCAAAGATAGTGTTGAGCCCTATATATCCCATGATTTTTCCTATATGTATACATCTATGATAAAGTTTACTGTATGTTAGTCACAGTAAGAGATTAACAACAATAACTAATAAAAGAGAGCAAATATAACATTATACTGCAATAAAACTTATGTGAATGGTTTTAGGGCCATTACTAAGTAAAATAAGGGTTACTTGAACAGAAGCACTGTGATACCTCAGCAGCTGATCTGATAACCAACGCAGCTACTAAGTGACTAACAGGTAGTTGGTGCATAGAGTCTGGAGACATGGAACAAAAAGATGATTCCTCCTGGGCAGATGGACAGCATAAGATTCCATCATAAGATCACTGTCAACCATGGGTAACTAAAATGCAGAAATCAAAACCACAAATTAGGGGGATGCTGCTGTATATATTAAACATGTCCATCTTCAGGAAAAGTTCTATTAGATAGCACTACTACAGTAGATTTTTACAGTAAGTTAAATCAAAACGTCCCCGTGGCGTTCAGTAAATGTATACTAAGTCCCCACCTGTGTGAATCGAAATTGCGCCTGGCTAGACTGCAAAACTGGAATGGGAAAGTTGTCGTTAGGCAGGTTTACAATCCTATAGTAGCCTCCTTGGCCTTTTGTCCTATGGCATTGTTTGTGTATAACGACTACAGCAGTAGCCGACACAAACAGGAGAACCACCTTGCTTAGGACTGTATAGTTAGATGATGTAACAGTCTGACTTCATTTTTTGGTATTTGACTACTGACAGCTTTCAAGCCTCAATTCTCCCTCTTCTCCTTCTGTTTCACATCTGGACAAGCTGATAAAAAAAAACAAAAACCCAGTTATTCCCACCTTTGGCACAAGTGGCAAATTCAAGCTAAGATTGGGAACACTCACCCTATTTATTCCCATTCCCCAGACACCATAAACACTCTAAGCCAGTCTTATTTCCTTGTTCTCTCAAGTGAGTTTTGAAGTCACCCTGCTCCCTACAGAAAGCCTTGTTATGCAAGGAAACTTTTCATTCTCTCTTTGTGTCTATGTGACGCCATCAGCTTTGACATCTGAACCAAATTTGGTGAGGGTCAATAATGCTTTCTCAGGGTGGCCTACAACAGGTAATAATACAGTAGCAAAGAGGTTCCCCATGTCTTGGTTCATGGTGTTCTATTTATTAAGTAGTTAATAAACATCTTAAGATGTATTTATATCTTAAAAACTTAGTGCTATTTTAAAATAATAAACATAAATGAAAGTAGGTTGTAAAGCAGTATCTAACAAATGTCACTGTTTTGTTCTTGAAAAATCTAAAATATCTGAGAGTTGCCTCTGTGAATTCACTCTCTGGTCACCCTTGAGCATCCCCAAAATTTGACAATAGCAGGTGCATATGAAGCCCTCGACCCACCTGATTTCAGCCCAGCTGAGGGTGTCACTTCCAGGCCTATTACCAACATCGTATATTCAAGCTTTGTGCCTTGATGTCGCTTTGCTTTTGTACCTCAGGGTTTTCTCCTAAGCCATGGAATGCCACTTAGGCCACATGTAGATGCACCTTAGAAGTTCAGAAAACTGAATGCCTATGGATGAAGCCTCAACCAGGGAAAATGGGAGTTGGGTAAAGCCCTCAGATTTCCCATCTCTTGGTGACAAAAGTCTGAGGTACATTCACCAAGGTTCTTAGAAGGATATCCAATAGAATTAAGTGACAGTATTAGTAGTCCATAGCAAAGGTCAGTTTAATAAAGCAACTTAAAAAAATGTTCGTCCTTTCCTGTCTCATTGTCCTGCTCCCTCAATTGTGCTTCCTAGGCTAGCCTTTCAAATAAGCTAACATCAGCACACAAGTTCTTATCTCAGGAAAGGCTCTAAATATTCTAATTCTAGTCATGAAACAAAAGAACATAATTTTTTATGTTACCCTGCTTGTTACCATCTAGCTCCTTCTAAACTCCTATATATATATAAGAAACCACATGGAATTAAATTTAAGTCTCTAGATGAACACTGTTAGGGTTCCTCCTTGCATATACTGGATGAATCTTGGACAGATGTGATAATGTGATGTAATAGGAAATATCTGTTTGGTCTTTGTTCCCAGTTCTTGGAACAGAGATCCCAAAACCCTTGGAATTTCCTTAGTGATGAGGGTGAGAAGGGTGTGTTTTGTTATTTATAAAAAAAACCCATTATAACCTTACCTGAGTTTATGTTTATGAGGTAACCCATGAAGGCACCCCTACTTAGCTTCAGGGTAGGGATTACCAAAGGAACCAGCCATGTGATTAAAGGACCAGGAATTCCAGCCCCATACCCAGCATCCCAGGGGAGGGGGACTGGGGATAGACTTAATCACCAACTGTCAGTGATTTAGTCCATCACGCCTACTTTTTGGAACCTTCATATAAACCTTCAACAAAAACATTCAGGGAGCTTCCAGGTTGGTGAACACATCAACGTCTGGGGAGAATGAAGCCCCTAGGAGGGCATGGATGTTCTTTCCTCTACCTCCATATCCTGCTTCATGCATCCCTTCCTGAGTTATAATTAGTAGAATGTTTTCCTGAATACTATTAGCCTTTATAGAAAGCTACCAAATCTGGAGAGGATGTCTTGGGATAGCCTGATTGGATATATGTGTGAGCAACTTAGGGACCCACAACGTTCAATTGGCCTCTGAAATGGAGAGTAGTCTTGTGGGACTGAGCCCTTAACCTGTGGTGCCTGTGCTAACCCTGGTAGAATTCAATTAAATTATGGGCATCCAAATTGTATCCACAGAGAACTGGAGAATTGCTTGGCAAGGAAAACTCACTTATGTGGTGTCAGAAATGTGAGTATAGAAAGGATTTTTCCCTTTAACAGATATGAGAAATATAAGTCTTTTCATATCTGGAAATTTGCTGTAATTAAATTTAGTTTATCAGGTTGTTGGAAGGAGTCAACAAGATAATACCTATAAAGAAAATAGTGCTAGAGTGGGCTCATGTTAGATATTATTGTTAAATGAACATGACTTGGAAGGGGTCTTTTCGTTTCTATTTGCACAGTTTACCACATATATAAATTATACTGTGATGGGTGAACTGTATTTTCTAGCTGCATTCCCGTTTCACAGGGCTGTCTATAAGGTGCTGGATTTTTCTGTCTCAAAGCACGACCCCATTGATTCAGTCTACAAAAGAGTTATCTGTGTAATATATCATGTACTATCACAGTCAAAAGTATAAAACATAAAGGTAGTCTATGAATCTGATCTAATAACAGTAAAGTTATCCCTATCCTTCCTTTAAACATGGAGATTCTTAAGTGGCAAGGATGTAAAAGATTTTGAATTGGATCTTTTGTCTGGGAAAAATATTCTTAAGTCAATAGAAACAAAGTAGAAAAGTAAAGTGAAAACTATGCTTAGCAAATAAGGCCTATGGTACCACAAACGACGAAACAATATTTTTTCCTACAAAATAATAATATACTTCGGCATAAATTATTCAGAAATTGCATTAGAGATTTGAAACAACTTCTGGCATTTTAGACTTCATTTTAATTGTCCAGAATTTTCAAGCAATTGGGACAAAGGTTAGTAGTATTTTTCGCTTGATTTATCTAAATAATTATCTCAATTTTCCACTTCATTTTCTGCATGTCAATATAACCTTGGGCTATTTCTGTAAAGAGTTATTTGACACAGTGTAACTTTTCTCTGCCTTTTAAAATAGAATGTGCCATATTTGGGTTTTCACAGTAGTAAGTGAAATGAAGCTTTAGGAATTAGGCAGGTAATATAAGTAAGTTTGATAAATGTAATTAGCCAAGCAGGGTAACACAAATTTACATTTAATTTTACTGCAGTTCAATGAAGTTGGTTTTAGCAATTTGAGTATAATAAATTCAGTTTTCTTGCAAGCATTTTTCCCTCGGGTTACTGCTACCTTTCCTTTTCAAGGCTACTATTTAAATGAAAACATACTGGTAAGGGTCAATTCAAGGATCGTGTATAAAGGACCCATGGACAAAGGCAATGGGTGGTGGAGGATTGAATGTGGGATGTGGGGGTGCATAGGGCAGGAGAGAGTAATGGGGGAAATATGGGGCAACTATAATTGAACAACAATAAAAAAACTCAGCACAATAAAAAATAAATTTTCTTTTCAATCAAAAAAATAAACAAAAATATACTGGTAGATATAATAATGTCTTTATGAATTTTTCACTCATTCTGCTTTAATTTGAAGGCATACTTCATTAATTAACATTTGAATAATGCCTTAAAGTTGCAAAATAGTTTCATGTACAGTAAGTGATCTATTATTTTCCTTTGAGATATTTTGGTGAAGCAGACACTAATAGTGATGATTTTCTGGTTCAGAGTTGCTTCCTTATTTCTAGACATAATGCTAATTGTGGTAGAGAGATTACTTTCCCCTTTCTCACTGTTTTAGAATTATAGGTCTAGGTTTTTTAAACTTTGATACTGAAGTGCCCCTGACTATAGTACATAGAGTATATTTCCCTGTCCCATTCATGTGGCACTTGACCATATGATTTGCTTTGGCCTGCAGAATCTTAGACGATATGTGGCAGATAGAAACTTTAGATGTGGATGATTTGCTTTGGCTTTTTGCACTCCCTTCATCTTGTCCTTCTACCGTCTTTATGAGAAAAGCACATTCTCACTGCTAGCCCCAGAATGAGATATGAGAACAGAACCCTACCAGGCTCACAGGCTGGAGCCAATTTCAGCCCACCAAATGAGCAGAAAGCAAGAAATATAAATATTTGTTGTTGCAAATGACAAGTTTGGGTATGATTTGCTACTGCAACAAAACATTCTGTCTAATATAAATATATAAGATTGAGGCTCCCGTGGTAATGTATGTACTATGAGGTTCTACTCCCTTCCCTTGACTGATTAGCCTAGGTATGCAAATCTCAAGCCCAGTGAGGCTTAGTAACACAGAAGAGAACAAGAAAGCTATTTCTAGCCTTTAAAGGTTATGTATTATAAAAGTCAGTACCTTTTCTGTCCATCATGTAGCAATGCACTCATTTCATCCACATGAAATCAAGAACCCAATTCAATGAAGGATACCTCAAATATGAAGAAGAAACTATTGAAGTAGGTGGGTACAACTTACAGAATTTGTTCACCAGTCAAGTGATAAAGGTGAAAGAAATTCCAAAAAAATAATTCTGGCTAAAATTCTCTAATTAATAAATCTTAACCTGCTAGATAAATAATGTAGTTTACCTTGAACAATAATTTCAACTATCTTGGGATGGTAGTATCAGATACTTGGGATGTCAAAGTGGTTTGCTTAATGTCATAGATAAATAATGTAAATAGTTATGATAATAATTTTTGCTAAATTTAAAGTTAATTTCTATAATTACGGCATTTTGGTATTTGTAAATTTAAGACAATAAGTAATGCTGAGGACTCTAACATAAGTTTTGTGACTCCAATTTTTGTTTGTTTTTAGTTTTAATTTTTAAGTTTTTTAAAATTATAATTTATACTGTGACTCCAGTTTTACATTTAATTAATATTTCACTTTTGCATATAATTGAAAAAATTTATTAAATTTTACTAGATACTAGTTACTATTGCAATGTTTAGAAAAACTTTAAGATGTGTTTTATTTCTTTATCACAGTACATTGATTTGGTTCCCAAAGATATATCCACATCCATAGGCCTGGAACCTGTTCATGTTACCTTACCTGGAATAAGAACCTTTGCAGGCTTAAAACTAAATTCAGGCTGTTGAGTAAGGTGATTACTTTGGATTATTGGGTGGGCCCAAAATGTCATCACAAGTGTCCATATAAGAGGTGAAGGAAGGTGTCTTAGTTCTCAGGCCTTCAGCGTTGGAATGGAACTATACCTTGGTTCCCCAGGGTGGCCAGCTTGCCAGTTGAAGATCCTGGGACTTCTCAGCCTTCATGTCAGCTAAATACTTATAATAAAACTCTCTCTCTATATACAACTGTTTTAGTTGGGATTCTTCAGAGAAACAGAACCAGAAGAAGAGGGACTTGTTCTTGGCTTTTTAAAAATTTATTAAACCCTCTTCATTAGGTAAATTGATTCTGTTCGTTGTAACCCAAAGTCTTTAATATTACATTTAGGAAGAACAATGGATTCTTGACAGTAGAAATTCCATGACATTTTCTCAAAATGCTCATACTGTTTACCATTGCAAAATAGAATCCACAACTCCTACTTGCTCGGCAAAAGAAGCAAAGTGCAAAGTTATTTCAGGAACCATAAGAAAAAAGACTTTCCATAATAATAAAAATTAAATGTATTTCTTCACCAATTCCACTACTTTTAACAGGCAGAGACCATAACCTATATAAAATGAAAAATATATTTCCTTCATAAAGTAAAAAGGAAAGTTACCAGTAAAAATCTATTTTAATTTAACAATTTTAAGAAAAATTATTATGTTTCATGATTTCATATATCAAAACTTCCTTTAAAACATGTAATAAAAGTGTCTGATTTAGAAACATTTAATTTTATCTTTGCATTTGTACTATAATTTAAATATTCTTTATGCTATGCTTATATTGCTAATTTTTTCTTAAAAAGTAAAACTAAAAGGTTACCTTATAGGAAACAAATAAAGAGTTAATACAAGAATCATTGGCTTTAAATTTTTTCTATGTCAAATGCAAAGAAATAATTATTATTGTGGCCCTGGAACTAAAGACATTATCTAATTTATTTTTTAGAAGAAAATATCAGTTTAGGATAATATATTTCAAAACTGTTTATGCTCATTAAGCACAATAGATAGGAGTAATTAGTCACATTTTAATCTTCCATTATCTTAATTGTGGAAATCGGAAGTTGGTTTGTACACTAAACTTACGAATGAGAGACTTTTCTATTTGGTTCCTCTTTAAAATTTTGGATTAAGTTATTAAATTACATGCAATGGCTTTATTTCCTAGTATATAATTCGATCACTTTGACAAAGCTCCTCTTTGAAAAGATATTTAATAAAGTACTTTTAAATATAATTGATCGGAAATAATAGCATATTCTGAAATCTTTTTTACTTCATTAGGATAATCAAAAAGAGATGTTAAGAGCCCAGGGTTTGAATGATCTCTGTGTCCATTAAATAGTGAGATGAACCATTAATGTTATTGTATGACTAATTAAGACTTCTAAAGTTTTGTAGACATGAAAAAAAAACAAAAAAAATAGCTTCCTACCTTCTTCATACTTTGAGGAATCAGTTATGTTAGTAAAAGCACATTACTTCAAAACTGAACAGCTAGTGAAATGTTAGTGCCTTGCTAGGAAGTTTTGAAGAACCTAGGTTAGTAATTTTCAACTTATTTGGAAGCAGTTTGATCCTATTGGTCATTGCTTTTAAGATTCGTAAGTCAGAGTAACTTTTACTCTTAGACTAATCATTCCCCACTAACAAGACCTTCTGAGTATTCTATTCAATGCACCTTGAATTACAAGAATTTTTTAGTCTGATTGATGGGAACAGACATTTTTTCAAGCCTATGTGAGTGCCAGGTACTCTACCCTTGACTCCCTGCAGGTGACTCTGTCTCCAGTCTTGGATAACTTCTTCACACCTGCTGTGATTAGTGCTCAGCCAAATACTTAAAGGGAGACCTCTGTATATTCCCAGGGTCCTCTATACAGTTTTCTCCTCTCTAGTACTGTGTCCTACAAATTCTAGTCACATCGGACTTGCCAGACTATCAGTTAACTGCCAGATTTCACATAGATATCTCCTCCTTGCACTCTGGTCTCCAACTCCCACAGGATACACAGTGGACTGAATGTCTGTGTCCTCCCAAATTTGTGTGTTGAAGCCCTAAACCCCAGTGTTACTGTGTTTAGATGTAGGGCCTATTAGGAGGTGGTAAAAGTTAAATGAAGACATACGAATGAGACCTAAATCTAAAAAACCAGTGTCCTTATAAGAAGAGACACAGAGTTCTCTCTCTTTCCCTGCCATGGGTGGACACAGTGAAACTCTGCAAGCCAAGGACAGAGTCCTTAGCAAAAATAAAACTGACCAGCACCTTGATCTTATATGTCTTGCAGCCCCCAGAACTGTGGGAAATAAATTTCTGATGTTTAAACCACCCAGTTTGTGGTATTTTGTTAGAACAGCCTGAACAGAGTAAGTAAGACAAGACACTAAGCTGGGGCAATAGTAGGCCTCGGATCATTTGTTTCCTGCTAACCAGTGTCTTGAAAATCATTGTTTTATATATTTTTCTGTATTTTTTAAGGAGATTAAGTCTAGGCCAGAGCATTAGCCTTCCCCAACACTTATCTGATTAGTGTTTCATGATACACTTTTCTCCAAAATCTTACTTTCAACCTATCTTCTTATGTTTTGAATTGTTCTTATAGATAGCATAAACTTAGGTGTTTCTTCCCCAGTGACATATAAAATAATTATTAGTATAATTTAATTTTCTTCTATTATTTTATCATTTTTTTGTTTTGACCTTCTATTTTTTGTTCACTGTTTCCACATTCCTTCTTTCTTTTGCATCATTTGTATATACAGGATGGGGCAAAACTAGGTTTACAGTTATTCATATGGAAAAACAAAACAAAAATTAATAAATAATAATACAAGAATAAGCTCTGTTTCATGTACTCAAAGCTGCAGACTTACTTTTGCCATACCTTGTATTCTAACATTCTATTTTTATTTCTCTACACTTTTTACTTGAGGGGGGTGGCACTACATTCTTCCACATTATGTTCTTAGTAGTTGCTCTAGGGAGACTACATATATGTATCTTAAGATTTTATGATCTACTAGAGTTAATATGTTGCCACTTCTAGCAAAGTGCATAAGTGTGACAATAACAAAGGCCTTTGCCCAATTCCATGTATTAAAATCACTCACTGGATAATATCTACTTACTTCAAAAACCCATCAGATAATGCTATGTTTTGTGTTTGTCATCTTACTTAAAATTAATTATTCTCCTATTTTGAATAAAGTATTGAATTCTCACAACTATACAGATTCTTTTACTTCTACCTTGTATTGTATAATTGATACGTGTATTATATCTACAGATGCTAAAAACCACCCCGATGGTATACCTTTTGTTTTCACAAGTCATGGATTACTTCTAAAATTTAAGATGAGAAAGATACTCTTTTTCATTTACTCATATTTTTTACATTTTTTCTTGTGACTCATCCTGCCTATTTAAATTCCAAATTTTCCCTCTGGTGTCATTTCCCTTCATATAGGAAATATTTCTTTTAGAGCAGGTTTGGTGGTGATACATCCTTTAAATTTCCTTTCATCCAAGAATTTCTTTATTTTGCTGAATATAGAATTCTGGTTTAGCCTTTCTTTTTTTTTTTTTTTCCAGCACTTTAAAGATACTGCTCTATTATGGTCTCCATGTTTTCTGATGAGAAGTTTGCAGTATTCAAATGATTTATTTCTCGTACATAATATATAAGTTTTCTCTAGCTCCTTTCTAGATTTTTAATTACCTTTGTTGTCATCAGTTTGATTGTTATGTGCTTAGGTACAGTTTTTTTTAAATGTAGCCTGTTTTAGATTAACTTCATGAATCTGTGAATGTACATAGTTCACGAAATTTAGGAATATTCTTCATGTTTTTGTTTTTGTTTTCCTGCAACATCTTTTTCTCCTTTCCTTTGTGACTCCAATGGTATGAATAGTTTACCTTTCTTATTATACCACAGGTCTCTGTCATTTTTAGTCTTTTCTTCTCCTTGCTTTTTTTCCTTGACAATTTGAAATAACCTAAATTCAACTTCCCTAAATTCTTCCTCCATCATCTCTATTTTGCTCCCATGCTGTGAATTTTTATTTCAGATGTTGTAGTTTTTAATTTGTAAAATTTCCATGTGATTTTTTTATACTTTCTTTTTGTCTCCTAAAAACTTTTATCATTTTGTTTCAAGTGTAGTTACCTTTATATCACTGAGCATAACTGTAATAGCTACTTTACTGTCTCAATCTGATAAATCCAATATCTGGATCATTTTAGACTATCATCAATTGATTGTATTTTCCCTTCAGACCCAGTGTCATTTCTCTGAATGTTGGTATATTTTCATTCTGTCTGTTATCTTGAAGATTTTGAATATTAGATTTGTGTAAATGCTTGGTTCTATCAAAATATTCCAGAGCAGAAGTCAATTTTAGTTTTGCATACAACATGGTCTCCATGGTGAAGTGTTAACTCTGCCATTGTGGTCCAAAAATGCCCATAAATAACATATTTATGAATATCTGTGGTTGTGGCCCAATAAAACTTTATTTACCAGAACAGGCAGTGAACTGGTCTTGTCCAATGGGCTTTCATTTGTCAACAGTTTGCTCCTGATAATGTTGATGTATCTCTTTTAATAGGCATACATTCCAGTTAGATTTTGACTACATTTTGTCTTGCCTTCTGTGGTCTGCAGTCCCAATGTCAGTTCAGCTATCAAAGCCTTTCATCTATTGCTCTCAGTCTTTCTATTTCATGTGACACTCAAACAAAGGCTGAATTTGCTTAATTAGTCCATCTTCAAATTCTCTGCTATACTTTTTTGTGTGTTCCCCACACATGTATAAAAGTTTGACAGTTCGGTAGAAATGGAAACTGAGGTTCAGTTCTCAGACTTCACTAGGTTGCTTTTTACTTACAGCACAGAGGTAAGTCAAGGACGTGTGCAGGTCTCTATCTCTATAAACACAGAATTAGGAGAGATCCTCCAACTCTTGTCCCTCTAGATTTCCATAACCTCTATCTGAAGATTTTTTCTTGGTCCTTTGGCCCTAGGAACCATTTTAATTTTTTTTTTAAAGCTTTACTTATCTATATCACCACCACCATGGAAAAACTGACTGAGGTCTGTCTAGCCTCGGATCAACAATTCAAGGTAAAAAAAAGAGAAAAATTAGGAAATTCATCTCCCTTATATATTGCATTTCCAGGTTATACTTTCCCCTACCAGCCATCACGTTTACTTTTTAGATATCTTTCATGTTTGCTTTCTGTGTTTTGTACAGAGTTTTTAGATGTAATAAGCATGAAAGACAGATTGTATAGTATACTTAGTATATCTTTGTTTATATAAGCAAACAAATCGAATCTGAAGACTTAAGTTTGGCCTCCTAATGGGTATTTCCAGTGCTAGTGACAAATATGTGAGCCCAAAATTTTCAGACTCAAATTTTCTGCTATGTGGCAAGCCCTCCATATTTTCAATAGTGGAGAATTTGATTAAACCAAGGGGACAGCTTAAATACTGCCACAATGGCAGAGACCAATTTAGGAGAACAATTATTTTGGGGACAACATATGATAAACCAGGAAACTCTACTTGCAACAAAATTTTTCATAAGAGGCCACCCCTAAGGAAGAATCGTCTGATTTTGGAAGTTAGGCATTGTTACTTTCTGATTACATGATTTTAGATACCACACAAGCACACAGACCAGTGTGAAGTTAGCTAATAAAATGAGTGTTAAAAATAGATGATTGAATTAGAGAGGAGGGGATATTTAATCCTAAAAGTGGAATGGAAGAAATTTCTCTCAGAAACATGATTTCTCTAGAAAGGGGAAATATAAATCATATAAATGTTGTTCTAAATCAATGTAGTCATTCACAGGGAAGTTTTTTTTTTCCGGTATATGTCATATGCCTTCACATATTTAAGGGTAAATGAAAGTGGAGCATATTTTCTCCTATTCCCTTATTACCAGGTGGCATGTTAAAATAAATCTTCCTTAAAAGACTTGAAAAACAAGTAAAATTGTCTTTATTAGTAGATATAATAATCTAGAGAGAAAATAATAAGGAATTTACTTAAAACAATTAGCATTAATGCATGAAGTTAGTAAGTTTGAAAAATAGAGACAAATATAAAATTACTTTTAATCCTTTTTTTCTTATATTACCAACAAATGTTAGACTTTGGAATTATAAATAATAAATTTACAAGACATCCAAAATAAAACCATACATACACGAAATATTTATAAAAATGAACAAAATATGTTTCAGACCTGTACACTGAAATTTCAGAACATTTTTGAGAGAAATTAAAGAACTAAATAAAGAGATTTACTGTGTTTGTTGCCCAATATTTTATTAAGATGTAATCTACCTTTCAACTGATGTAAAGATTTAATGTAATCCCTATCAAAATCACAGAACTTTTTCTTAATAGACATTTAGAAGCATGGTCTTAAACTTATATGTGAAAGCCTAGGACCTATATCATTCCAAACAATTTATTTAAACAATTAAGTGGGAAGACTTACACTAAATGATTTCAAGAAAACTACAATCTGCAGTAATAAAATTAGGGTGGTATTGGTGGAGGGATTAACATGCAGATCAATGAAATGTGAGATATATACTACATATGTTTAAATTATGCACCTAAAATATTTTCTCAAAATGTGTCTTTTTGCATCGTATGTGCGTGCGTACCTCAGAAATTCAAGGGCTCTGCCTATGTGTGTTGTGTGGGCGTGTTGAAGAATAGGATGTGTATTTTTTGTATGTGTGTAACAGGAATTCAAGGATGAAGTGTATATGTGTCTGTGTATCTCAGTAATTCAAGGACCGTGCAAACAGGTGTAATTTGCCACACTTACAAACTACAGAAAAAATAATGCTTTTAGTGTTGCATGCAGATCAAAACCATTTCAGATAGTTCAAAACACAAATGTCATATAAAAACTCTTAAAACCTAAAAATATTTGTAAACTTTGTAGTTATATAAATGTTTTTTAACAAAGGTTACATAAAATATCATATTTAATGAGCAAACATATCATCTAAAATCAGAAACACCGGTTTTAAATCACAATGTAATGGCTGTAACATCCAAAGTAATCAGATACAAAACACACTTCAGTTTCAGTCTTAATATTTGGCCCAAATCTTCTATTATGTTTTGACTTTAGGATTTAAAAATTTAGTTAGCCAAATGCATATTTTGAGATTATTTATAGCTCCATTAAACTGTTATAAAAATTATCACTTGATTATAGTGAAGATTCTGAAATTAGTATTTATGTCTTGAAACCTGAGATGTAGATAGAAATTTAGAAATAAATTTGTTATTCCAAATGCCATTAAAATTGTTCTTAATAATCTCACTTCCCTTCCTGGTATCCACTGAAAAAATTCTCTCTCTTTGTAGTTACTTGCTTCTGATAAGAACAATATAATAAAAGTGATGGATACCAGTTCCAAAACAGGTTGTAAGGACTGTAATTTTCATCCTGCCTCCATTCCCATGCCCTCTCACTTGCTGGCTCTGATGAAACAAGTTGCCATGTTGTGAACTGCCCCATGGAGAGGCGTACATGGCAGAAAAGTAAGAGTTACCCTCTGCCAGCAGCCAGCAAGGAAGTAAAACCCTGTTCAACTGTCTATAAGGAACAGAACCCAACCAATGCTAGAGTATGTGGAACTGTGAGTATGGGAGAGTGGCTATGGTAGGGAATCTTCACCAGTTCAACCTCCCAGTGACGGCAGCATAGTGGACACTTTTATTACCGTCTGTGAGAAACCCTGAAGCATATGACTCAGATGAGCTAGGTGCAAATTCCTGAGCTATAAAACTGTGAGATAATAAATGTTGTTTTGAGCCATGTCATGAGCATCTGTTCACAATATAGTCTTTCCTATAAGTCAGCCAGGCAACTGCTTGGCTAGCTGCCTACGGAGCAACCTGGCACCAAGGAATAGACAAGAGTCACACAAGGTGACTATGCTATTCACTCAGCTTCTGTTGAATGCAGTTTCAGTCAAAGTAGAACATCAACGTACAGTAATATCCTACTCACGCTCTAACAATCTAAGAGAAATATAACACACACACACACACACACACACACACAGAGCACGCAATGCAGAATAACAAACCCGGGTCCCAGAGTCTCAGTCTGCAGGTCCGGGAGACAGCACAGTGGGCAAGGGAGTTGTCAGAGTCTTGCAAGAAGGATCTTGAGCCAGGTGGGCAGCAGGGCAGAGCCTCCAGCAGCTGGCGCCAGGAGAGATCAGTGTGGCGTGAAGCGGCGCTCTGCTGTGTGGAGTTCAGCTGTCTCAGCAGTGGTCTGCAGCCTGCCTCAGTTATACCTTGAGAGTGGTGGACTCCACCCTTCTGGGTCTCTTGATAAGTGTCTTGGCAGAGCTCATGGCAAGTGGGGAATTTTCCCAGGAGCCTATCTATGAATGGTCTCAACTGCATTTTTTCTGTGAAATGCTTATTGTGTCTATTGTCTATTTTTATAGTTCATCTTGTGTGGGTTTAAAAATAATTGTGATATTAAATATTTTTCATCAGATAATAAATATATACTTACTTAGAAAAAACTTAACGCTCCTTTAAAATTTAACACTTTCAAATTAAGAACATTATAGTTTCAAATAAAATGTTTTTCAAAATTATTTTTTTTTAAAGCTTGATAATAAGAGTATTTGGATAGCGCTGTGGTTTCACGGTAGACAATAAATAACATTCTTACTTGCATTTTTGTGAAAAAGGGTATTTTAAATATTGTGGAACCAAAACAAAATATATAATACATGGAGACATTTTGAAAAGTTTAAAGTGTTAATAAAATTTAAGTGTTGTTATTATTAATTTACTTTAAAATATTTAAACAGACTATTATTGTCAATGGACAAATGTGCTTGAAGGCAGAATGGCGCACTGTTATATTATCAGGTGAAAGCTCACAATTAGGGAAAATCTATAAACTCCATTTTCAAGTTAGTTCTTGCACTACTGGCAGTCTATAATCTACAGTAATAGCAGTAGCTCTTCCTGGAGGTTGCATTACTTGGCTGCCTTGTCCAGAATTATACCCTGGAGTCAGCGTTGGATTCAGAGACTTGGTGCAAAGCCTCAGTTCAATCCTAGACAACATATTAAATGAAAGCATTCTGAGACTCCTGCTATTGAGAAACATCATTGCAATGCACACTGAGTTAGTGTTTTTTAACATATATTTTATTGATTATGCTATTACAGTTGTCCCAATGTTTCCCACTTTGCCTCCCTCCACCTGGTACCCCCCTTCCCTCCAACAATCCCCCACTTATTTCATGTCCATGGGTCATGCATATAAGTTCTTTGGCTTCTCCATATCCTATACTGTTCTTAACATCCCCCTGTTTTGTACCTACCAATTATGCTTCTTAATGCCTGCACCTTTCCTCCCATTCTCCCCCTTCCCTTTCCCAGCTGATAACCCTCCAAAAGACCTCCATACCTGAGTTGGTGTTTTTAATCCCATCATAAAGTCTTGTGCCTGAATGCCTGGAAAACATTTACCCATATTGCAACAATGTTTGTGCAGGTATTTGTCTCTTTAAGATATGATTTGCAGCCCCAAATACATTTTAAATTGGTGCTTTAGTCTCTAAGACAACCCAGGTAATAATTGAGTTAGGCCATTAACAAGATGTGCAATGAGTCATGAATCCCTCATATGTACTGTATGTTTTGCAGAGCTCCGAGTGCAGTGCCGAAGTCCTGCCCTGCGAACACAACTTTGTAAGATCATTGCTATTCAGAGGGCTGACCCCTTCCCCCTGCCCAGGCATATTAA
The DNA here is from genome assembly GCA_004026545.1 of Mormoops blainvillei. Lineage (NCBI taxonomy): Eukaryota > Metazoa > Chordata > Mammalia > Chiroptera > Mormoopidae > Mormoops > Mormoops blainvillei. The sequence continues at coordinate 167,907 of PVJD01002626.1, read as the reverse complement.
CCTGGTAAAATACATCAATAGTTATAAAATATATCACTTCACCTCTGGAAAATAACTATATTTCCTCAATAATGAAGATATTGTCAAGACGCCACTTTCTTCTTGGGAAGTATAGCTATTTAATATAAAGTTAGAAATTCTACCCTGGAGACAGCTATATCAGGGATATGATGAGAAAAAAATTAACCTCATAAATGCAAAAAAACTTTATTTGGAAGACAATCTTGCATCCATGAATCACAGAAAATTCTGCCCTGGAGGTAGTTTTATATCACTGTAATAAAGAAATTTCACATTGGAGATATGAATAGATCACAAACAAGATGGTGTCATTTTTTGCTTGGGAAGCAGGTCTTCTCCACTTTTTTTTCCCCATTGACCTGATAATCAATATGAACTGTCTTGTTTTCTTTCTCTGATATTACGCAAATTTCAGCTCTTTTTCTGTAAATCATAGGAAAAATGATAAAGCTTGTTCCTCAATGTGCTGATCAATCACACTCAATGGTAAATGACATTTATTGTAAGTGCTAATTTTTATTTTAATTAAATCAACTCATCTTTACAATTAAATATTTATATTACCACTCTGGAGATGCTTGGAGGTCATTTTTAAAAAGTTATTATATTTTTATGTCACATTTTGTGCTACCAAAAGAATTATATTACTTATAAACCATTTTAGTTGTAGTTGAAAACTATGTAGCTGTACTGTGCCAGACAATGGAGTATTTAAAAATGCTGCTAAACACTTGTATTATCTACAAAATTGAGAAAGTAAAGCAAAGAATATCAGAAAAACTAATTATGTGTGCTTGGAAAGTTAACTCAAAATTGAAAATTCTGAGGTAAAATAGAGTGACCCTGTGGAGAGGTTGCTAATGGGTACAGGGTTTTTTTTGGGGGGGTGGGGGTTATGAAAATGTTCAAAAATTGATTATGGTGACAGTTTCACAACTCTGTGAAATTTATACTTTAAAAGAGCAAATTGTATGATATGTAAATTATATCTCAATAATACACACACATTCTGTTCTAATACTCTTACTACTGAGGTATATAATAAAACAATAATGGTAATAACAACAGCAAAACATCTTCTCTTTGATATACTACTTACTTTCTTGGTATTATATAATTAAGAGAAAAATAAATACTACCAAGCAGATTAATAGTGTCTTGTAAATAATACAGCCTCATGAGAGGAGTAGGAATTATTTGAAGATATTAAGGTACTTTTAAGTAAATGCATAATTTAAATCTTTAAATGATACATAAAACTCTAGATTATAATGATTTGTCTATATTGCTAAGTAACCACTTTCTTATCAAAACAACATTGATATTTTTGATAACAAAAGCATTTTAGTCTCAAGTGCTAGATGACTTGTCCAAAGACATACAGCTTTTATTTAGCAGAATGCAGAATAAATTGAATATACATTATTTCATGACTAATCTGCAGCCACGTAATTGAAATATTTTTTTTCTGGATAAATATAGGAGTGTGGTGAAATGTAGATTGAAATAGAATCACACAGCTTAAAGTAATCTTATAAACCCTCCTTACATATGAGGTGACTTCAAATATGCAACCTTCCATTTTACCTACTGGGATATTTCAAAAAAAGTATATCTCCATATTTCAAAGAAGTAGATCTCTGGTAAATTGACTGTGTTACAATTAGAATTATAGATTAAATTTTAAGGGCTTGTTTATAATGTTTAATATATGCTTTTGAATATATAACATTACAAGAGCATTTATTTGCTATATCCCTCCACATTATGAAATATAAAATATAGCCCAATTTCAACTGGACAATTTTCTTTATGATATATAATTATAAAAGGAATGACAAATAGAGAGAATATATGTGTATTTTAGTTCTGTATGAAAAAAGCAAGGCTTGAGACCAAGAGAAATGGAATCTGATCAAGTCTGTTATCCATCCCTAACCTACTCCATTGTCGAGGAGCCCACTCATTCCCAAACAATCAACTATGCTCCTGTTGATGACACTGCTCTCAGTGCAGGAAGTGTTCTTCCACTTTCTGTCTATCTTCAAAATCTCCACTTAGGACTGAATCGATATTTTTCAAAAAGTCAGACTTCAGATATACAATGAGTCAATCCTGACTAATAGGCTAGAAACTACTGGATGGTGCCACGGTGAATTCACAAAGTCACTGAAAACAGAAAAACCAGGAAAACTAACATTTCAATGAAGTCCAATCTCAAGGGTTATGGCATCATAAGATAGTTACACATACAACTGAAGGTAAGAGACCAGGAATACCTATAAAAGAAAGGAAGAAATATGGTCTATAAATGAGCAAAATTTCTGAGCTAAGAGGACTAAAATGTCTGAGAAATCTAAGACTGACCTGTCAAAGTGCAACAGTCTTCTCATTGGCCACAAATACCATTTGAAACACTTATTTGAAACACATTCTTTCAAATAACTTACCTACTACAATCAACCTGTCTTAGTTTTTGTCTATTTTCTCACATCCATTTCCACATTTTCTGGAGAATTCAATTCTTCCAACTCCTAAGATTAAATGTTTGATAAGTAATGACTTTTTTAGTTGACAATTTATAAGTTGACTTATTTCTTTAAGATTTATACCTTCCCTACTTTCCAAGATATAGTGTCATAGCTTCAGTTCATTTGCTGTCTTTTTTAGTTTACTTGTAAGAAGGAAACATATCCCTCTAGTGTGAGGAAGTAGTCTATCATTCTCTAGAATAAGGGGTCAAGTCATAAAAATCATGCAAAATAAATTACCAATTTAGGCAGTCATAACATGGTCTTAAAATTGCCTAAGCACAATTTGTATGTTATGCAAATCTCTACCATTGCACCTACAAATATTGTCCTTTGGAAATTAGTTATCTAGAAAGGTTTATGTCCAAATCAATCATAATCAAATTCAACAGACCAACAGAGCTTTCCCAGAGAATTTAAAGATACACTAAATGAATGAGAATATTTTAAATATCAACTATTTTAAACTATAAAGTTATTAATGACTAAAACAAAAGTTCACTTATTAGAATAATAAGATGTATAGCTGTTATTTTAAAATCTACTTTCTTAACCTATGTGTCAATTAAATAAAATTTGTCAACATTTATGTATGTGGACAAAGAGATAAAGTTAGAAAAAAAAAGTGATGTGGACATCTAGAAAAGTAAAATCGTAACTAAATATTTAACAGCTTTTAGAACATATTATGACTGATTAATGAAATATATAGTTTATTCAACTTGCTTATTGTATCATTATAAAACATTATTTAAATTGAAACATATTAAAATTGGACTATTTTCCTATAAAATCACCTATTCCTCTCTGGATATTAACCACTGAAGTTATAACTATCTACAATTAGATTCAAATAGTAATGTAGTACAGATTTTTTTTTAATTTTATTCTTCAGTATGCCTAGTTTCTTATTAGGAATTTGGGATTATATTTTGCTTCTAGACACAATTTGATTTATTCTATTAAGATTAATATGATTTCTCATTTTGAAGGAAAATAGTGCATATTTTATAAAAGCCAATAATTCTGTCACAACCATTTCCAGAAATTTAGATTGCCACACAGATATTATTAATCATATGCATATATCAAATATAAGTTGACTTTTAATTATTACTTCTAAGATAATAATTTTTAATAAGAAATTTCCATTTTTTAGGATCCTAACCCAGTAAAACCACGAGGTGAGTTAATGAGAAATTCTTCACCAAGTTGAAGATTCATATATGTCACCACAAAAAGACATTTATCTTTAGATTCAGTAGACATATTTTTGTAATTAAGGTTAATGACATAGTTCATTGCTATTCAAAATCCCACTGAGAGACAATTTCAGACCAATGGTACCAGTAGAAGGCAACTACCAATATTTAATAGAGTATCATAATGGAAAAATTGAAAACTGCAATGTGCTGGTCTGATAGGAATCCTGGTTGTCATTAACAGAGCCAAGGGCTTCAGTCTTTTACCTCATGTAAATATACATGAATCTAGAGAAAAGAAAATGGAAAAAATAAGAGCCTGGACAAACAAGAAGAGACATGAAGGGGCAAGCAGCTGGATATCACTTTGTTTCCTGTTCAAAAATATCTGTTCCCCAGGAAAATATCTCAGAAAATCATTTAAGATGATGTATCTCTTATGGTTCGCAACCATAGTGTGGTTATTGCTAAAAGCAAATGGCATCCATTTTCAAAACAAAATGAAAGACCTGCTGCTGTGCTGACAAAAGGTATGAGACTTACACCTTGCTGTGTGCTGGTCTATAATAAAGGGTTTGACAAGAAGTTTACTCAGCCTTACATTTTCTTACTCTATTCTACAGGAGGTTTAAAATAAAAATCAGATTGTAATCAAGAAGCTAAACCTAGAGGCAATCCAATTTACTTAGTACCCAAAAGACTGTTGTGGGTCTCAACAGTGGTAAAAGTCAACTTCTCCTACTCTCAGAAAAATGAATTCCCGCCACCTCTGCCTTATACAGGGTGACCGAACTGCAGCAGGGGAGAGAGGGATATGGTTCTCGTACTACTGTGAAACCTAGTTAGTTGGAGTTGGGAGAGGCATCGTGATCCACATTTCTTGTGGTCCCTGAATTCATCCCTCTCTTCTACATCTCTCACTCTGGAAATACCAGCTGCTGCTTTGTGAAGGCAAGAAAGCAGCCTTATGGGGAGGTCCACATGGACACTGGCCTGGGCAGCTTGCCAAGTCATGTGAGTGACCCATTAAAGAGGTGGATTTTCTTGTTGCAGTCAAGTCCTCAGCTGACATCTTGACTGCAATCTTAGAAAAAATCTGAAACAGGACAGGCCAGCTAAGCCACTTTCAAATTTCTCATCCATGCACAAACTGTGAAATACTAAATGGCTGGGGTTTTTTTTCCAAGCCTCTAAATTTTGGTCTATTTTGACACAGCAATAGATGGTTAATAAATACAGACTAAAACAGCACTGAAGATGTCATGATTCGCTGTGGAAAGGATGGTGGAAAGAAGGGTTTCCACAGAATTGCTATATGAACTAGTTTTTAAGGAAAGTAGAAATATTAACTAGAGGATTGGAGAGCAGCATATTATTTACAAGATATTTCCAAAATATAAAACCATGATCAGGTCCCAAATGCCTTAGAAGAGTTTATTTAAAACCAATTTACTAATAAATCTTTCGAAACCTTTTCTTCTTTCAAATAGTAAGAGAAAAGCATTGTCAAAGATGCAGACTGGTCAGCCACTGTGGAAAATAATATGGAATTAACTCAAAAATTAAAAATGGAACTGCCTTTAGACCCTGCAATCCCACTGCTGCATTATACCCTTAGACTCCTGAAACACCAATTTAAAAGAACCTACGCACCCCTATGTTCAGAGCAGCATTATTTATAATTGCCAAGTGCTGGAAACAGCCTAAGTGCCCAACAGTAAATGACTGGATCAGAAAACTGTGGTACATTTACATAATGGAATACTATGTAGCAGAAAGAAAGAAGGAGCTCCTACCCTTCACAATAGCATGGATGGAACTGGAGAGCATTATGGTAAGTGAAATAAATCAGGCAGTGAAAGACAAACACCATATGATCTCACCTTTAAGTGGAAGGTTATAAAAAAAAAAAAAGAAACAAGCAAAATAGAATGAGAGACATGTAAATAAAGAACACACTGACGGTGACCAGAGGGGAGAGATGAGGGGCATAAGGGGGAAAAGGAGGGGAAAGGGCAAGCAAAAGAACACGAATAGAGAACCCATGGGCATGGACAATAGAGTGGGGATTGACTATGTGGCAGTGGGTGGGACAGGGGAGAGCAATCAGAAAATGGTGGAACTGTAACCAAACAACCATAAAAAAAAATTTTTTTTTAATTCAATAATGCCAAATTATACAGCTTTATGATTCAGTGTGTAACTGTGATGCAAATACATTAAAAAGACTCAAAACCATCCAGAAATAGAAAATGAATATCTCAATGTAAAATGTAAATCGATATCATCAGTTAAGAATAACAAAACAAAGGTAATGCCCATAGCCACAATGTTAAAGGTCAATCCTAGTTCCTTAAGAAGGAAGGGCTGAAACCTGTGTAGCTTTTGGAATTGCTTATATACATGTCCATGTATTGAACTATGCGTAACCTTTTTTTCTGAGTAAGAGTTCGTTCTTTATTTCAAACCTATTTTTCTTTATATTTTTTTCAAGTGTTTCCTGTAGGTATTATTACATCTATATATCCAGAATGACTGGAAAATAACATTCTATTAAAGTAAATATTCTATCCCTGGCCAATCAGTTTGATGGAGTGTCAACCCATAAACCAAAAGGTCATAGGTTTGATTCCCAATCAGGGCACATACCTAGGTTACTGGTTCAATCCCCGGTCAGGGCACTTACGAGGAGGCCATCAATCAATATTTCTGTCTCACGCTGATGTTTCTTTCTCCCTCACTCTCTCTCTGTCTCTGTCTCTCCCTCTTTTCCCCTCTCTCTAAAATCAATAAATATTGATTTATTTATTGAGGATTAAAAATAAATAAATATTCTAGTATTCATATGAGTAAGTCTGTTTAAGAAACATTCTTTACAAAAATGTGTTCACTAGAGTTGTGTTTTATTAGATTCTAGATATAACATGTATGTGTGTCTGTGTGGGTGTTGTGCTGAGGGTGTGTTCATATTTTATCCAGGGAATGTTCTTTATACTCCCCCTAAATCTATAAATTTTCTAAAAGAAGCCCTAATTATTTATTTGAAACAATGTTTGCACATCTAAGTATATTATGCGCCAAGCCCCAAGGATAAAATGGTACATCAGAAATAAAATTGCTACCCTTAGGGAACATACAGTTTACTGAGGGAGTCTGAAAAAAATATATATACAAAAACATTTAAATAAGAAAAATGCAATAACTGCCACAAAGGGAAATACAGACAGTTCTAAATTACACGTACCTTCCACAGCATTCTTACAAAAAACATCTCTGAGTTGAGACTTTAGCTGAGATCTGGAGGGTGAGGATGAGCAGGCATTGGGAATAATGATGGAGGGTGGAAGCTCATAGAATTTCATCTTGTAACTGCTTTAAAAAAAAAAAAGAAAAGATAGTGTGGGAGTGTGAGATGTACTGGAGAAATGAGAAGACCAGTATGATTTGATTGTATTGATCAGGAGACATGATGAATAGAAAGGAGGACGGAGAGAGCAACATGGGTGAGACGGTGAGTAGGAAAACCCTTATTTTAAGCATAATGCAAAGTTCTTGAAGCATTAGTACAGCAGCAATGTAAGTTATGAAATTTCTTTCTTGTGTTTTACAAAGTTAACTATCTGAAAAGCGATAGAGGATGAAGATAGGAAAGGACAGAGAATTGGTTATAACCATGTGAGGGATAATGGTTGCTTGGACAATGGTACTTACAGTGGTAATGGATAGAATTCAATTAACTCAAGAGATATTATTACATGATTTTGGCAAGTATTGATGATCAGATTAACTAGGGAGAGAAATGATTAAGGCTGCCCCTCCTACATCTCTGAATAGAACTTCCCAATGTATGATTGTCAATGCGTTATTAAAATTAAAAGGTGACTTTGGTTAGTAAATACATGGCAATGGATATAAAAATAATAAAGATAATCCTTCATATTTAAAATATTGTTACCTCCAACTCCAGTGATTTGCAAATAACTTTATTCTGAGTATCATATCTATATTAAAACATCTTTCTGTCAATGTTAACCACATTACTCTTGATTTTAGACTAATTTCTCTAAATTAGCAAAGTAACTTGGAAACCATATATTCTCTAGTTAGCTGAGAACCCAAGAAAGCTGCTCTATTACTTAATGCAGTATCAATGTCAGTTTGGTACAACTGTCACAAAACTCTGGATAATCTTAGCCCATAGTTAAAATTACACATAGACTGTCACACCTTAGCATCCTAGGTTTTGATAACTTTAAGGGAAAAGAAAAAGGGAGAGAGAAAGGATTATATCAGAGTTTGTGTTGTTTTTGTTGCTGTTGTGCTCATAAACAAAATATCCCATTTATAGTCAAATACAGTATTATAAAGAGCTTATCTGTGATCACTCCCTATGTGGGACTGCTGTTCTAGGAGCTCCTTCTGGTAAGAGAGCCATCACTTGACTGACAGTCGGAACACCTTATAATACCTGATGTGAAACAAGGTGAGAAGAAGCCACTTTGTTTCTTAATAGACATTCTTATTCCAGTCCATTTTCCCCAATGAATGTACTTTCTTGGCACTCTGAGAGCACCAGGTGTTACTAATAATTCATGTGAAATCCTCACCTTTCTGCACACTCGAATATGACCATGAGTACATCAGAGGCCATCAGCTACCCAATATGTTCACTGAGATGCAAAATATGTAAAGCTGGCGATGTGTGTTGTGCTCCTCATGAAGTTGGTTAACCTGTGAGAGCCATTATGCACTGCGTTTCAATTGTGTGCTCTTGCAAATACTCTGGCTCAATGGAGTTTCTATTAGAAATTGTTTATATGCTCCATTAATGATATTATTTACGGAGATAATTAGTGAATAGATTGATAGAGTATATGCTTTAGAAAGAAGTTGCTAATCATCTTTATTATCAAATAACTACTCATATAATTCCAGTAAAAATAACAAAAAGAAATAAAATAATTTTTTTGTTAAACTACCTTTAATATCTGGTAATGTCTACCTATTCTATAAGCTGGGCACATTTTGGTTTTTGGTCTGCTTGATTTTTACCTCATTTTTTGGTCCAACTCATTGACTACCGGAATGTAATATCACACACCTTGAACCTTGGGCTTCCTTGATCATCTATGGCTCCGGCCTCATTGACATGGCTTTTTTATCCTCACCAGTGCCTGTTCTACAGGAGAAATCTTCCCATGTATCCCTCTTTATCTAGTTAAATTATCCTTTTTCTTTTTATTTTTTTAAAGATTTTATTTTATTTGACAGAGAGGAAGGGAGGGAGAAAGAGAGAGCGAAACATCAATGTTTGGTTGCCTCTCGTGCGCCCCCTATTGAGGACCTGGCCTGCAGCCCAGGCATGTGCCCTGACTAGGGAATCGAACCACCAACCCCTTGCTTCACAAACCAGTGCTCAATCCACTGAGCTACACCAGCTGGGGCAAATTATCCTTTCTCTCAAGAAAGGATTTCTTTCTTGAGAAATCCTCAGATTACAGCATTAAGTTCTGTCCTCCATCTGCTGTGCCTATCACAGCAGAAAGTGTATATTTCTTTATATGATCCTTTAATCTTGATTAAGATCTGTTTCCTCCACCAGACTGTAAGTCTCATGATGGCAGAATCCATATTTTTATTGCTTGATATAATTTAATTAAGCCATCAAAGTACTTTATGAAACAAGGAAGCAAAGAAGGGAGAAAGAAATTGACTTAAATTGTTTTGATGCAGAGATTCTGTATTTATTATTTCATTAGGGCCTCCCAATCACTTTGTGTGAAAGTTATCATTATTGCTTACAAAGTACATTAGAAAACTAATATTGACAGGTAGTTGAGCCGGAACATTGAACTGCAACAGAAACTCATTTACCGATGCCTTTTATTACTATTCAATCTAACCTCTTAAAAAAATACAGAGCTTGTGAAAACCCACATCTTAATCACTCCATTTTCTCCCTCTTATAAATATTCCAAATGAAATCACTTGTGTCTTTATTAGATGGAGACAATATATACTTAAATTTAACCGTTTCACTGTGTCGTGTCAAAAAGGTCATGTTTACCAAAAACATTGTCAATCCAGTGTATTGGGATAGCAATGTTCTAGTGGAGGGCAGTTCTAGCTCGTAGAAGAAAAGGGGGCAGATGTGACTCTTGATTCAGTCATTTACTAGTGACATAAACAAGTAATACTTTGAGTACTAGTTTCCTGTTGTACAAAATGAAGATTATAATAATTCAAATAAAAACACCTAAAATTACTTTAACTTCATTATAAATCAAAGCCCTGTGCTAACACAAAATTTTGAATTGTATGATAGATTACATCAGTAAGATACTTTGTTAACCCTAAAGTACTCTGTGTTTTATATACTACCTGAAACATTGGGGGGGGGTTTTATTGATACGTACTGTTTCCCAAATTTATTCAAATGGGATATCAGAATTCTTTAAAATTCTCTATTTAAGTCTACAGAGTTCCAAGTTTGTAAAGTAACATCTATCCTCCATTCCATACAATAGTAACGTTAACACTATGGCCACTCTAAGCTCCTTCATTGCTGCTCTCATGGCGTGGCTGGGGGTGCGGTGGGATGAGTTAGCTGATGAATGAAACTCAGCATTTTTTTCCCTTTTTTCTTACCTGTTTCCTGTTCTCAGATTATAGCAAACGTACTCTCTTTTCTGCAAAAAATATCAATTAATAGTCCATTTTACTAGAAAGCCCGGCAATCTTCCTTTGTGCCAGGGACTTGGTGAACACATGTGTCTCATAATGTAAAGGCAAGTACTCACAGTCAAAGAAATGCTTCCCAGGGTCAGGTTCATTGCTTATAAATGTGATAGTATGTTCTTCATTTTCCTGACACTGACATTTATTTTTTAATTGGTTTTGAACACGGGTAAGAATGATTGTTGATATTAGCTCCCTAAATACCCCCAAAACATCATCGTTTTCATACTTAACTCTTCAGTTTTGAAATGTAAAGAATTGAGTGAAGTTATCATATATAAAAGCAAATAATTTATGTTCTAATATTAAAACATGTATTTGTTTAAAACACATTGGATACTAATCCAGTCTGAATAAGAATAAGCTTATTTAAAAAAATCAGTGGAAACTTCATTATGAGATAAACTAATTGGAAGGCATTTTGCAAACTGCTAAATGTAGTTAGTAAGCTGCTATTAATAGATTAAAATTATAATATAATATAGGAAATAAATATCATTTTTTTCTGTTTAGGATTTAGGTCTTGTCAGAAATGGAATAAACTTATAAATAGGGAACCCTGTATTTTCCCGAAGTACCATAAGGTAAGAATGTCAGTGTTGTTAGAATTGCCTGAGATGACTAGTAATAAATAGTTTTGAAATGATAAATATATCTAGAGTTTTATATATGTTCTTGCTGCTCAAAGTATGCATAGTAGACCAACAACATTACAATTACTGGGAGCTTGTTATAAATGTAGAATCTCAAGACCTCACTCCAAACCTATTAAATCAGAACATGCATTTTTTTTAATTTTCTTGCAATTGTAATCTTAAGAATATTTGAGAAGTTCCAATAAAGGTTATATACAGTGAAATAAAATACAAGGAAAACACTAATTCTATGTCAAGGTATTTATTTACTGAATCATTTATGCACCCCTTAGCTAATCCCTCACTAATCTCCCTACAAGGAATTCATTAAAACACACAAAGTTATTTTTATTATATTCTCTGTGTGGTATTTGAAAACTAGCACAGTATCATGAGGCTCTCTTTCAGAGTTTCCAGAAGCTCTAAATCACGGACTTAGGTTCAAGCTAGATCTTTCCATTCAAATCCTGTACTTCCACGAGTGAGTCCAAATATTACTATCCTCTGAAAATGGGGAGAGCCAGTTTCTCTTTCCCACAGCATGTATCACAGCATGTAACATTCTTCTGAGCCACACACTAAAACCTGGGTGCTCTATGAATACTGTGGACAATATATTTGGTTTGCCTAGTATAATCCTAGATTACTCCTGCTCTATTTGCATGATTAGCAATGGTGTCCCCTTCCCCTTTAAAGTGTTGGCAGTAAATGATAAATTATATAGTCACTCTGTCTATAAATAAAGGAAAAAAATATTATCTGAATGATTGCCCAGGAACTTTCATTAGATAGCATAACATTCTCAGAATCTCTTTTACAATATAAGCAGAATCTTAGGACAGATTCTACTCTCAGTATGTATGAAATAGCATCTTTTTGAGGAATCTTCATACTATTTTCTACAGTGGCTGCACAATTTTACATATTTTTACATTCCATCAACATAGTAGTGTACAAGGGTTCCAATTTCTCCACATCCTCACCAACACATCTTTTTCAAAAAATAACAGCCATCTTAACAAAGGTGAAATGATAGGTCTTTGTGGTTTTGATTTGCATGCCCCCGGTGATTAGTGACTCTGAGCACCTTCATATGTCCCTGTTGACAATTTGCACATTTGCTTGGAGAATTATCTGTTCAAACCTTTTGCCCATTTTTTAAACTGGTCATTTGTTGTTGTTGCTGTTGTTGTTGTTGTTGTTGTTTTACTATTAAATTATAGAAGTTACTTAGACATTTTGGAAATGAACTTTTTATGAGATACATGGTTAGCAATTATTTTCTCCCACTCGGAGTGTTTCTTCTGCTGTGCAATGCTTTCTATTTTGATGAGGTTCCACTTGTCTATTTTGCTTTTGTTGCTTGTGCTTTGGGTGTCAGATTCATGAAACTACTGCCAAGATCAGTGTCACAAAGCTTTCTCCCTAGCAGTTTTAGAGTATCTAGTCTTAAGTTTAAATCTTTGATCAGTTTTGAGTTGATTTTTTGTTTATGGTATAATTTCATCCTTTCGCATGTTGCAGGGTGCTTTTGTTTTTTGTTTGTTTTTTGGTAAAGCAATCATATCTCAAAAAAGCTCTGTATAAACAACAGAAAATAAATAAAGTTTGTTGAGACAAAAACTTATAACCAAAATGCTTCTGAATGGTTTTCTTTTTTTCTTTTTCTACCTCACCCCCTCTCTTCATCTACTTCACATCCCTTCTTCCTAATATTATTATAAATAATTTAATTTTACTTGCTGGCCTGATATAAGGTAGCAGTAGTGATTATTTCATGATGAAACATTTACAATAGTTAGTATACTAGAAATATATTAAAGTACTACTATGTGGCAGATATGCCATATCTTGTTTAAGACATGGAAGGTTATATCTAACATTTTTCCAAGTTCTTCAGCTAGAACGTAGAACTGAACTAGAACATGAGGCCATAAGCCATGATTATGTCCACTATCCTTCACCGTAAATTTCTGGATTTTTTTCCTATACTACCACAAGTATTTTTGAAAGTAAGGGAAAAGCTTCAAGACTCTGTTCTTCCAAATATGGAGAGCAATCAAAAGACATAATCCCAATGACTTCTTTAGCAGCCTACTTTGTTATACAAATCTGTTGAAGATTCCTTGCAACAGACTCTGAGATGTTGAGGATAATACAGTAGACTTATTAGGTAATGACCATTATATCATTATCTGTAGAAGGGAAAGAAAGAAAACAGAATTGGAGGGAGCAGGAAGATGGACTGCAAAGCCATTTCAGAGACTGTATGGGGAGCTCTGCATACTGGGATGGTTCTTCAGAATGACCCCAAGTTCATGCAAAGTGGCGAGATGCACACATAATCCTCATCAACCAGTTAAACGCTGGGAAATCAAATTGTTGAGAGCTTTTGATTCACATGTTTGTTTGTTTGTTTTTATTGAGGAATGCAGAAAATAGATAAAGAATCAATTAAGTAGTAGTCTTGAAAAGTCTCCTTCTCTGTCTCTCAAATTTGTATCTAAGAATTGAGCAAAAAGAGTCCCTCCCTGCTTTGGGGAAAGAGCAAGGATAATGCACCTCCAATATAACTAGAAGATGCACTGTTGGAAAAGCGTTAAGGTAATAATTTAGTTGCACAAAGCATTTTCTCTTTTGGTGAATGGGTAAATGCTTTAACTTTGCAACACAATGAGACTCAATTGCCATGGGCAGAGATTCAGGGTTGGTTAGACTGCTACTTTGAGTCAGGTGCAGGTGTTGGTGGAGGTGTGGAGACTTACTTTGCCCCACTGTTGCTTTGCATAGAAAAGACATCTTCTCTTGCATTGATGCCATGGGAAGTAACTAAGAAAAAGTCAGTTCTCTTACTAGGCTAAACTTTTATTCCCTGACATAAACTATAGGAAACATGGGTAGACCTGAGACTGAAAATACTAGTTGTATTTATTCTGCTATGTCCTCTGTACCTTCTTTCCAGGAGTAAAACTTCCAAGGCACATATAACTACTTACACTTACTGAATATAGAATCCTCCTTTTTCTGGGGCCAACACCTCTGAAAGGAGAGCACCCACCTTTCTCTCCAAGCCTTGGAAATCCATCAGAAATCCTTACTTGACTTGTAATTTTTAAAAACATCTGTGTGTGGACAACATATTGTTCAATAGAATTGAGCAAATGAAAGAACACATCATTTAGAATCAGAAATTATTAGTTTAATGGCCATTTACTAGCTATACCTTAAAATTATCAGTAACCAACCCGTACACACACACAAACACTTTTATTACCATCTTTAAAATGCTAAAATATATTTCTCAAAATCCACACCAAAAAAAAAGAAGATAACTGAAAAATAGACAGCAGGGCTAGTCTCCTTGCACCGTCTGTGATCTTTCAGGTCATTTATAATCATTTCCTTCAGATGGGTGACTTGTAAGGTGGAAAAATTGGCTTGATTTTAAGCAGACAAAACAAGTCCTATAATGAAATGACATCACTCAAAATGTTCCTTGAGTTTCATCATTAACTTTGTGTGAAATGGTAATTTAAATGGCAATTAAACAGAAACAAAAGAAAGCATTTCAGTCACAATTATCAAGCTGCTAATACCCTCAGCGAAGCACAGCATGATTCATTTCAGTTGCCTTGTTCCATTTGGATACAATCCCAATTTATCCAGGCATTCACATATGGTCAAAATCCCTGAAAGCTCATGTTTCCCCAATTTTTCATGTATTTTTCTAGTGCAACACCTGCATTTTTAGTGCTTTTCTTTTTAGATATCCAGAGCCTAAAAAGCAAAATATACAGACTCCTTCCTATTCTGGTCCTTGAAGGTCATTTTCCTTCCTATTTTTTCTCAACTTTCCAATTTGTTCACTGTTAAATTTATCTCTATATATATCATTTTTTGGTGTTGTTTGAAGTTCTATAGATTCTTACATTTCTTAGGCTCTAACCACGCCAAATTGAATTAATTTTCCATCTCAAAAACAATTGGATGGAAATATTATTTAAAAATACTTATACTGCAAAGAGTTACATCTGCTGAAAGAAAACAGAAATATATTGTTACGCAAATTCTCTGTTTTTTCTTTTCTTATTCTTTCTACTGCCACTGAAGAAGAGAAGTTTGCAAATTCAGTACCTTAAAAATCAGGATGAATCTCACAGCATTTAAAGGTGAAACTGTTGTCATTGGAAATTAGGCTCTTCCATGGGATCATGAGGAAAGCATTTAAAAGAGCCACACACAGGGGATTGGGGTGTGGCATGCATTAGTCATGTGGAAATAGAGAAATAGAGGCTGCCCCCTAAGTTTTCAAAGTCCCATGTCCATCTGTTCTCCCATGGAAAAAATCCAACTTTGTCTTCAGCAAGGCCAAAAAAGAAAAAAAAAAAACAAAAAACCAGTGCCAGAGTTTTTGCTTCCTATAAAGCTCAGTAGCTCAGTCCTTAGGAGTCTATTCCATCAGCTACAGGCCCATAGCTGCTAGACCCACATGGTCATGTACTGCTGGACTAGAAAATGAACCAAGAAATTGGACAATTGCACCACTGAGGGGACAAAAGAAAGAGGGGGAAAGACAGAGAGAGATTATATTAGCTTGAGCTTGCAACAGAGCAGGTACCTTTTCAAAAGGACTTATCAAATTCCCAAGCCTTTGTGGACTTTGGATGGGTTTACCTCCCAACCGATCCCCTTCTTTCCCCTGTCAAGGCTGACAGGCCTCTTCAGCCAAGTACCTCTTCCTGCACCTGTTATGGAAAAATGAAATGACCAGACACTGAGGGGTTAGGAGCACGATCTTTACTTACATGCACGGGCCCAGAGGAGACAAACTCCAAATTCTGAGCCCAGAACAATAGCCCCGCATTCCCTGTATGCTGGGCTAAGTGGGGTAAGAGTCTTGGGAGGCGTGGTATAGATTTGGCGCGAAAAGGGGTGACAGAGGTGGGAGAGAAGCATTTACATTATAAGTCAGGGTAATTAGCATTTCATCTTTGGTATCAGCCTTGACTTCCTCTACACACCCTTTGCCTTCCATTGTACATGCGCCTGCCTTCTCTTGCTCCCACCTGGCAATGTGGTACCAAAGTGGGGAGGGAGTATGAAGCCCATGGGTGGAGCACAGTGCTGCAGCCCCCTGCGGTGTGAAGTAGTAGCTTCCTGGTGAAGAAAACTGACTCCCGTTTCCCATTTTATTAAGTTCAATGTCTAGTTCCCTTTCTTCCCTTTTCTAGCTAAATACTGATGGTGACAAAAATGACAAAAAGACAACTGAGTTGAAACACTTAAATTCTACTTAAAAGTTTTTGTTGTTGTTATTTTCAAATATTTCTGAGAATTAAAAGTCTTGTTTAATTTTTGGTTCTTTTTTATTTTTATTTTTATTTTATTTTTTTATTTTTGTTGTTCAGTTACAGTTGCCCCCATTTTTTCCCCATTAATCTCCTCCACCCTACCCACCCCTACCTCCCATATTGAATCACCACCCCCACTTGTCTTTGTTCATGTGTCCTTTATACATGTTCCTTGATGACCCTTCCCCTTCCTTTCCCTGTTATCTGCTTCCCACCTCTCCTCTGGCCACTGTCAGTTTGTTCTTTATTTCCATGTCTATGGTTCTATTTTGCTCGTTTGTTTGTTTTGTTGATTAGATTCCACTTATAGGTGAGATCATATGGTATCTGTCTTTCCCCACCTAGCTTACTTCACTTTTGGTTCTTGTAGCAAATATAAAGTTTGAATATAGCCAGAATCTAATTCTGTTTTCAGAATTATTCATATCAAAAAAGAACATATATACAAGTATAGAATATCTGAAAATGAATATATATAGAAAACCTTAAATGGTGAAAGAAAGAAAGAAAGAAAGAAAGAAAGAAAGAAAGAAAGAAAGAAAGAAAGAAAGAAAGAAAACGTATGTAGGAAAAGTGTTAAGATGAAATTTTCAAATTTGTTATAAATTTGTTACAAATCCTCTCTTTCTCATATATCTACATCTATATTTATCTATATCTAAATGACCTCTGCAATTAACATAGTGCTGCAAGAAGGAAATACAGAAAATTACATTCAGTTCTTGCCCCAATGTCGCACATTTGTCAAGTATTCGAAACTCAGAATACAGGTGAGTAGGAAAATCCGTGCTAAGGGCCTCCCTGTGTTGCCATTGCCAAGCTCCCCTGGCTGACAGAGCAGATGTGTAAATGGTCATATAAAATGTAAAAGAAACATAAGAAGAAATTTAAATATGATTTGATAGAATATTACATTTCTCAACATAACCCCAGCATTCAAACGAGACTATGGGAAACTCAAACCAAAAGTCTTTAAAATTGTTGTTAGATAGATGATAGATGATAGATAGATAGATAGAATTATAGATAGAATATATGTGTAATGTATATATATGCTTTTAGATCATCCACGGTCCTATGAAGACAACATCAATGGAAATAGGAGCATAAAGGGTTTTCAACAGACTAAAAAGCAAAGGGCAGAAGTGGACCAATTCAAAGTAGACCTCCCAATAAAATCACCTTGAAACATTATTTGTTAGGTTTGTAAAACACAGAAGACACAGGGTCATATTTTGTTTTAAGCATGACAAACTCAGTGTAATTTGAGACACCTGTGCCTACTGCTATTTAACAGAATACATATCTTGAGTATATGTGCAGAAACCTGAAAAGCTTAAGTACATTTTGCATAACAAATATTTTATAAGATTGTAGATGCAGGTGTTACGTTAAAAAAAATAAATGTACCTGCAAAATACTGACAGATGAGTAAGTAAACACTAAAACGATCTTGTGCTGTTGGAGTATAGGAGAATACTAATTACAATATCTAGCATTTCTCTTCAGCTATATATTTCCATTAATGAGAACGCAAAATTAGCTTTTTAAATGGTAAGTGAATAAAGCCATTGCTTCTGAGTAACAGGTCATAGTCACTGCTATGATTATATCATTATAATAAGCATTTTATCTCTAAATTTCTCCTATATTATCCTTCACAGAAAACAGAATCATGACAATATAATAGGTACAAGTTTCATTGGCATTGCCCTCATTTTCAGGCATGCATTCTAGCTTAATTATGCATTCAGCCAAAGACCGTGCTGGAAGAACAAACACCTGGAATTCTAGTGTGGTCTTTTTATTGTTTATCATCAATTAACCAGGGCACTTTTTTGCTCTCCATTATTTCCAAGTGTCTAAGCCTCTTATGATATGATCCCTCAATGACAAGATACCCATATCATCGTAGCATTTTTCTCAACACATATTTTCACATTGTCAAAGATTCCGAGGTTTTGTGCTACTTATAGATACATCCTCATATCTATTGCTTGATTTTTAAAACACACACTAAAATGTTTAAGAAAAAAAAATTTAAGGTTTTTTCAGTCTCAGCTTTTACACCATCCACACAGATACACACACCCCGTACACCACATGCCACATGTACATATCCATAAATGATTTAACAACTTGTCATGATTCAGTGAGGGGTCTTCAGGTATTTTTAGAGATAATTTGCTTAGTAGACATGGATGGAGAGACAGATGTATTTATATCTTTCCTAAGTGGTTCTTTATAACTATTAAGATGTCTTTAAAATAGAAACTGTAGGAGTTGGCATTTTAAAATTTATTCTGCCTTTCAGGTGATTTTCCTTTCACACAATCTTTGAGAAAATGTACTTCCCCCAAAGGAATTTAAGGAAGTTGATAGCAACTGTTAAAATAATAGTAATCCTAAATCAATCACATGTTAGCAGTACAATTAAATTCCATTCAAAAAGTATTTAAAGTGGGCCTAATTAGAATAAAGTACTGAACTAAATTGGTATAATTTACAAAAGTTCATCAAATAGTAAATACCTCAGATAAATACTGACTTACAGGCTATACATTCACATCAGGGGTACTTATCTGTGTTTACATTATTAAATAGAAAAATGAAAACAACAAACCATATTTCTCAATTTTGAATTGACTAAAAATGTTAAAATTTACTTTGAAAAAAAATTTGACTCATAAGGAAATTTTAAAAGCCACATTGGAATTAAATAATCCCTAAGTTAAATCAACATCTTATAAATAATTCTCTACTTAGGTAGAGACATTAAGGGTCTGACTTAGTTTAAGCCAATGATAGTGAGGATCAGAAGCTAAATTTTTAACCAATTATTCTATATCTGATAATTGATTTCACTGAGTTTTTTTAAAGCCCCTTTTAAACTAGTAGACATTAATTATGCTTTAATTTTTTTCTTGCTGTGGCATATTGAAACATCTGTCAAAAGATTTACCCCACTTCCTTTGGTTTGTTGCTAATAATTAATCATCTTCATTAAGCTTGACATCACAAGGACTCTTAGTCAAGAGTCAAAAATCATAAGCAGGACCTCGGGCACTCAACAATAATTACCAACATAGCTCCATAAAGCTTTCAAGACACTTTATCAAACAGATTTAATTAATTTTCTATTGCTATGTAAAATGGACCCAAAATCCAGTTTAAAACAATGAGCACTTATTATCTTGCGTAGTTTTTGAGATTAGGAATCCAGTAGTGATTTAGAGAGCTGACCCCGATTCTGGGTCTTTAATACGTTTTTAATCAAAGCTGTCAGTCAGGACCATAGTCATAGGAGCCGAAAGAGCCTGAAGGATCTGCTTCCGCGACTGTTCACTCATGTGATCAGTGGCAAAAAGGCTCAGTCGTTCATCGCATGGGTTCCATCACAGAGCTATGGATGGCAGCTGGCTTCTCTCCAAGTGAGGGATGCAAGAGACAGAGGCAGACCGATATGGAATCCATGATACATTTCACAAACTAACTTCAGAAGTAACACACCATCAACTGTCACATTCAACTTTTTGTACAGATCAACCCTAGCACACACTGGGAGTGAAATTCACAGTGGTGTGAATACCAGGCAGAACGGTTCATGGGGTGGGGGAGAGGGGAATCTCAGATGATCAGGATAAACACATATTACTTGATATTTGAGAACTAAAATAAATTTCTCGGTGCCTTCTAGTTAGCCCACCAAGGCTATGGGTTAAAAGAGTTGCCAAAACAACCTTAATAAAAATAATATTAAAATATTTTAAAAAATAAGCATAGCATGTGCTATTTTATTACCCCTCCATTGGTGACCTCTCTGTTATTTCTAGTGCCTCTGTTACATCTGTTTTCAAACGTAACCAGGGGGACTCTGTAACACTAGTCAATTTCTAGATATTTAATATCTCTCCTCCCATCCAAGACAAAAATTCTAAGTACAATAAAAAGATCCTTATATTTTATTTCCCAAATCTCATTCCACTATAACTAGGGCGTAGACCCCAGATTTCAACCTTTCCAAGCACGTACCCCCATGCAAGTCTTTGAATATTAAAATTTATATCTGTTTTTTTTTTACCTATCATTATTTGTCTGGCACTACTAACTGCATGTATATGAATGTATTATGTCTTTTTATGATATCTCAAATATTAATCTGACCAAATCTATTTATAACAAAGGAAGTTTCAACTGTTATCCATGACATTCAGTTCTCTCACATATTCTCTATTTTAGAGAAATGAATAACTTCTTAGATATGCATGGGCCTTGAAGATTCAGACCTTCGTATGTGACAGGACCTTGCAGAGTTATGATGCTATCCTGCAAGCTTTAAAATACATATTAAATTAGCAATATTTGCATAATTTTCTCCCATAAGTAGAATACAATAAGACACAAATTACAGAAGTTAAATTAAACCTAAATATATATTTGGGGAAAAACACATTCTTAATCCCCATTATCTGTACTCTGCTAATTTGGAAGTTGGGCTTTCAAAGGATGCTTCAAAAATGGTCATTGAATTGCATTGATTGATTGTCACTGCATTGATACAAAACCTGAGATTGCCTTTTGGCCAATGCAGCTCTTAATACAATAAGGTCAAAAGACAAAAAGGAGTGTTTATGTTGACTGGGAGGAATCAGAGGAATATGTATTGTATAATGGATGGGGAGAATAGGAACAGAACCCAGATGTTCCCCTACAGCACCCGTTGGTACAATTACATGGAGCGCTAAACATCATTGCAATCTGTAAAGGCAGGACCACGAAAATCACAGATCTCTCATAAATAAAAGTTTGGATCATGCCACTGGGTAGAGAATCCTGACAAGTTCAGTTGCTGCCTGAAAACCAGAGGAATTTAAAGTGGTGGGGAAGGTAATTTGTAAATTTGTGCTATAACCTCATGTTTAGTTTTAAACATTAAGGGCTAGAAACTTTATCCACTTTTAATTCCTTGGGTTTTTAAAATATATTTCTATATTGTAGCAAACAAACTTCCATCCATAGAAAGGAATAAGGATTTCCTAGAGAGTCTGAAATTCAATTTGGATGCAAAAATTAATGAAATTTTCTATCATTTTCCTTTGGAAATGGAATTTGTTTCAGTGGTATGAAATATTTGTATTAAGTCAAATGGAACCAAATTTTTCCAAGTATAAAAAGAAGAAGATACATAGATGTTGGGAAAAAATGATTGATTATAATAGATAATTATCACTTGTTTATTATCGATCATTTGAGTCCTCTTAATTTAGAAGGAATCCCCAGATTGTTGGTGTATGTGGTAGGAGACAAGGACCTATCCTACACTCACACTGTAATAGGTCATAGACACATAAGTTTGAGTTGGTGAACCAGATTTTTCTTCCCCAGGCATTGAATATTAAGAGAGAACCACAAATGTCAAGAAAAATTAGAGATTATTAAAGGTGACAGGATCGAGGTTTTAATGCTGGTATTCGTAAAAGGCGACAGGGTTGAGATCCCAGTGTTGATGTGCCCAGACTGGCATCTATCTGGTCTGTTTCAGTAGCCTGCCTTTTGCTAACTTATTACCTTGTTTCTGCTCATTTTTTAAGGCTACTTATCCAGCTTCACCCTACGAACAATTTTTTTATCACCTCAATAAACTATTTCCATTCCTATGTTATGCCTCTGTTTATGCAATCAAGTACCTGGAATCTGAAAGATGCTGTCTAAATATAGATAACAAGTATACACTTGCCATGGATGGAATTTCTGAATATAAAGATAAAGAAGTCAACAATCTATTGAATCAAAGAGAAAGTCGAAATGCTCAGTTTATATTGCACCATTTATCAAGTGAATATGAGTTTGGAAACTCTATGTTAAATTCACTGCATGATACAGGAAGATACTATGATTGTGTGTTTCTTTTTTAGTCTACCCTAAACTGTCAATACCTTATGGAATAGTTGGTAGAAGTTGGAGCAGCATATAAATCATGGAATATTGCAGATAGATAAATCCTAGGGTTGTGCACATTTGATAATACTTATGAAGGCTTTTTGTTAGATTAAGAGCCAACTTTTGAGGCTCGCGGTGGCTCAGAAAATTGTATTTATCTTACTTATATGAAAGGAAATGGAAAACAGCAATGCCAAAAGATCAGACCCAAAAAATATTTTGCTGTTTTATTCAAGGAAATAAAAAAAATTGATTTATTTCAGCTACTTTTTATGAGGTTTCACATTGTACTTACCACTTATTCTTAATTTATAAATATTATATTGTTCCTGGCTCACCTATGGGTTCATTTTTTATTTATACTTTGTTCTTAAATGATCTCATCTAGTTTCATGGCTTTAAATAACATCAATATGTTAGTTCTTCCCAAATCTCTCTCTAAATCTGAACTTTTTTTTGAACTCCAGACTCATATATACAACTACATACTATTAGGTAATAAAACAACATGAAATTGATGAAATTTGAAAGTTTTTAGCTTATAAAAAAAGACAATTTCATATGGTTCTAACTAATCAAAATTTTTCCTTTGATATTGTATAGCAATCTTGTATTCAACAATTCAAAAACATAATTCTTGACTTCCCACCCCTTCAACGCTTTGTCAAAACTACCCCTAACTCTAACCCAATCTTTTCATTTCACTATATGGCAAAACATTTTATACATTTGCACATGATCAAAACCAAGGAGAGGTTCTTGATTTGTTTTCCCCTCACATACCTCTAAATTCAATACATTAATAAGCCCTGTTTTTTCTTATTCCAACATGTCTTACAGTCACTTCTTTCTTTCTCAAATAATAAAGTCCCATTACAGTCATCGTCACTTCTTATCTTGGTTACTACTCTGTTCTCCTTACTAGTCTCCCTGTTCCCACATTTTATCGTATTTGGAGAGTCCAACTTAGTTACAGAATAGAGGTTTTTGCTATTCTTTCATGTAAATCATAGCTTATCCTATGCTTAAAACAATTAAAAACTCCCTATCCAAATGATTCAATAGATAATAAATAGTGATTGTTTGTCATTGTCTACAAAGCCCTATGGATTCTGGGTCCAGCTTATTTCTCCAACCCAACCCAGCGTTACGTTTCTCCTTCACATTATGCTCCATTCACACGGGTTTCTTTGCCTTTAACCATGCCAAGATTGTTCTTCTAGTATGTCACTGAGCTCTCATCTCGCATTTTCCTATAGTGGCCTCCTCCCTATCATCTATTTTCCAACCCAAATGACACATCCTCAAAGAAACCCCCAATAATTCTATCTAACCAAAGTGCCTCCTTTTACTTAGAGTCACTCTCTCACATTATCTTGTTTTCTTTTCTTCATAGCACTTTACTTGTAATTTTCTAAAGTATTTTTACTTGTTTTATGTCTGTTTAACCCTTTCTCCCCTTACCTTCCAAAATAAAGGTACTTCCCAATTGGTACCTTGCCATTTTGGTTAGCACTGTAAACTCTGCTCTGTGTGCCAGGCACCTGGTAGTCACTCTATAAAAGTGTTTAAGGGGTTAAAAAACATTGTATTCTGTTACTGTTAAAATGGCAAGTAAAGGTTGCATTCAGCAAAGATTGAGTCACGTATCGAAGGTTAACCAAGGAACATATTTTTAACAATTACAGAAATATTTTATGGATTTTTTAAAGAATTTCAGAGTGTTTCATAATTTCATCATGTATTTTGTAAGTCATTCTTTAAAATACTGTGGATGCACTTGAAGTCTACAAGTCTATATAAGTTATTTCTTAACCACCTTGAAGGAAGACTCCGGTGTCAGGAATTGAGTTAAAGTTGAATAATACATGGTTGTTGTTTGGCCTTGTTGTCTAATGGTTTAGTAGTCTGGGGTAGCTCAGAAATATGACCTGCTGCATTTGACCCTCCCACTACTAAGAGAGAGACATAATGTTTATTGAGATTTTTGGATTTGGTGTGCAGTAAGTACATCATTCGGGTTTGCTAATCCAACTCTTTCACCATAGGTAGAAACGAAAGTCATCCCTATTACCCTGGTGATGCACTAATGAAATTTTTACTTTTTGCTCTCAAGTACCAGAACTTTGGGCTCTGTAACATATAGGTATGAGTTCTCATGAAAGAATATTTTTTTCTGGAGGACTCAACAGTGTTTCCAATATATTGGAATTTGAGTTTGTCACCTGGTCACTTTGGGATTCTAATGCCACTGAATCTAAAAATCAAAGAATCTTACCCTACTGGATAAGATGTTTAGGTTGAGGGTTATTGTACTGTCTTAGGAAATTAGGTTGCTACTTCACAATGCTGGAAGGAATATTATGTTTGAGATGTAAGTGATTCCCGGGACTACCTTCTGGTATTCCCATATGCTGAACTTGAAACTAATTTAAAACAACCCAAATTCAGAGGGACTGCTAATAGTACACAATCCTCAGGAATGAAGTTTCGGTCTTCTCATCAGACATAAAAACAAAACCAGCCAAAGTGGTAAATGAGAGTAGAAAGTCATGTATGGATAGAAGAAGATAATTGTAAATAATAGCTCTATGCATAGGAACTGTTACAGAAACAAGGACTATAAAAGTTACTTATATTTCTTCATTATACTGGTATGAACATATATGGGTATATGTAAAATATTTATTTCTTTCTATTTTCATCCCCTCCTATCAAATAAAAAAACTCTTGGTAGAAGTTGACCTCATATTCTCAATATTTCAGTTAAACGAAGTCAAGGGGGAATGTGATTCAACTAGAAGAGGAATATATTTCAAAGCACCATGGTTAAAGTGATTTTACATCCTCTTTGGGGAAAAGTTAGCATACTTTTGGTATTTATGAAATATATTTGAGTCTTTTATAGGTGAAGCATTATTTTGCTTTTACCTTTAGCTGGAAGTTCTGTGTAGTTTAAAATATTGCATATACAGGCCAAGGTGACAAGGAGTTAACTATAGGGCTTTAAATTGTGTGGATTTACCTCAGTTAGATCTCTATCTCCCTTCTAAATTTCCTTCCCTGTGTAGTTCTAAGGCATCATTTTAAATTATTACCAACAATTTAGATAAGTTCTAATAGCTCCACATCATCATCAGTACTTGATATATTCAGTCTTTTTGTAATTTTAGCCTTTCCAGTGAATGTGTAATGACATCTCATTGTGGTTTTAAATTTTACTCACTTAATGACTAATGATGTTGAATATCTTTTTATGTGTTTAATTACCATCAGTAAATTTTCTTGACTAAAATGTGTTCAAATCTTATGTCCATTTTTTAAATTGCATTATTTGTCTTCTTATTTTTGAGTTGTGTTTTCATGTATTCCAGATACAAGTCCTCTGTCAGATACTGCCTGAATTTAAACCTAACTATGAAGTTAAAGTGACAGTGTAGTGTTTTCATAAAGATAGGCATATTTATCAGTGGAAAACAATAGAAAGTCTAAAAAATAGCCCCACACATATATGGTCAAATAATTTTTAAAATGGGTCAAGACAATTCAATTCATAAGGGATTTTTTTAATACAAAGAGTTCAAACTATAAAACAAAAAAAGTAACAAAGTGGATTTCATTAAAACCAAAATATTTTTCTCTTCAATAAACACTATTGAAAGAACAAAACAGCCAGTTATAGGCTGAGATAAAATTTTTGGAATAAAAAAATCACATTTAAATAAGAATTTACAAGAAAAAATTGTCCCTACAGAGCATAGAAAATTCTAGGGTGGGGTGGGGAGAGCATTGGTATTTAATATAAGGCTGTTAGAAGACATCACAAATAAGCTACTATATTTTGCCATGTATGATGCGGACATTTTTTGCTCAAATTTTTTAGGGAGAAATAAGGATGCTCATTATATGTGAGTATAATGATTACATACCATGGACATAATAATGGGTATAATAATCCCATGTATAATGTGCACAAAAATATAGGCATGCGTTATACCCAGGAGCACATTATACATGGCAAAATATGGCAATATTTAAACAGAGATTTGAAGTGAGCAAAGGAAGGATGAAAAATTCTGGGAAATCGTATTCCTGGCAAAGGAAACAGAATGTTCAAAGGCCACACAGCAAGAACATGGTTGGTATGTTTGAGACTCTCCATCCTTAATATTTGCAGGGCTATAAACAAAAGTACATAGAGAAATTTACAAACCATGTATTTAAATATACGAAAACTATAAACCAAGTTTTACAACCATTGAAATCTACCCAAATAAGCCTTTCTAATTATCTGGAACTTTGGGGCTCTGAATTTCCACAGAGGAACACATTACACTGTGGAAAGGGCAACCATAAAAGTGAGACACCAGCTGGATGATCACCTCCTTTTCTTACCCTGGGGTTTTCCGCGACACCGCAAAGGGCCATGAGCGTTTCTGTAGAGCCAGCTCGCACATCCAGACTCTTTCCACTTCTACATGTGGCATGGACAACTTCTGTGAGGATGTCCAGGGAAGAGGCCCGGAATCTAGAATTAGGGCCATTTTGGTAGGAAACTGTGGGATTCCAGTTCTCCATCGTATGATTTAGAATGGGTATGTTAATGGGTTTAACACATTCTGTCTCCACAGACTTCCACTTAGGGCAAAGGGTACAGCCCATGGCAGACCAGACTGGAACCATTTAAAATACTCATCTTGGGGTAGGAAATCATTTTTCCCAGATCTTTTGACAAGACTAGTTTGAGAACTAGCCAGGAAGCCATTATGACTGGAGCTGAGTGAGCAAGAACTAATGCGGTAAATTAGAGGTACAGGTTAGATTATAACTTGGTGGTAGTCAACTCCAGCTGCCTATCAGCATAACCTTTTAAAAAGTACTGCTCTGTGTTCTTCAACTCCAGAAATTCTGATTTCATTGACGATGATCGACATTTAAAAGCAACCTAGGTTAGCCAAATGCTAGAGTCCAGTTTGAAAACAACATAAAATATATAAGCACTTTGGCTTTCTCTCTGAGATGAGAAACCATTGTTGAGGAGCGCAATATGATTTGCATTTCAAAAGAAAACTAGCGTAGCAGCAAGATAAGGTATAGCCTCTGGGAAGCAGGAAAGAGCTGTAGAGAGATCAATCAGTTAGAAGCTTACTGAAATAATGCAGGAAAAACTTTGGTCCAAAGTGGTGTCACTAATAGACATTTAAATGGTGATACTGATACAATGTCTGTAGGTCAGGAGAGTTAATTAGTCATATATTTTTGTAAAATTTTGACGTGTAGAAAGTTCATATACTGAACAACTTTTGAACAGGTATACACAGTCGAATCCAAGTATTCTAAATTTTGCTTGTTAATTTTTACTTCATGTCCTTTGATTCAATTTTTCCATCACACATTATCAAAAGCGATGTAATTTTTTTTTTTTGGCCTTTTCCTTTTTTTTATTGATGTTCACCTATAGTTGTGCCCATTTTCTCCCCACCACGCTCCCCTGCCCCACCCACCCCCACCTAATGTTTATTTTTGATATTACACATGATTAATTTACTTGTAATAAATTTTGTTTTGCATCTACTATCATCAATACAAAATTTAAAATATTTGGGTAAATTTTTTTAAAAATATGGAAACTAACCCAAATTTTATAAGTAAATATTTCTGGATTATGGAATCAAGTGATCTGTATTTTTATCTTCTTTTGACATGTTTTTTTTCCAAATGTTTACATTGATCATAATAATTGCTGTTATTAAAATTATTATTTTATTATATATCCTATCAGTCTCTTCATAAAGAAAAATCAAGTTAATAATTTCAAAATTAATTTTACATTGATGTTTAGAGAAATAAAGAAATCTATACTCAAACCTAAAGCTAGAAGTGTTTTGTTGGAATACTCTCTTCTAACTCAAGGAGAAATCAGGATAAACTTCAATTGAAACTTCAGTAAATGTAATATTACCATTTCTATGAAAAGTTTATGGGAGTAATAATAAACAGTATATTCATTCTATACTGGAAATAATGTCACTATTTTTGGAAATGTAGCTGAATAGCCACCTATAAATAATTTTAAGTGATTGATTTATAAATGTGACATGCTCCCAAGTGAATACACATTTTCTTTTGGAATTTATAGGGCTCATTTGTAAGAAACCCAGGGGAGACTTTTACTTCAAGGAAGCAGTGTTAGAAACAGTATAATTGGGTGCATTTAAAATCATAGAATAAATTGATAAGTATAAATTGAACAGAAAATTAGATAAATTTGTTTTACACTGGTGTTTTGATTTCATTTCTTTATAACTAGGGTTTCTAACAACGTTTTACTGTGTCACGAAACTTCCCCTTGATTGCACTATCAATGTGGGTTATCTCCTAATAAAGTTTAAAATTCAGTAGGGATGAAGTTAAAGTTCAGTATAAGACATTAATGAGAGATTTTGTGTATATTTACCATGTATGGTAAGTGGTTACTAAGTTAGGACAATTATGTCACAGTTTTTGGTGATATAACAATGGGAAAGAGAGAGAGAGAGAGAGTGAGAAAGATTGTATGATTTTGTAGTGTGTTGAGAAGGGAGAGGAAGAGTAAGTCAAGGATGAAAAATGTTCTAGGGAGATGGCCAAGGAGCTATGATAGGAAGGAACTTGGGAGGTTGAAGGAAGTAAAAGAGAGTCAGTGCTGCTGGAATCCAACCATGCAGGGCCATGGAAGCCAGTAGAGAAATGGGTTTTTATAGGTTAAGATCACAGGGAATGGCATGATTAAATCTGCATTTCAAAAACATAACTTAAGCTGCAGTGTAGGAAGAATCTGTTTGGGACCGAGGTCAGAACAGGTAAAGGAGATCAAAAGAGAGAGAGCATGTCTTAGTCAATCGGCAGAAATATGGACTTGACTATAGAGCTGAAAAGGAATGAAAATGTTCAAGAAATATTCATGAGATAAAATAAAATAAATTTAGATATAGATTTGTTTCAAGAGCTGAATAGTATAGAATTTTTGGCTTATGGAAGAGAGTGAATATTGTTTCTATTATGTGCAAATTAGTTTGGAACTGACAGGTTGGAGGGGACAGACAGTGATTTCTGAGATTGTGATTCAAACTAATCCTTTTTTAGTATAACAAGTGGATTAATAACAGTGGATTAATGATGGATAAGAAAATATACTATAATAAATTTTACAGAATATTATAAAAGAATAATTTAGTTACTGATGAAAAAATTAAAATGAATTATATATAACCATCTTTTAATAATGTCATAATCTAACAGAATAGCTATAGAATAGAAATATACTAAATTAATAACAGAACATATAATAAATGTGTTTAATAATTTATTGCCATTGATATATTTTTATACATCATTAAGTGCCCTTTTCATAAACATACAGAAATAGAATACATTTAACAAATTCATGGTATTTAAGGAAGTAATATCCTTTATTTCATAAAGGAAACAGTTGTGGAAACTAAGTATAGATTATATTACAGTTATAGTACATACTTGTTTTTTTACCCTAGTTAGCTGTCCAGTCTCTTTCTTGTTTGTTATGAAAAAGCAAAATGGCTATTTTTTATTAATAATTATCATGTAAGTGTGTACAACAAGTGAGGTGAAAAACAGTGGGACGGAATGACACAGCATGTCTGATTGAGAAAACTGCATAATCAAAAACATTGTGTTATACCAAGGGATAGACTAAAATCAATGCACATAAAATTGGCCTAGGTCTGGCTACTTAAAAGAAACCATGCATAAGGCTAACATCTTAGTCAATAACATTTATCTTTTCATTTCTGAAAAGTTCAAAAAGATAATGAAAATAAAAACAGTAGGTGATAAGTTGTAAAATAAAGCATGGGAATATCAATTTTCTTATTCAAGTGATAAAATTCATTTGAAAAGTACAGATCATAGGTCTTAGATGGGAAATATATTTCAAAAAAATTTGGATGAGACTAGGTCAGGTCATGACCCTTAGCTTATCTTCTTTAAAGAATAATGAAGAGGAGTTAAGTGTTGAATGGTGAAGAATCTAAGTGTTTAAGAGTATTAAAAAAATGGAAGTACTTTAAAAAAGTGGCTACAATCTGAGAAACAATTTTGTGGTTTTCATTGTTTTTTAGGTTCTAGGTGTATTTAGACATATACATTTTAAATGATAATAGATAAATCAGTAAGCATGCTGTTCAATCAATGCTCATTAATTATTTATATTCAAGACACCATGTATTTTATGGTTTATAATTGTATTTATTTTTATATATACAGTACCCAAATTATGACACATCTAGTATCTTTTTTTTTATAGACAAGGACCATGACTCACTTTATGGTGCTTTCTGATCAAAAACTAACACTGTTTCAGAAAACATTAAGCTATGCTTCATGACCTCTTATATTTTAGCTTCCATTTTGGTTTAGCTTTTCATTTAACCAACAGGATTTTTTTATTTTGGATCGCTCATATATGCATGCCCATATATAGGTGTGTACGTAGTAGTTTATAGTTAGTCTTACTAAAGTACTTCATATTTATTAGAATGTATATGTTGAATTATTAAACATTTTTATTTTAGTGATAATGGCATAAGAAAAGATAAGCTTTAAGTTTCAAATATGTCACAACTAAGTTATATATCTTAACATGTTCTTTAATTAAACAAGTAAGGTAATGTAGGTTATAATTGCATTAGTTCTATTTTTTCTTTCACTCATTCTTTTGAATTAATCTACCAGATCAAAAAATATTATTATCTCTAAAGATGAAAGATCTCAAATGACGTGGTAATATATTTTTAATCACACAGAGGGAAATAAAAATTAAAATATATTTTAAAGGTTAAACCATAAGCCATGAAGTCAAGAAAATTGGTTTTATTTGATTCCAAAAACTTTCATCAGTTCACTATTGAACTTTTCCTTCCTTTTATATAGCAAGTTTTTAAATTACGTTTTAGTCCAGTTTCATGCTTTTCCTATAACCTTTGGCTATTAGGACAATCTTATTTTATATAAAGCTTTATTCTGGTTTATTTTCAAAATTTCATTTTTCCACTTATTTTAGAGCCTGATCTTTACCCTCCCTTCAGTAAACGCTCCAGCTGCTTACGGGACAGTGCGTATGACGGGTAGGAGGATGTTTGCGGGTCTGGTGGTGTGGGCACTTGGGAAATGGAATGCGGCCTGCTTTGAGTCCAGCTTTCATATTACTTTTCCCCGGACTAAGTTATCATGGGCAGGAGAACTGTCTGCTTAAATATATTGTACATTTTTAATTGGGTTGTTTGTTTGTTTTGCTATTGATTTGTATGAGTTCCTTATATGTTTTAGAAATGAATCCCTTACCAGGTAAGGGCTGCAAACTTTTTCTCCCATTACACAGAGTGCCTTTGAACGTCTGTTGTTTTCTTTTATGTGCAGAATCTCTTTAGTTTGCTGTAGCCTCGCCTATTAAATTTTGGGTTTGTTTCCTGTGCTTTTGGTGTCCTATCCAAAACAACATTACCAAGACCAATATCAAGAATCTTTTTTTTCCTACATTTTCTTTTTCCCTAAGGTTTCAGGTCCTATATTTAAGGTTTAATTCACTTTGAGGTGATTTCGCGTATTGTGCATGATATGGGTTCAGTTTATTATTTCACTTGCAAATATCTGGTTTCTACAACACCATTTCTTGAAGAGACAATTTTTTCTTCTTTGTATGTTCTTGGCATGCTTGTTAAAGATCAATTGGCTATAAATGCATCTTTTTATTTATAGACTTTCTATTCTGTTCTATTGGTCTCTGTGTCTGTTTTTATGCTAGTATCCTGCTATTTTGATTACTATAACTTTGTAACATTGTCCAATATCAGAAAGTGTGAGACCTCCTGCTTTGTTCTTCCTCAAGCTTGAATTTGGTGATCTGGGGTCTTTTGTGGTTCCATACAAATTTTAGGATATTTTTATTCCTCTATAGAATGCCAGTGGAATTTTTATTGGGGTTGCAAGTGAAAAGAATCAATGATCAGAGTTTAGATTAACTTTATAAGGTCAAAGATTACTAAAATCTTCTTATTGAACAGATAATAAATCTTAATGTATCTGACTCCAAAGCTAAATTGCTTCTCCATTCACTATAGCAAACAGGTATTCATTGTTACTGAAGAGTCAACAAAACTCACAGTCTGAGAGATACAGTTCACATACTGGAAAGCATTTCTTATACTAAGAGCTATGATATACTAAATACAGTACTGTACCAATTTCAAGCCATCAGTTCTGGAATATTAAAACATAGTAGATAAATGTCTGTCTTAATCCCTAATTTCTTATCTTCGTAGATATTAAATGTTCACTTAACTAACAAATAGGAATATATTAATTAATCTGGGCTTGTACACTTGGTTTATTAAATACCCATTCTGTTCTTCATATTGCACTAGCCCTAAGGACTCAGTTGTGGAGAAGATGGCCAAAGAGTATAGCAGTTCTAGAGCTTATGTCACTGGAGGACTGATAGGTGCCAAGAAGGAGGAAGACAGAAACTACAAGAGAGAA
The DNA here is from genome assembly GCA_004026545.1 of Mormoops blainvillei. Taxonomy (NCBI): domain Eukaryota; kingdom Metazoa; phylum Chordata; class Mammalia; order Chiroptera; family Mormoopidae; genus Mormoops; species Mormoops blainvillei. The sequence continues at coordinate 134,935 of PVJD01002626.1, read as the reverse complement.
ACAAGGCACCTTTATATGGTGTTAAATGCTATTGAAAACAATAAAATAATAAAGTGAATAATAGCATAGAAAGACAGAGCAAAGAACAAGAGTTGAAGCCTCTCTTTCCAAAGACCAAAGCACCTTTCTGTATGTGCTATCAACTTTAACTTTCTATTGCGACATCACTTCATAGTTGCTATTTCTATATATGGAATTATTTACTGTAGTGTATTTAAGAACAATTTAGATAAGAACAAAAATTCAAAGCATTCAAGGCAATTGAAATAAAGTCTCAGTAATTCACAAAGAAATGATGAAACTGACAGGGGACCTGCACATTGAGAGTTTTGTACTCTGAGCAGAGGAATTTCAGCTTAGTGTGATATGACTCTCAGAATCTTGGAATTAATAATGAGTTTTGTTTACTTTGCTATACCATGTTGCTTTTATTGGCCACACCATAAGTTGATTAGAATAAACAGTAGTAGACAGCAATGTGAACCTTAGTTACTTCCTATTTAACATATTGCCAATTTTTCAAACCAAAATTTTTCATGCAGAAAACCATTCAGATATTTAAACTATTCACCTTTTTCTATTTTTCTATCAAATTTCAGAACTTAATTTTTTCCTTATCCCTACCAAATGCTTTTCCTAAAGTCCAGCAACTTATGAGTTGGAAGCTTGATCCTGATGTTCCAACCATGATGTGATTGTTTAGTGTGAGAGGACCACAGCCAAAAAACATGTGTCTGTGCTTATACCCTTTCCACTGGCACACATAACTGACTTTTCTCCAGAAGTTGGAATTTTCATTATAGTGGAATGACTGCAGCATCGCCTGAGAGCAGTACAGAGTTCTGAGTAGTAACTAAGGGTTGAAATGTATATTTTACTGGTACTTTGATAGAAGCTATTTACCTTTTATTCACTACATATGGTCAGTCTGGTGTATAGTTACATACAATTATATTTTTATGTTTATATTATTAGTGAAAATACAGATATTTTTCAATTACCCAGCACTCTTCTAAGCTGTCTTCCTTTACCCTTGATAATTATGCTCAGGTGATCAGCCTAATTTAAATATCAGACTGAGCAAAGCATGATTAAAAATGTAAACCTGAAGAAAAGCAAGAACGAATGGAATCTCAACTCAAATACAAATGCTGTTTGGATGATCACATTGCTGCTTCTTTTTATCACCTCAATAACTGACTTCATACTAAAAAGATTACAGGCACAACTCTTTTTTCTTGTGCTGCACTCTATTGCGCTTTGTAGGCTCGACGTTTTTTACAAATTGGAGGTAAGACTCTCCACCCGGAAAAGAATACTACTCATTAAGCCTCAGGTAATAGTTAGGATTTTTTAGCAATTAAGTATTTTTAATTAAGGTATGTACATTTTTGACATAATCTTATTTCAAATTTAATAAACTATAGAATGTTGTAAACATAACTTTTATGTGCACTAGGAAACAAAAACAAGTTGTGTAACTCACTTTATTGCGATATTTGCTTCATTGCAGTGATCTGGAACCAAGCCCATTACATCTCCAAGGTATGCCTGCATGCGTACAAATGTATCTTTAGGTGAATAAACATTAGTCACTGTAAAGTAGGATCTGACAACCTGAGAGCAATGCAGAAAAATAATAAGTTCTATTTATTGTAAGTTCAATATATTCTACACATGGAAAAGGAACTTATGTTCCTTTTAATAAGCTGGAACAAGTGACGAAGAATGATTGTGAACTTCCCCCTGGAACTCTTTAAAACTCTGATGGGTATGGGATTGCCTACACCATATTGCTTTGACTTCAGACAGATTAAAAAGTCCTTTGTTACCTCCTTGTAACTTTTTAGTCAGGGAAAAAGAGGATGGAGATTTTACTAGCTATTTACTAAGTACCAGCAGCTTTATGCATGTATATTTTATGTCCACCGATGTGGTGAGTACATTTTATTAGCCTTTATTGCAGATGTAGGAAATGAGGTGCAGAAAAATGAAATAGGTTGCCAAAGATCATACAGCTAGTAAGTGAAAAACTTGGATTGTTGATTCATTTTTAAAAAATTGAATATTATGATTTTTTCTATAATATTAAGGGAAAAACAATGAGATTTTTAAATTTTATGCAGTCATACAATTTTATTTCTTAGTTTATTTTGCCATAGCCTATTTCAAATTGCTTTAACACACATTTTGAATTTTATCTCCAATGCCATTTTGTTGAATGGTTCTCACTATTTCAATGGAGCAATTAAAAGCTGATATTGATTCCATTATCATTTAGAAGTAAACTCAGAAAAAAAATAGTGCCTTTTATTTAAAATCATCCACAGGGTCTGTGGTAGAGCCATGAATTTTCCCCAGATCCTGAAATAGCAGCTTAGACCAATACCATGAATTTGATCATGCTAATTACACAGAAGGTCATAAATGAGCATTTACTCAATTGAATCATCTGCCTATATCCATGGAACAAATTGTTTATTCTGACAGTTACTTTTCCCTTTTTTCTTAAACATCAGAATATATATAGGATTCAACCTGATTATTTGATCACACTTTTGACCTCATTAATCTTTAGATTTACAGTTTTAAGGAATGTAGGACCATGTAACCAACTCTAATTTTTCAGATAAAACTTCAAGAGGTTAGTAAAGCAGTTCTTCATCTGGAATTCATATCTCATGGCCGCAGATCATCGTTCTTCCTGCTGTATTCCACTGTCTTGCACTTGCTCATGCAGTTTATCATCAGCTAGGAAATACCGTTAATGTCTGGAAGAATCTTCGAGAAACCTGGTTATTGTCAAAGAATAAGCTTATACCGTGTTCAAAATGCCATCATAGTTTGTATACTGCTATAATAAAAAGACTAAGCAGAGTTTTATCGCCAATTTAAAAATCAGCAATACAACCAAGTACAGCCAGCTCTAAAATCACACCGTGGAATGTATGGACTATTGAAATGCTTCTCATTATTTCTCCTTGACAGCTTTTGAGGGAGAATTTGAATGTTTCACCCCGTCTGTACTTTACACTTGCAAGACAATTTCATAGACATTTTACAATTAATGTATATAAGAATATTAGCCACATTCTAAGAAACTTATTAGAGAAATGCCAGTTTTAATAAAAATTCTATCTAATCTTATACTATTGATTCTTTAAAAATTTATTAAACTTATAAAAAGAAATTGCAGAACTAATCGAAATATATGTACAATTTGCACAATCTACTATGACAGCAAATGCTCTGGGGTTACTTAAGAGAAAATAATAAGGATCTGGGGTATAGAATCTAAATAGTACAATTTGTGCTAAATGTCAAGGAACATTATTCTGGTAAATGTCATAGTAATAATTAGATGGAAATTGTTCTGAGCATTACATGTTATATAATCAGTTTTGATAGAAGGATCAAAGGTGTAAATTTCATGACCACTCAGTGAAAGCAATTATCAGATGTTCTACTATGGAGGAGAAAGGAGGGAAAGATAACAATTTACGGTAAAATCATTCCATTCAGCTACAATATTGGCTTGTAGGGTTTTTGAATATATACTATGCACTCAATCCTCTTTCATGAGTGCAATTTTAACGATTTTAAGCACATTAACGCCAAAAATAAAGTTCATTAAAATTGTATTTTCCAGTTATGATAAGACAAACACAAAAATATGATTCCTAAAGTTTCAGTACAGGTACTGACGATGCAGAGCAATGAACTTTTATAATTTGCCAATGAAGTAGAACAAGTTATTAAAAAATCTTTGGTTATTTCTCTCTCTCTATCTCTCTCTCTGTCCCTCTCTCTCCTCCTCCTCCTTCTCTCCCCCCCTGCCATTGAACCAGTAGTATGTAAGTCAATATGGAAAATGACAAAATGTAGAATACACTCTCAAAATTATCTTTTTGGAATGTAACATTACTGTATATGAAATTATTAAACCATATGCAACACATTGTTTAATCATTTTTTAAGTCAGGGCATTTCAAACTGGGTGAGATATTAATCTTTGAGTCTTAGGAAAACCAGAGACTCTTCATTTATCTTATTGTACCTTATACCTCGTATGCATTTCATGATATTAAGTGTTGAGACTTATTGGCCTGGCAACAAATTGTATATAGTAGTCTGAAAACGGAAACATCATTACATATTTTGGGAAAGGATGAAGATGGAAGAGGATGCTGGCAGGACACTCACAGTATTCAGGAGATATATCTTCTCTCTTTCACATTTAGAATGCTTAGCTCAAAAGAGTCATGGCTGGCTGACACTGTCTGGCTTCTCAAGGAATACTGTCTAGCTTGCCTGTGTATATTTGGGCATAAAAAAAGAAGGAAAGAAGGATGGTGTGAGAGGAAGCCACGGTGATTTCGAAGCACTATAATTGATTCATCACTTCACATGTCCTACAGAACTCAAGGTCAGTCTAAATCTGAGGCAGAAAACCCAAATATATTTGGCAGTGACTGAATGCTTGCCACGGCCCAGGCTTATCCAGATCCACATGGGAGAGTCTGTAAAATCAGATTGTGCTTGTTATGAACCAAGCACAACATATATCTGTTCTTTAATGGGGTACAGAAGAATATTATAGTGTCCCCAAAAGTGACAAAATGCATTTTAATTGAGAGAATTCAAATGAAGGTACTTGTCAATAACTACTCAAAATTGTAAACAGACATGATATTTTACGGAAATACACATTGATGTGTTAATGCAAAGGTTTTCACAACCTTATGTTTTATCCTTCATGCAATTCAAATTTAACTATATTATAAAAAATGTAACAAGTCAATGTATTTTTAGAACATCTAATAAATTCACATTCTGTGATTTTTAGGTGATTGAACCAAATTTATTTTAACTGTGAAAACACATTGGTAAAATGTTATACTTCTTTTTGATAGTTGAAACTCATAGTTACTTCATCTTGCCATTACTTTTGCAACAAAATGAGTTCATTCTTCCAAATCCATGTTGATCTATTTATTCAAGAATAAATTCAGTTTAAGCAAAGGGTCTCATAAGAAAGAGCTTTAGTGTCTTTTTATATTAATAAAATTGGTAAACCAATAAGATGTTATTTGGAGTCAACGTAAATAAGAAACTTATTATCATGCCATCTGATGTGTAAGGCAGTTGCCTATACACATTTAAAGGTGGCTTTTACATTTAAAACACTTTATTTCTCTGAGACCACTATTCAAATGGCTGACGGGGGATAATTTGTTTTGTTCAGTGGATTCCTGACTGTTGTACAAGGAAAAGTTCTCTCACCTTTCAGTCAACAATTCATCTTCCTGTGGTGATTTATTTTGCTATTTCCAGACATGCTTTATTACCTACAGAGTAGGTACAACTCCCCCCCGCCCCCTTTTCATTCTTTCTGGGAATCAAATGAGCCCTAAATAGGTATGCACATTATAACAAATTATAAACTTCTTAAATTTTCAATTATTATGGACAACTCTGTGTCTTGTTTTATGCAATTTTACAAACATGCCTACATACTATAACATAAAAATTGAGAGGACCATTTAGATGTCCCTATAGATCAATTATATGTGTATGATTATCTTTGATAAACAAGATGCAATTATATTACACACTATGTGGCAAAAATCAACGTTGAAATAATATGTGGGGGTGTCAGAAGTATATGTTGCTATGTCACAGGCTGTAATTACATTCTGATTGCTAAGGAAAGTCTCCAAGACAGAAGGCTCATTTATGAGTGAGGGAGAGAAGAAGAGAGAAGGGGATCACATTAGACACTTTTTATATCCCAGTGATATTTTAACTCATTTAACTTACAAAGACAAATACTTATAAAGCCTCTTTATAAGAGGTTTTGTATATCACCTCTCAGTGTACAGCAGGTTATAAAAACTGTACATTTTTATTTTATGATAAAATAATCATATTTTATATTAATACATTTAACTGTACTAACACCAAATTTTAAGAAAAATCTTAAATAGAATAAATTTCATTCTAGCTTGTGCAGTAAAACATGCTACATAAAGCCAAAAATTTGAAGTGTGGCAGCTCTCACAACTTTTTTCTTGTTTTGATAACTATAGAAATTTATGAAATATCTTGATTGGATCAATATAATGTCTTCAGACAAACCGGACTGTGACTCCTTGTGTTCTCTCTTTCCAGCCAGATCCAAGCCATGGGCATTTCCTGGGACAACTGGCACAAGTGTCGCAAGACCAGGGGAAAGAGGAAGCCCTGCCACAAGGAGTGAAAATTCAAGCTGGGGCGCGCTGCTGCCAACACTAAGATTGGTCCCCGCCGCATACACACAGCTCATGTGCAAGGAGGCAACAAGAAGTACCCAGCCTTGGGTCTGGATGTGGGCAACTTCTCCTGGGGCTCAGCGTATTGTACGCACAAAACAAGGATTACTGATGTTGCCTTCAATGCATCCAACAATGAACTGGCCCATACCAAGACTATAGTCAAGAGCTGCACTGTGCTCATTGACAGCACACCTTATGGACAGTGGTGCAAGTCCCACTATGCACTGCCCCTGGGCCGCAAGAAGGGGGCCAAGCTGACTCCTGAAGAGGAAGAGGTTTTAAACAAAAAGTGATCAGAGGAAGTTCAGAAGAAATAAGGTGAAAGGAAAAAGAATGCCAAAATCAGCAGTCTTCTAAAGAAGCAGTTCCAGCAGGGCAATCTTCCTACATGCATGTCTTCAAGACTAGGCCAGTGTGGCCGAGCAGATAGATGGCTAAGTGCTAGAAGGCAAGGAGCAGGAGTTCTAGCTGAGGAAAATTAAGGCCCAGAAAGGCAAATAAATCTTCTTTCCTCCTGTCTTTAAAGATCATGTTTTAAAAAAAGTGGGGGGCTCATATAATAAAGATCTTCATTTTTGACTTTAAAAAATAGTCTCTTCACATAAGAAAAAATTTTCTGATAGTATTTTTCAGAAATTTGGTTTTCATAAGATCATATTTATCTTGGTAAGATAAAGGAAGATAACTAAATACTATTCAACAAGTGGTCAATGAGATTTTAAGAATGAAATGGGATCTATATAAACTTAACTTTAGGGTTTTTCAGTGTGAATGTGAACTTGTCAGGATTGTGTTTCCGAATTTTATTCTCTGTAAAATGATTCATTCTGGTTCTGAAGTTCTATAATTCTCTATCACAAGGATTTGGTTCTGTATTTCCAATTTAATTCATAGCTTTTCCTTTCATTATACACACACACACAAATATAAGCAAATACTTAAATGTCTAGGGTCATCTTTTTTGTTTTTTAATTAAATACTCCTCTTTGAATTCTGCTCCACATACATACCTGCTTACATGTTCATCAAATTCAGAAAGTGTTTCAAAATGTAAATTTCAGATAATAAAGAATTACATTAGAGAGCAGCCCATTGCTTTTGCAGTGTTTGATCCATTCTGCATATCAAAAGCTCCTTGGTGAAGTTTTTCTATAATATGGTACCTTGCTTTTGTAATATGATAGAAAGACTTTGTGACCTTCAGGTCATAGAAAAGAATAATACATTGCACAACCCCAAATACACTATTTACATCACAGCTGTAAACAGTGAATATGGATTCACAGAGATTAAAAGGTTCTTTATAAGAGGTTGTATTAGAATAATATATACTTGAATAGGATATTGTTACTTGTAAAATAATGCATTAATGACTGATCACGTTTTGGAGACTAACTTCTTTTCTTTTGTTAGAAGGCTACATGTCATGTACCATAGTAGAAACTTTTTCATTTATATCCATAAGATGGAGCACACTACTAAATTACATTCATCAATAACAGGAGATATTGCAGAGGAAGAAGAAATGAAGCAAGACTGTTGAACTTGAATTATAAGTTAATATATTAACATTAAAATGCCTAGTCTAAGAATAAAGAGAATTTACACCTTGAGAAAGCCTCTCATTTCACTATATAAAGGAATCTATTAAGAATGAAGCCTCTTAACCCCCTATTCCCACCCACACATGTTCATTTTCCTATATCTGTACCCACCCTTATTTTTTGCTCCAAATTATTACTAATTAATCCTACTGTTTTTCTAACCAAATAACATTTCTTTTTTAATGTATTTGTAACCTCTCCCTCCCTATTGATTATGTCTTGATCATGGAATATACTCATATTCACAAGTTCCATTATTCTAAGCAAAACAAAATAAAATAATCTCTTTCCATCTATATCTTTCAGTTATCACCATTTGGCTCCTCATTCTTACACAGCTAATCTTTGGATAGTATTTTAGCCTTACTACTTGCCTTTTTGATACTAATGTTCCTTCTTCAAGTCAGAATATACTTCAGTTCTTCCCTCCCAAGTCAACTCAATCCATTCCAAGGATGTCAGTCCTCTATATTGTCTCATCCCAGTGTGACTGACTCAGGTCAGGTCCTCTTTGAAATCCACAGGATTTGTCATCGTGGGCCTACTCTTCATTATCACAGCCTTCCCCTTTCTTGTCTTCCAATGAGAATACTCCTCCTTCGCTGGTGCCCTCTTTCTGCCTCTCTGTCTTCCTTCCTGCATGATTTTGCCCATTACCATGGCTTCAGCAACCACTTATAGGTCATGACCCTTATATTCACATAAATGAATGCGTTAAAACTGTTTTTAAATATAGAATTATATTATTCTCAAATCATAAATTATATTTTAAGAAAATTTCTGAAAAATAATTGTAATTCCCAAATTTTTAGCTTCAGATGATACTGAAGGATGGGAAATATATTCATCAATTTTACTGAGCGAATCTCTACAATACCAGTCTTAACTGGATGGAATCACAAAATAAATGTCTAGGGGATTTTTAGACTTCTTATTCTCTTTTAGTCATTCATAATTTTTACAATATTCACTGCACTTGATGTACTTCACAGTGCATGAGAAGAATAACAAAAGAAGCAGAATACATGTCTGTTGTTCATTTTTGCTATCATTACCATTAATTTTACCTGGAAGAAAAAGATCTCATCTCCTTCTCATCTCTAACACTGTTTTTTTAAGACATTATAAGCTTATTTTGTATTGCTAAGGCATCCAGCCACCCAGGACATGAGTCTCACTCTTATTTGTAAGCAGAGAATTATAATAATAATATATGAAATTTCAGGTGAGAATATAAAACTTAGACCCATGGTTCAGAGAAAGAAAGTAGAAATGTTCTGCTTAGTAAATTAAGTAGAGTGCAGGCTGGAGTTTTACTAAAGAGAAAGGAGAGACTCTAGTAACATGACAAGGGACTGGAGTGGAAGAAAAAAGGTAATGAAAAAATCACCTTTACTAGGAAATGTTTGATGTATTTCAAGGAAGAGTGATGTCTAGCATTAAGTTTATAGTTACTTCCAGCCCTGTGTAGTAATTGGATTCTGTTACTCACTAACCTTTAGGACAATCTTCCACACAAAACCACCTGGTGTTATGGTAAAGTTAGGGGAATGAAAGAACAGTGATGGAATCTAGCAAAAGATAGCATGATATGAACAAGTTAAAGCAGAAAAGCAAGCAGTTGAACAGGTTGACTCAGCAATAACTATGATAGAAACCACTTGTCCTATGTATAATAGAAGAATGTGACCATCAGGGTGGAGGGCAAATATGGAGATGCTACATAAGCTCTTCAGGAAGTAACCAGTGTTGCCTGATTTGCCTCATTGCCGGAAGAGGCACAGGAGTTCATTTCTGGCCCTTTGTATACTGTGCTCTGATTTTGAAAAGTAATAAAAAAATCATAGGCTAACATTTAAATAAATTAATACCAAGCAAAAGACAATTAAAATATAAATATACTTACAAAGCAGTACAAAACACTTTGTGGGTGAGAAAGTTAAAGTAATGTCAGCCTTCAAAAAAAGCGGGGAGTGGGGGAAGGTAAATGGCTGAGAAGTTGCTTCCCAAGCAAAAACAATGTATTACGAGGCTGGGAAAGATGTGAGGGAGTGTTTATTTTGAGCCTTTATGGCTATAATTAATCAATGTTTCCTAGTAATTTCACTGGTTTCAAAGAAAAATCCAATATGTAACAGTAAACAGAGAGAGAAACTTTCTTTCTAGTGTACATATTCAAGGCACTTGCAAGCAGGAAAGAATTTGAGATGTATTACAATCTTTTTATAAATTTCAATATGAGAACAGTTCAGCAAAATTCTATTTGTTAACTCACCTGATTTTTACTTAGTACACACTATGGCCCAGACATTAGGGAAGTAGCTGTGAATAAAGCAGATTAATGCTGTTGCCATTTGAAGTTTATTTACATTCTGAAAGAGCAGAAAAACAAAAGAATGTTTGTTGCTCTATGTTCTAGTTAGTGTATAGTACATAGACTACATCAATAATTACCCCAAAACTGAGTACCTTAAAACAATAACACACTTTGTGTTGTACCTTAACCTGGAATTTGCTCAGGACTGAGGTAGTGCAAATATTAGTGTTTAAAAATCATCTAAGGGTTCACTCATTTACATGTCTAATAATGAGACTGACTGTCGACTGAATGCTTCTGGGACTGTTGGCGGGAAGAACTATACGAAGCCCCTTGACATGGCCTGAGCTTTCTCAGAACATGGTATATGGGTTTAGTCCCAGGGAATGAGGATGAGGGTGAGGGGAAAGAAAGAGAGAGAGAGAGAGAGAGAGAGAGAGAGAGAGATTGATTCAGAATATTGAATGACCTTTTTGATCTAGCCTTGAAGTTACTCAGCATCATTCTTTCCAGCACATTCTATTCATTGGAACAGTCACTTTGTCCCACCCAGAGTCAGGAGAAGAGGTGATAGACTCCACTTGATGAGAAGTTACAAGGTTTTAAAAGAAAATTTTTGAACTGAAATATTGCTGTGGTCATTTTTGGAAAGTACAGTCTGCTCCATTGTTATTTTTATTTCTATTCTCATAATCAAAAACTTGAATACAGTATTCAGGAAAAAAATATTTATTTATATAAAATCTATCATATTCAACTCCTTGTGTCTCTTTGGAGTTATTGCTATTACTACTACCACCCCGAGGTGGAACGAGGTAGGGTTACAGTTGTGAGTATGCAAAACACAGAGTTTATTATTATGCTATTTATTAATGATTGCATTATTTTCCATACCTACAGCTGTAAACCTACTTTGCCCCGCCCTGTGTTATTACCACTATTGTTACTGTTATCATTAATGGTTTGTGAACTCCCAAACCCCACTGGCCTTTAACTTTTTCTCTGCTATTACCCAATAATCTGAGAGTAGCAGTCAAAAGCTTACTTTGTAAAATGTCCTAATGAAAGGGACTGTATTAAAATTTTGGGTTCAGAACATTTAATTTGTAATGCACATTTGCGAGAAAGTAGTATTATATCAAGTGGCCTTTAGGATGAGTATATGATTAACATTAACTTGTGGAGGGAAAAAGAATCTCAGGTGGACTTTCCACAATACTCCCAGAACAATTACTGTTTTACTTTATTTTATTATCATTTAACTTGTTGACTTGGTGTAACGTAAATAGAGCCTTATAAATATTCTGTGCTATATATTGTTGTTGAAATATGTTAATGTGATATAGTTAATAGTAGAAAATGTTTCTATTTTTAAAAATTGTATTAAAAAATAGAACATGCCACTTTTGTTCAAATTAAAGTAAAAAGGGTCATTGCTAAAATGATTATATTAGTCAAAATGACATCATCAAGCCAATACTTCGTCATTTTTTAAGGTTAGCAGGCAATGAACTATTTCTGCTCTTTGAAAATGTCAAATAAAATGTTACTTTTCTAAAGCATAAAGCAAGGTAAATTTAAGCATTACAAGCACAAATGGTATTAAGGAAATAAATTTGACACATATGATTAGTCATAAATTATCATATATTCCTAAAATACTTGGATGTCCTTAAAGAATATTTAAAGATTAGAAATCTATATGTTTTAATCTTAGATACATTAACTATAGCCTAAGGATACTGAAGTAAAAAAGTAATGAAAGCTTAGAGATTCAGGAAGGAGATAAGAAAATTAATTTACTTAAACTGAAAACATTGAACTAAATGAGCACCTACTTTGAGAGGACACAACCTGATACAATGTATTAAGAGAAGGGACCAGGGTGCTGCTGATTGAATATCATTTAAACTACCTCCCCGGGTTTCAATTTCTTTGTGTAATAGTGATGTTTGCAGTAGACTCCCTGGCAAGAATGCCGTGATTTATTATTAGATCATTTTCAGTACTTTTACATTAATATTGAGGTTGGTTCTAATCTTTGTAGATATATATTAGGATAAATTCTTAAAAGTGAAATTGCTAAATCAAAGGCTACGTGTGTTTTTAATTTTAAAAATGTTCAACTTGTAGTTTACATTCTGTGATATTGTCAGGTTGATTCTCATGTTCACCTAATACAATTAGTAAAGACAAACCCATATTTCCAAAGTCCCTTTATAAACACAAAAAATAAGAATTTTTTATTTTTAATCTCCTGAATTTTTGGTAACTAGAAAAGACAAAATATATGCACACCTCAATTCACTAAAAAGGTGGAACAAGCAGAGGAGAATTGTGAAACCAAGGGATTAATCAAATCCATACACATGCCATTTATTGAGTACATTTTTAATAAACATGTCTCATATAACATGTTCTTTCACATACTCTTCTTCAAAACTGAAAGAGACCTTTGAGAAAATGACATATATAATTCATTATACAGTATACTTTAACACATAGTAACTTATTCTTATTTCTTAGCAGTTGAAGTAAACACACAAATTACTATGAAACAGATTCCACAGTAATTTTGAACATTAAAAATACATCAGAGACTTCTGGTTTACTAACATGTAAAGAGCTTAGACATCATCACTTTGCTCTTCACAAAAAGAGAAAAGCTTAACAAATTGAAAATCATCAATTCTTCTTAGCTCTATTCTGTATTTATCTATCATCTATCTACCAGTCCGCTATCTATTGATCTTATGAAAGAGAATGCTTGCATAGGACAAACTACTGCCCTGAAAACTGAAGAGACAGACCAGGACAAAAAGTACCATTTTGAAATACACCCAGAGTTCTGTTTTCTTTCACATGGCCTTTTCCCAAAGAAACTATTTATCAAAGCCTAAACAACTAGGGTTTTACCAAAGCCTAACTAGCCTGGAGGAATGGAAATATTCATTTCCATCCTGTTTTAGCCTTTAACAAGGGGCCACAAAAATACCCAACTCAGACTAAGTGAATGACTGAGACCAGACCCTAAGACAATATAATGCTTTCTGCTCACCCTGATGCTCATGCAGCACCACCAGATCCACAGAGTTCCTCTGTAATGACAAAGGATTACAACTAAAGAAATTCAGGCTTATATTTTTTTTAAAGTCCCAAGTAAATCACAAAAATGGGGAGATTAAAACAAGGACAATAGAGGAAATTTTGTTCTCTGACGCCAGAGCTACAATAAATAGTAAATACAGCCTACCCTGTTGCTAGATAAACATAAAATATCACACACATGAAGATGAGATTCTATCTTCCTCAGTTTGTTTTACTCAATATATTATGTTCCGTTTTCAACAACAACAAAAATTACAAGGCATATTAAAAGACAAAAACATAGTCTGAAGACACAAAACAAGTATCAGAGCCAGGCTCAGACATGGCAGAGTTTTTAGAATTATCAGACTGTGAATTTGAAATAACTATGATCAATATGCCACAGGATCTAGGTAGATATAGTGGAAGACATGCAAGAAAAGATTGGTAATATAACAGAGAGATAAAAAATATATAACAGAATTAAAATGGTATGCTAAAAATTAAAAATACATAACAGAAATGAAGGATGGTTTTGGTAGGCTCATTTTTGGAAAGGACATAGCAGAGGAAAGAATCAGTGAGCTTTATATATGTCAACAGAAACTTCTGAGACCAAAATGCAAAGGGAAAAAGAGTGAAAACATGGAACAGAATGTCCAAGAACTGTGAAACAATTATGAAAGGTGTGACATATATGTAATGGGAATAACATTAAAAAAGAGAGAGAATAAAACAGAAAAGATATTTAAGTAATAATGACTGAGAAATTGTCAAAATTAATGAAAAACATTAAACCAAAAATCCAGGAAGCCAAAGAATACCAATGGAAAAAACACTTAAAATTCTATACCTAAACATCTCATATTCAAAATGCAGAAAATCCAAGCAAAGAGAAACTTTTAAAGAAATTGGGAGAATAAACCTTTTCTACTTAGAAACAAGGGTAATAAACACATTGGGCTTCTCTTCAGAAACCAGAAAGCAAGAAGAAAGTAAAGTTTTAAAGGAAATGAAAACCAATCTCCCTGAAAAATAGATGCTCTTTGCTCTTTTTCCCTTTCTTTCTATTTGCTTGTTTATTTTTCGTTGAGATAACACATCAACCTTGGCTTTTATAAAAAGTCAAATTTTTCATAATCTAAGCCATTGTAAATCAGATGATTTTGTCAAAATTCCACAGTTGGCACAATTGTTTATGAAAACTAATTTGGTTAGTAGTTAAACTAACAATTTGCCAAACAAAAACACTAGAACAGAAGAAGTCATGTAAGGGTGAAGCTTTTTTTGAATTTTTCTAAAAGAAAAACAATCAAACAAAAATACACAACTCTTACTTTCTAGAGGTGAGTGCCAGGAAGAAGCGAGTTTTAGGAAAAAAGAGAAGTAAAGCACCAGGTACCCTGAAAATCAATCTTCTTCACAATTTTCCATTTGACTTGCTCTAGGAAAGTCCTGGAAATATGAGAGAGGAAGAAATTATTGTAGTTAGGTAGGATGTTGTTAAAGAGAAGTCTATGTTCAGGTGTCAAGATTGTCCAATTTTTGTCATATCAAATTGATAAAGGGTTATGTTTGCCCCAAGCTTACATTTGCCTGAAATATAGAATCAGTGATTTTGTTTTTTTCTGACATATTTCTTTAAAATTTTATTTATTGTTGTTCAGTTACAATAGTCCCATCTTTTTCACAATTGCTCACCTCTACCCTGCCCCCTATTCCCACAGTCAATCCCATAGCCATTGCCAGTGTCCCCGAGTCCTCTGTTCATGTTCCTTTGCTTGTCCCTTTCCTCTTCTTTTTTCCATTATCCTCCTCTCCACCCCGCCCCATCTAGTCACTGTCTGTTTGTTCTTTATTTCCAAGTCTCTGGTTCTGTTTTGCTCGTTTGTTTGTTTTGTTGCTTAGGTTCCACTTATAGGCGATCAGTATTTCTAAAGCAAACTTTATATTGTTCATTCTTTCAGTTTTCTTTTGTAATATCACTTTTGATTTTAACTAACAAATTTTGGCTATCAAATGGCTATTATAGATATGTATAAGCTTAACTCAAGTTTAAAAATATGAAGGACATGAAAAAAATTGAAAAACATTTTTCATGAAATCAATGTTTGTAAAGTATTCAGGCACATTCTCGAATTGGTTCCTTCTATTTACTGCTGCAAAAACTTCTGGTCATAAAAAGCTAACCATGAAAGAAAGATAATGCAAGGTGGTTTCCACTGTTGGCAGATTCTATGCTATGCTGAGGATGTGTCATCTTTACTGACACTTAAAAAGCATATGTAAAAACACTTAATGTGTTTGGGTTACTGTTGATGATGGATTGTCTTCAAACCTATCTTCTGTGTAATTTCTCTACCAAGTTCATCTTCTTAAAACACAGATGCTTCAGGTATTTTGGGGCTTACAAATTTAGTGGATAGTAACCCATTACAAAAGTGAAGAATAGATTCACTTTTCTGATGAATCTATTGTTTTCAGAATGATAGTGTGTCAGAATAGCTAATGTGATGGAAATCTCTGAAATTATAATTAGTTTTTTTATTCTGTTTATAAAAATGACTTTGTTGGCATCAGTTTCTTAAATGAGACAAAATGTGGCAGGGCTCTAGTGCATACTTTTTGGAAATACAGTTAGTAAGATTTAGAGTGAATAGCTTATAATAAAAAAAAAAACCCAAACTCGATAACATCATGATCTGTTATTGGTAGGAAATTGGCCATTTTACCCCATATTTACCTTATTCACATGTAATTAACCTTAAAATCATTAATACTAGTGATATGGAAGATATAAAGACACATTAATAAATATTTCTTACCATGAGCCCTCATATCAGCACCCTATTTGCCACTTTGGGTCCAGTTCTGAACTTATCTTATATCTTGATTGTCATGCTGTATTTAAACTCTCACTCTTTTATCATATAGTTTGCTGTTTCAATATCCCATACCTATCTATCCATATGAAGGACTAAAGTTTAATCATCCTTGAGTCCTCACTAAGATATCACTACTCTTTATGCCAAAAAACTTTTCTCTCTATCAAATCTGGGCATTTAAGCAACCTATTAAAAATGGCACTATTTAGTATTGTTTGAATGGAACAGTGAATTAGATCACTTACAGATGCGGTCTTATTTATGGGAGATAACAGTTACAGTTGATGGAAATAACTCAATTTAAAAAAATAACTTTCAATTACTGAAAATGACATAATTCCCCAGAGAACACTGAAGGTCATTCAACAAGACCATCTGTGGAGTTAGTGCTCAAGATGTATTTATCACCACTCATTTAGTTCCCTTCACATAAATGCTACAGAGAATTTTTAAAAGAATGGAACAAAGACATAGCAAAATCAAGTTATCAACAAAATTAATAATACACTGAATTAAACTGTGATCAACAATAATATGTCTTCAAGGAGACAATCAGACAGCTCATTGAGCAGGCGTGTACCATGGGCTGCAAGCAGACTTGAGACTCACATTGCATTGTAATTGCACTAACAGAATAGTTGTTTTCTATGTCATCAAGTAGTCTAGAATATTCAAGCAGTAGGTTGTTTATACTCTCCCTAAGTTACCAAAATCATTGATTTTACAGCCATGCCTTCAAAGGTAAAATGTTACTGTTTTGTAATATCTTGTAGAAGAGGCCAAAAAAATGTGTGCATTTGTACATTATTTTTGATATAATAAAGTGAAGTCTTATTATATAGAAATCTGTGCCTTTTTTTCAACCAAAAGTAAATGTACATTTAAAAATCCTATCAAACCTTTGAGATTTAAAAGTGCTTAAATAACAAAACAGAACTGATTCCAAAGTTTGCATTGGGAGACTAGAAATCTACTGAGTCCAAAGTGAATTTTTATAACCTGCTTATGATGGTTAATTTTATGTGTCAACTTGACTGGGCTACAGGACACCCGCATAGCTGGTAAAACATTATTTCTAGATGTGTCTTGAGGGTATTTCTGGAAGAGATTAGTATTTGATTCTGTAGACTGTGTAAATGGATCTGCCCTCACCAATGTGAGCTGGTATGAAGAACTCAATGTAAACTACTGTTTCTAATTCATATGACTTGCATAATATATTTTACTTACCTTGTGTATTTAAACAGCTTCTCTCTTCATAGAATAATATAGTATAAAGGAATTATTTCCAATATATATTTACTTATGTAACAAACATTTAGTAGATGCTTTCTACATGAAGAGTTCCAAGAATAATTAAGACATACCATCATAATCTCAAGGAATTTTCAGTTTAGTGAAAGAAGCAGTCAAATGAATAGATTATTGCACTAGAGTGTACAATAAGCTAGTTTAGACTAGGAGTGAGCTAAAGCTTCCTAGAAAGGAAGATAATGAAAGATCATGAAAGAGATACTGCTTTCATATGTAAAAGGAAAACTCTAATGAGTTGTTTGATTCAACAGTTCCATGCAAATTTTCCCCCATGTTTACAAGTAAAAAATCTGATTTTAACTTGTACCTGGCAAAATTTAATAACCTAATTTTCTCTATATCTCCATGACTACCCTGCAACTACCAATCTGCACCTCTTAACGCCTTCACCTTTTTCACACAGCCTCCCAAACCCCTCCCCTTCTGGCAACCATCAGTGTGGTTTGTTCATTTGTTTTGTTCTTTGGATATCACCTATAAGTGAAATCACATAGTGCTTGTCTTTCTCTATCTGACCTATTTCACTTAGGATAACCATGGTGCTGTACACCTGAAATCAATATAAAACAATATTAAATGTCAGCTGTAATTGACAAATTTTAAATGTTTAAATATTAATTTTCTAATAATAGATGCTAATGTGTTTAGGATACCTCTGAAGACAGTGACAGATAAAAATAAACATTATCTCTAGCATGAAAAGGTGTGATTTTATGAAAGTGGAAAGATGAGAAAGCTACACATACATGCAATTCAAGAGTTTAATAGTTATTTCAATTCATTGGTTGCTATTTTACAATAAACGGTTTGGTTTGGTGACAATAGGATATAGATACTTGATAAAAGAGCCTTAAAAGTTTTAAATGTTTTTCTTTATTCAGAATAGATTGAAGCACTTCAAGTCAGAAGTAGCTCGAATGTTAATTCATGTAAGTGAGAAAATATATTTAGTAATAAAAAGACAAAATAGGGATTTCAATAATCTTATTCAGTACTTCATTGGCTCTAAGGATAATGTAATGATATTTCAATTCTTCTAACTTTATTTATGCTGAACAATAACCTTAGTTTAAAGTTTTAAAAAAGAACTGTTATTCAAGGCAATAACTGAAAGGAATTGCCTAGACTCATACTTTCAAAGTGCAAGAGAAAAACTAACACCAACTTTTTGCAAGCAATTTATTGACAAAAATAAAGACTCATCAAATCCAGATGAGAGATTCTATGCCAAAAAACAAACTACCATTTTGCAAAGGTGAATCTTTCTAAAGGAAAACTCAAGAAAAACACTTAACAATTTGGTTGATTTTCGCTTATGATTTTGAAAAGCGTAACTTTTGAGCAGAATCATGTGCATCAAAACTTTAGACTTTGAGGTTTTTTCCTCTGCAGATGATACAAATGTGTTCCAGCCAATTTCACCTAAATCAATCAGCC
Organism: Mormoops blainvillei; assembly: GCA_004026545.1. Taxonomy (NCBI): domain Eukaryota; kingdom Metazoa; phylum Chordata; class Mammalia; order Chiroptera; family Mormoopidae; genus Mormoops; species Mormoops blainvillei. The sequence goes on along the minus strand of PVJD01002626.1, from coordinate 115,977 downwards.
ATGATCTAGCTACATGGTAGCACAATCAGTGGGAGTTTGCAGGGCTGCAACTTTCAGCTTCTCCAGTACAGAGACACACTGCAGTGAAAGCCACGGCTGGAGCAGCTCCTAAGGCATTGTTTTGAAAGTCCGTGTGAGCTCCATAAACTGATTATCATCACTCACTGATTAAGGAATCTTAATGTGGACCAGGCTCGGCTTAACCTCCCACCAATCACTGTCTCCATTTTTAGACTTATAAAGCTAAAAAATGTGTAGTGATTATGAGAGAAATTTGCATATTGCATGTGGCTATTTTGTAAATTGATGTTTATTTCGTTCTGAATAGCATTCAAGTCTGACTAGAAATGAATGTTGAATATTAATAGGCTTTGGTGTAATTTTGTGGGTAATGATGCCCTTGATGTGGTAGGTGTCCAGTGAACATTCTAATAAACAAATAATGTTCAAAATGCACTAAACATGTTGACAAAGTCAAACTATAGGAACTGAAAACAAATTAGTGGTTGTCTCAGACTACGGTGGAGGTCAGGGGTTGGCACAAATGGCCATAAGGTATTTCTTGTGAAGATGAAACTGTTCTTACCTTGATGGCTGCAGTTTCATAATTGTATATATTTGTATTATGTTTGATTTATATATTTGTTTCAAAACTCAGAATTGAGGCTGAATATTTCTATATGTGAATTATAACTCAATGTACATGATTTTTAAAAAGTTCTGAGTATCATTACAGGCAGTTATTTAAACATGTTTGATATTATGAAGAGCTTGTGGGAGAAAGATGCCATGGGTATACTTAAAATGTACATTTGCACCAAAAAAAAAACCTAATTTTATCTCATTGCCTTGAAAAATTCCATGAGGCAACAAGAACTTTGATTTTTCTTGTGCCTATGATTATGTTGGATTGAAAGGATGTGGGACTCCCAAAAGTCCTTTATCAGAACAGCCAAGAAAATACTTCAGGCCAACTGCAGGCTAAAACATCACAGTGTACACCTTCAGGGATGCAATAAACAAAACGCAAGGCTTAAGCTATTGTACAATGCCACCCACATAAAAATGCCAGGTATTAAAGGTTTTTCTTAAGAAGTTTCTTGTATTTGATCCTATCCATGCTCACATTCAGGAGGGGATTGATATATACTACAGATCTGTGGAGAAATGTGGAAGTCCCACTACTGACCTATCCAGTGTCTCAATGGAACGCTGACGCTCCTGTCATTTATAGTTGGTTCCCATGGAGAAGGCCCTCCTTTCCTTCCCCACTCATCCCCATGGCCTGGCTTTTCCTTTGGTGGATTGTATTTCTCTCCAAGTACAGGGATTTCTTTCTAAAACCACCAGTGCTGCTCATTCTGCCCCAAAGACAAACAATGCCAGTCTCGATGCCTCTAAATATAATATGTTTTGCTTTATTTAATAATGTGTGTTAAATAATTGTGTGTTAACTAGGAAAAAAGTAAATGAATTGGGGATTTATTATATTGTCACCTTTATCACTCCCTCTTAGATTCCATACCTGATTCGGAGATTGATTTGAGTAGAGAAAAATCCTTTCTCACACAGACAAACAAACTGCTTTGTAGATGTTTCCCAATCACTGATTATATATTATATTATATATACATGACAGCAGATTTTTAAATTCCATACAGTAATGGATAATTCTAGGAACTTCCTATAGATTACATTATCAGTAGAGACAATGTCCAATGGAATCACTCTTCTATAACTACTTTAAATATAGGTCCAGTAGTCATGTCAGTTGCTAATTTTGTTTGCCTTTAAAAGGGTTTGTTTATGGGTTACAGTATTATACCTGTAATATTATCAAATTTAAATTAATAGGATTTCTACATTTATCACTACAGAAAACAAGACAATCTTATAAAGCCCTTTTACTAGAATACCTATGAAATAAGTTATACACACTGCCCATGGCATTACCAAACTCATAGGAAAGTTAAAGCAATATCCTGGCCATGGTCAACCAAAAGGGACCCTGGACTAAAATGGACAGTGAGTGACGCTGCCTGGATGGCACACAGAGATGCTGAATGGATACCTGCAGTGGGTACCAAGGTTGGTGCTGCTATGAGCAACTGCCAACAGAAGGTATTTAGAAAAAGTAGAATTTTCACACAATGGAAGGAACACAATTACCAAAATAGGGTTCTTGAAACCAGAAAAGATTACTTTCCAAAAATGAGAATGAAAGAAGTACATCTCAAGTACAGCAAAATGAACAGAATATACAACCAAGTGCTTTGATAAAGGAATTCCTAAAGGATGTAGTTCTAGAGAAAATAAAATGACCCAAGAATAAAATTGTGAGGTTAAGAAAAACAAGAATGTGAACCAAATAAAAATAAGACACACATGTGGTGAAATCTAAACCAAAGTTACATAGATAAAATAATACAAATCATTTCTAAAGTATGAGGCTTAACCAAAACAAGACAGACAAATCTAATGGGGAAAAAAATAGCACTAGTTGGGAGGCGGGTGATAAGAGCTCATGTTTTCTAAGGGATATGATAGAGATTGATAAGCACATTAGGTCTAAACCATTCATGATTAAATACTAAACAAATAAATAATGCCATGACCAATTTTGATTTATCTCAGAAATACATCTTTGGTGATATATCAGACAGCAATGTATTAATTAAGCCACATTTAATAGTTAAAATTTCTAAATTATATAATTTCAATCAAAGCAGAAAGCATATTTGATAAAATAATAACCTTTTCTGATTTTGAAAATAGAACATGCTATACATACAGGAGAAGATATAGATTAGATACTAAAACCAACATAATTGTTTATGGAGAAATATAAGAATTCCCTCTCTTTTAAAAATTCAAACAAGTATGGCCATTATTAAATTTTTTATTCAGCATTGTATTGGAGGTATTAACCAAAAACACAAAAGGAAAGTAAAAGTATTTATTATTCTCAGAGGTTTGGTACATATTTTAAAAACAAACCGTGGAAATCGCAGTAATAAACTAATCAGAAACAATCTAACAAAAAGGGATGCCAAGAGTCTCTTCCATATCATTGTAAAATTGGATGTAAAATGTTAAAGAAAACTTAAATGAATAGAGACATGCAGGCCACTGAAAAGAAGCTTCACTAACAATAAAGGATCATATCACTACAAATTGAGTTATAGACATAATTGAAAAAGCATACAAAATCAAAAACAAAAAAATTTAGGTAATATTCCATAATTTATAGGCAGAACAGATGACTAAAAATAGAAAAGACAATCTGGAAGAAGAAAAGGGTAGACAGATGTCAGAATATTAATGTTTATTTAAAACTAAATTATATGGTGTACTGTTCACACAGGGAAAGACAAATTGGTCAGTGGAACAGGTGGAAAAATCATGTGCAAGTAGAGACATGCAAACAGAGATGCATTCTATAGGGCACATCTGAAATTGTTGAGCTTTGGGAAATAATGAACATACACTAGTGTTGGGACAACTGTTTACTCCTATGGTTAAAATGAAATGGAATAATGAAATCACACTAACCTCAAATATCAATTTCAAGTCATCTAGAAAATTAAATGTGAAAGGCAAACTTTAAAATATTTCTAAAAAGATATGGATGAACATCTTCATGATCCTTATCTATGAAATATTTGGGGAAGGATAAAGCAAAAAGAGCTTACCCTAAAGAGTTTTTTAAATCTGTTTACCTTAAATTGAGAATTATTGTTAGTAAAAGAGTGTAAAAAGATAAGCCACAGACTAGGAAGCTGCTTGAAACCTATTTAACCAACTAACAATATTTAAATAACATTAAGAACTCTTACAATTAAAAGAGAACAACTGAATTGAAAAATCCTGAAAGCCTTGAGTAAACTTTCCTTAGAAGAGTAAAAAAAAAATCAGTGGCTAACAAACAGATAAAAATAAATTCATTCATTTTTAAAATGTGGAAAATTTTCCTTTCTATGATACCATTTCATACCAGCTATATTCACACATTTTTTTAAAGTCTAAGAATTCTAAGAATTACAGATGGGGAAGGACAAAATGGGAATTTATTTTTAGTGGAATTTAAATTGGTATAGGTACATGGGAAAGTAAATTTGCATTAACTAGCAAATAAGAATATGTGAATAATTCATGACCCATAAGTTCTACCTGTAGATGTATACATTAGATAATTTCTTCTGAGTGTATATAATCAAATAAATACCAGAATATTGACAATCATGTAGACCGTAATAGCAAGTTGAAATAATCAAAATATCCATAAAAATCAATAAATGATAGATGTTTATGTAGATATTCATGTTCATAGTTAGATGATTTAATACATACCCTCAACATATGAATAAGTTATAAGATGACAGAGAAAATATAGGTAGGTGTAAATGTATATACACATACGTGCATAAACAAAGCAATGGAATGATAAATACAAACTCTAAGACAGTGCTTAATTTCCGAGGGAAAGATTGGAGATGCTACCAAGGAGATTAAATCCTTTTGCTAATATTCTATATCAGTAGCTGAGTGGTACACTCATTTTGTAAAGATTTTCCCCAGGTTGCTTATAGGTTACATATATTCTTTACTCTTTTCTATGCATGAAATAAAAATGTATCAGTAAATAAAATTTTTCAATATAAAAGCTGCAGTTTTGGTTTTTTTGACAGTATCCTTTAACCATCCTTTCTGAAGTCTTGGCAGCTCCTAACCTGATCAAAAGAGGGCAATACCCTGAGGGACTCTTGAGGCAGTGTTTACCATGGGAGAAATCCAAATATGTGATTTTGTTTAGAATGCGCATTTGATGTGTGTTCATCCATGTGACAAAATCACAGACCTTAGAAGTTCGAAGGGAGTTATGGGATCTGTCATAGAGCCAATAATCCCTATTCATTTTCTCTTTAAAACTATGAGGAGACTTACATACATCCATTTGATTTCAAATATAGTGTACAAAAATCATCTAAAGTGCTGAACATTGTCTCTCCTTTAAGAAAGTTTTTTCCACCGTGGATGATGTGGCTCAGGGGGTTGAGTGCTGGTCTGTGAACCAAAGGGTTGGCTGTTTGGTTCCCAGTCAGGACACAAGCCTGGGTTGCCGGCTCCATCCCCGGTAAGGGGCATGTGAGAAGCAGCCACACATTGATGTTTCTCTCCCTCTTTCTCCTTCCCTTCACCTCTCTCTAAAAATAAATTTTTTAAATCTTTAAAAAATGGTTTTTTCCCTAGTGTAGGTATCAGGGATCTGTGTTTTCAACTACCATTTCCAGAAAATATCAATGAGGTAGGCCTCTGATGGAAATTTGAGAATCCATTTCACATTAATGGTATATTAATAGTGAAAAATGACTACTGCTAGTTTCATTTTGCCACAATCTCCATATACGCTAACCTTGTCACCTGTGAGAAAACATTGGGCTGCAGTAGCATGATTTTCTGCATAAATAGAGAGTGATTCATTCTCAACTATGAAAACGTTTGTAGAATTTCAAATGGATTTTTCATAGTTCAGCTGTTCTCAAGGAAGCCTCACATGTTCTACAATAATATACTTGGATTTTGTATATCTTCCTACATTTTAATTTTGAGAGAATTATGAACCTATGTATCTGAATAGAAATTACATGTTTGTTAGAGCAATAAATCATAAGGTTTGTTCTACTTGTCATTTTCCAATAATTGTACAATCTTAATTTAAGTAGAAAAAAGAAACATTGATTTTGGTTTGTGAGTAAAGCTTTCAATGACAGCAATTGATTTCATTCTGCTTCTGAAAACTACACATTTGGTATGACAATTATCCAAGAGTAATGACTACGGAACAACGCAATGCTTTTTTTCCTAAGCATAATTACATGACGATATTTGGGGAAGATCAGTTTCAGAAAAGAATCTCGAAGTCTTTCAACAAACGCTGTTATGACAGTTGTGATGTGTGATGGTCTAACATGACTTAAAAGTGTTTCTAGAAATTCTTGGTACGGTTAAATTTTTGTTGTTCTAAGGGAAATACCAATCACCCTATACTCTCATTTTGCATGGCTCTTCGTGTGGATGATTTCTGTCATTATCTAAGATTTAAAGTAATGATCCAGATATTTTAAACTTATTCCTTATATTACAACCTTAATAACTTGAAAAATATCTACACCTGAGACTATTTTTCATATAACTAATGCCTATCTGTCCATAAATATCAAAGATGCACTCTAAAATAGTTCCCCTTCCAACTATAATGAAACCCACATTCATTTATTGTCCTAAAATATAAGAGAAACCACAGAATATGCCATTATTGCTATTTCAATACTAATCAAAAAATGCCAGCAAACCAATTGTAAAGAAATGATCCCACACGTTATTTATCTTGGTAAGGCAAGCTTTTTTACAGAAAATGCCTTTTAAATCTTACCTACACTGAGCAGCCTAGACATGACCCAGAATTGCAATCACTTCCAATGCAGAAAAGTAATTGGACAGGGTCAGATTTGGAGTTATGTTTTTAAAATTTATGAGAATCTTGACTCCAGCCTTAAATGTTGTCAGTGAATCAGATTCTGTCACAACTGAAATCCAAGAGTCTCCACAGAGAACAATTTGGCAAGTTTGTATGGTTCTAATCACTAGTGAATCTGGGTACTAAGACCAGATTTTTTTATAGAAGTTCCAGGGAAATTGTCCCACTACTATTAATTTTCAATATTGTAATAAAAATTAAAAGATACAATCTGGGCTTGCTTGGGGAGATCTGAAAAAAAAAGTCACCTTAGCACCTATTTGTAACATATCCAGTACACACACACACCCACAGCTCTAATCAATGCCTTGTTTCCTTTATGCTCATCAGAAAAGTAATTCTGTAGTAAAACATAATCCCACTTTATCCAACTTGCATCTAATTTTGCCTATATATAATGAAATATTTGTTTTCTGGTCTATCCTATCTTTTTAATGACCTTGATTCTTTCCCATTTAAACTTAGAAAAATGAAAATGTTATGCTTTCAGCTTTGCAAAACACTCAATAAAACCAATAAAAAGAATTCCTCAAATTTCTTACTTAGGAATATATGTATATGGCATAATGAAGAGAGATTTTAACTTACCAAATTTAAACAGCCAATTCAGGCACACTTTCTCAGTGGTGTATTATGCTAATATTTAAATAAAAATATTAGCAGAAGTAAAATGCAAGGTAATTAATACAAAACTATAATACTTGAATATGAATGTGAAGAAAGTTCAGAAGAGAACTTGGAAAGTGTAAGTAATTCATTTGTAAGTTTCAGTTACATCATGTTTATTGACTTTTAGTCTAGTTTTCTTTATTATATAACTCAAATTCCAGAAATTTCCTGAATAATGAACTGGGAAAAATATCACTTGACCAATGTGAGTTGTATAATTATATGTTTTCTTTAAATATCCATATGGCAATCAAGGGTTTGGATTTCAGTTTTCTCTATAGCTTAATACAACACTGTCCCATTGATTTAAGCACAGTATTTGAAGATGTAAGTCAGGATGGTTAGCTACTTTACCATAAAAATGGAATTGGCTTGTTATAAATAGTTTGCTATTTGTGACCAGAAATGTTAGAAGAAAATGTCATGTTTTATTCATATTGTTTTAATTTCCTTATTGAGAAATGCCTGTATGTTCTCATCAGATAGATAATATATATTCATGAACTGCTGATTCTTCACTGGTAGAATTTGAGGGTAAATGGTATAAAAATTAAAAAGAAAAATATAGCTAAAATAAATATCCTAATAGAGTGAACTCAAATTTTTTGAATATAATAAAGCATGGGTTTATCAAAAACTAAGTACATTATTAAAAGTACTCTTTAGCCACTGGAATCAAGACAGTCTGGTACTGGCATAAGAACAGATATATAGATCAATGGAACAGAACAGAGAGCCCAGAAATAAACCCAAGTCACTGTGGTCAATTAATATTCAACAAAGGGGACAGGAGCATAAAATGGAGTAAAAATAGCCTCTTCGACAAATAGACTTGGGACATCTGGACAGCTACATGCAGAAAAATGAAACCGGACCACCAGCTTACACCACACACAAAAATAAACTCAAGATGGATAAAAGACTTAAACATAAGTCACGACACCATAGTCCTAGATGAGAACATAGCCAGGAAAATCTCAGATGTTCCAAGCAGCAATATTTTCACCAATATGTCCCCTAGATCAAGGGACATAAAGGAAAGAATAAACAAATGGGACTTCATCAAAGTAAGAAACTTCTGGACAGCTAAAGAAAACATCAATGAAATGAAAATGGAACCAACCATATGGGAAAATATATTTACCAATGATATAGCATACAAGCATTTTATCTCCAAAATATATAAAGAACACACATGACTCCACTCCAGGAAGACAAATAATACAATTTAAAAAGTGGGCAAAAGACCTGAACAGACACTTGTCCAAGGGGGTCATACAGAGTACCCACAGACACATGAAAAGGATGTTTAGCATCCTTAGCCATCAGAGAGATACAAATTAAAACCACAATGAGATATCACCTCACATTTGTCAGAACGATCATCGTTAACAAATCAACAAACAATAAATGCTGGTGATGTTGTAGAGAAAAGGAAACCCTCGTGCACTGCTGGTGGGAATGCAGACTGGTGCAGCCACTGTGGAAAACCATATGGAATGTCCTCAGAAAATCTAAAAATGGAACAACCTTTTGACCTGGCAACCCCACTGTTGTCATTATATCCTAAGAATCTTGAAACACAAATTCAAAAGAACCTATGCACCCCAATGTTCATAGCAACACAATTTACAATAACCAAGTGCTAGAAGAAACATAAGTGCCCATCAGTAAATGAATGGATCAAAAAACTATGGTACATTTATACAATGGAATACTACACAGCAGAAAGAAAGAAGGAGCTCCTACCCTTCACAACAGCATGGCGGGAATTATGCTGAGTGAAATAAGCCAGGCAGTGAAAGGCAAATACCATATGATCTCACCTGTAAGTGGAACCTAATCAACAAAACAAACAAGCAAGCAAAATATAACTAGGGACATTGAAATAAAGAACAAACTGACAATAACCAGAGGGGAGGGGCGATAATGGGGGAAGAATCATCAGGGAACATATATAAAGGACCTATGAACAAAGCCAAAGAGGGGATAGGATTGAGTGTGGGAAGTGGGGATGGGTGTGGTGGGGGAGAGTGGTGGAGGGAAAACGGGGACAGTTATCACTGAACAACATTAAAAAATTAAATAAATAAATAAAATACTCTTTTAGTTGACTCCAGATCCAGATAGGTAATGTTATCCTTAGAAATCAATAGAATTGATTTTTCCACATTAAAAAAAAAACTTAGAGTTTTACATTTTAAAGCATTCCCTAGTAACTCAAGATTAAATTGGGATTCTCATTTCCAGTTATTCATACTAAAAGGTTGAAGCTGAAAGATTTAAGCACTAATTAATAAAAAGGTTGTTACTTAGCTAGATTGCCCTTCCAATTTACTTTGATTTATAAAGTAGATTTCAGAAGTTTCAGGAATATCTCACACTATGCTATTTTTTATGTTAGGGGAGAAAAAAGTTTCTATTCAAGCCATTGTATCAGCAACATTTCATTTTAACAAGGAACATAAGAAAATAAAGAAATGCAATATTATTTTCAGATGATAAAATAAAATTAGTAAGTAGCTGTATTAGAACAAATATAAGTGTTAAAGTTCTCTCATATTGTAGAGGTCCTAAAATATGATCTTATGTTACTAATAATAACCATTCTATTTGCAGCACAATAACTTATGTTTTATAAATAAGCTAAAGAATCTAGGTGCCCATCAGTAACTGAGTGGATCAAAAACTGTAGTACATTTACACAACGGAATACTACACAGCAGAAAGAAAGAAGGAGACCCTACCATTCACAACAGCATAGATGGACCTGGAGAGCATTATGCTAAGTGAAATAAGCCAGACGGTGGAAGACAAATACCATATGATTTCACCTGTAAGTAGAGACTAATCAACAGAACAAACAAGCAACTTAAACATAACTGGAGACATTGAAGTGAAGAACAAACTGACAGTGAACAGAGGAGAGCGGGGAGGGGAAGATGGGAGGAAACAGGGGAAGGGTGGTCAAGGAACATATATGGGGGACTGGGACTCATGGACAAAGTCATGGGGGTGTGGAGTCAAGGGTGGGGAAGGAAGGAAGTATGGGAGAAAATGAACAAAACTGTACTTGAGCAACAATAAAAAAAAATTTCTTTTTTAAAGAATCATTTCAATGGAAGCTAAAATCTCCCAATATATGCAAAATAACATATATTGGAAAAAGGTTGCATAGCCTTAGAATGTAAAATGAAACCAACATATTATATAATCACTTATAAATATAAAATTTTATGATTATTGCTATATTTAAGTGAATTTTTAGCATAAACAGAACCTCATGACAATGTATTTTCCATGTTTTTGCAGAACTGGAACTAGAGCCGGCTATCTTACAGCATTACAGAGCTGCTCTGGTGGAGGGAATCAATTAGAGCTATAAGTCACTGTATTACTTAGAGCAACACTAGCCCTTGTTTTAAAAAAAAAAAATCAGGTTTTTAAACAAAATATAAAATTATTTGCCAAGTGTGGGAGCTGTAAGATCAAGCATAACTTTGCTCCAGGAACGCAGATCCGTTCCATCCCATCGCTTAACCCTCTGCCACAGTGTTGTCCTTCTTCGCACCTTAAAACTGGCCTGTAGGAGTTCCTCTGCTCTCAGATTTGAGGGAATGGAAAAGAGATCACAGAGAATGCTTATCTTCTTTTCTGAGAGTTCTGACACATAGCTCCTCTAGTTTAAATTCGTTTGAGAAAACTTAATCATATATCCATAGATAGGTGCAAGAAAGTTTAGGAAATATAGTCTAGCTACATTCATGGCTATAATTAATTTACAGTGGAACAAGAAATACTGGATTATAATGCACAGCCAGTATGTCTGTCCATCTATGGAGAATACTGTCTTAGACCATTCAGGCTATTATAAAAAGAATATCATGCCTTATAAATAATAGAAAAAAATTTTTTGCCGTTCTGGAGGTTGAGAAGTCCCAGATCAAACTACCAGCAGATTTGGCGTCTGGCGAGGACTTGCCTCCTGGTTCATACATAGCTACCTTCTAGCAGAAACAGGGATGTAACTCTGGGCTCTCTTTTATGAGAGCACTGTTATCATCCACATCAGTGTTATTGTTCCTCTCTCCTGACCTAATCAACTCCCAAAGGCCCGACTTCCAAACACCATCACATTGAGGATTTGTTAACAACATATGGATGTGGGGGAAGCAAACACTGAGTCTGTAACAAATAGTAAAATACTTCTCACTGAAAATCAAGGTGACAGTTAAGGCAAGACTCGGCATAGACTGAGAAAGAAAAAGTAGTCCACTTTGATAGAAGAGAGCGTCCCTGAGTGGAAGTTACAAACTTCCTCTCTAGTAGTTATCATTACATGTCGAGTATTTGGAACCCCTGAGTACAAAGGTATCCGTGTAATGACTAGTTCTACCTCCAAATATGAAGACTAGCAAGCCAGCAAGTACCAGAGGTCACTTCTGGCAATCAGCTAAAGTGCCAAAAGCAAATGCTTTATGTTAATAGAGAACAAGTGATTTGTTTTAGTATGTTAATTTAAAATCCATTAATACACTTCTTAAGAAATTGGTTCATCCAATTACAAATTAAATGGAGAGGACAGGAAAGACATAAGACTGCAAAAGCTTTTGCCAACTTGCATTAAGAAAATTTTTGAACCAGACTTTGTAACAATAATCATATTAACTGCTCTATAATCAGTGTGAGTTATTAGTGCCATGCGGATATAGGTATGGATTAAACACAATGTAACAGTCAATTTCAGAAAGGTTAAACTAGCATATCCAATGTGCATACTACATTGAAGCATTAGAAATTGCTAATATTCAACTATTTTAAGTGAATAACAATTGCAATTTCAAATGGTTCAAACTAATAGCCCTTAACTAACAAATTTAAAAGAAAATGGGCCTTTTTATTAAATAAATCTAAAATGTGTTTAAATAATATCATTAATATTTTGTGATAAATTCATATTTATCTGATTTTTTATTCTAACCTTGTTCCTATAGTGCTTATTAATATGCAGATACAGGCAACCAAGTTTTATTCAGCTTCGTTGTGCTTCTCAGATACGGCATGTTTTTATAAATTGAAAGTTTGTAGTAGCCCCATAGCGAGCAAGTCCTGGTGAAGTTGCTGTGAAGGTTTGTTGAAATGACAACAAACGATTTTGAATATTAAATAAACTTTATTGATAAAACAGAGGCGTTTGTGGGAATCAACTCTGGTTTTGAAAGAAGTTCTACTGTGGGTAAAATGCTATCAAATAGCATCGCATACCACAGAGAAACCATCTGTGAAAGGAAGTATCAATGAACGCTGCAAACTTCACTGTTGTCTCACTTTAAGAAATTCCCACAGTAGAACCAAAAACCAGCAACCACTACCCCATCAGTCAACAGCTATCATCATTGAGACAAGACCCTTCATCAGCAAAAAGGTTGTTACTCAATGAAGTCTCAGATGATGGTTAATATTTTTTAGCAACAGAGTATTTTTAAATTAAAGTATGTACATTGTTTTTTTTTTAATATAATGCTATTGCATACCTACTAGAATACAGTATAGTATAAACCTAAGTTATATGCACTGGGAACCCAAAAAGTTCATGTAACTCACTTTGTTGTGACATTCACTTTATTTCAATGGTCTGAAACTGAACCTGCAATATCTCTGAAGTATTTTTTGTGATTATAATGCTACATATCTGTATAATGCTTTCTTAGTGGTTTCGTGCTTTTATAATCACATTCAGTCCATAGAATATTCTTGTGAAGTGGTGTGGGCAGTTACTACATTCCCTATTTTATAAAGAACTAGAAATCCATCTTTTAAAAGTAAGATTCTAGAATCATGTTTTCTAAGACATGCTCCTTCCTTATGTTTCCATGGTACACATGTAAAATATATCCCAAATAACATACTTACTGTGGGCACCTTAAATGCTTGTCTAATTGACTAATAAACGCCAATACACCTCTTCCTAAAACAACTGTATCCCCAACACCCACTACAAGGCCTAGCACATAGAAGACACTCAATACATGATTGCAAATGAAATTCTTTACTAGTAACAAGACAACCCTCACCCCCACCACACACACAGACACACACAGCATTTGGGAATATATTCATATATAGTAGATTTTATTCTTTTTAAGTGTGTTGTGACTAAGCGACCTCTTTCACTATTTCAAATGGAAAATCGAATTTCTTCCCTCTTCCTCTTTCTCCTCCACCTCCCTCTCTCTCTCCTCCCTCTCCACCACACCCCCAGATTCCATACTCTTGGGTCTCATTTTCTACTCAAAATATAGATAACAGAATTTTTCTGACCAATAATAGTTTGCTCAGCATTAGTTCCCTCAAAGAATGTTCAGGTATTAGTTTTCGAAATATTATTTTTTTAAGTTTCTTGTTTTTATAAATTCTCACCAACCCTACAAGAGGAAAAGTGGAGAATCCCAGCACATTGAGACCCTCCACTCTACAAAAGTAGAATTAGGTTCCAAGACAAAGAGATGAAAATTGTCAATGACTGAAGCTAAAGAAATACATACTTTTTAGCAAGTTGAAAAGGCACCATCCTGAAGGCAAAACTGTAGGCACAGCAGTTCGAACTATCTGCTGCGTTTAGAACTTGAGCCCTTCAGTTTTTCATCTCTATTCTGATTGATTACCCCTCTTTTCAAGCCTCTTGAAGGGGGGGGTTAAGAGCTGCTTTGTGTCATGCAGCTAAGGGGGAATCAGCCCTAAAACAAGCATACTGACTTCTGAGTCAGGGTATTCACTACCCCACATACCACACCTTAGATGTTGGAACTGAAGGTGAAGAAAGAATTCAGTTTATGTATACTAAGCTTCGCATATTTAAAACTACTTTTCCATAACTTATTCAGTTTCTTCCCATTCACTCCTCTCCTTATATGTGGTGTGGTATTTAGCCTTTCTCAAATTGTTTGAACTCAAGGGTTAGGATTTCTTTGGTCTCCATGGAAACACTGACAATATATTTGAGCATTGACGATTTTCTTTGTTATCCATGTTAGCTCAGCAAAATGTGCAGTCCTCTCAGATAAACTGAAAATACAGTCTGCTGAAGCAAGTATTTTAAAATGAAGAGTAGCTTTGTATTAATACTGATTTTCTTTTTTTTCCATTTTGAACAACTTTTATTATATGTTTAGTGTTTTCTACACAAAATAAACCAGTTTTTTTATAGTGATTCAAAACATTCTGAATAATTTGGCCTTTTCATTGCCCATACAGTCAGTTTAGAAGTCCATGTATTAGATGATCCTCCACGGCCCAGACATCTTCCCTGCTGAAGGTCATGCATGACACCCTCAGAGACACATCTGTTGCTGACAACATTGTTTAATGCAAAATAACTCACAAAAAGCAAAGAACACTATGTGAGAGGGGTTAAAGCAAGGTCTGCCATAGTGAGTTAAATATTTAACCAATGGAAAAAAGATCAGTTTGTGGATGTGTGCATATGTGAGAAAGGATGAAGAATTGGGAAAACATTTTCCCGCTGAAAGGAACAAATTGGAGTGGTCCAGCATGGGTTGGGTGAGGGACCAAGAAAGAAGGCAACATGTCACAGGCGACCAACGCTCAGCTCAGAAAGGGTGAGAAGAAGTTGGCAAAGAGCTAGGGTAGGCAGGTGGAGGGGCAACACTGACTGACGATGCTGCATTTGGGGCTCAGAAAAAAGGAGGGGTGGGGTCATTTGATCTGCATCATTTTAGAAAAAGAAACAGAGTAGTGTACAAGATTCTGTGTTTCTTTTCCCAGATTTTTCTGTTTATTGCTTCACTGAAGTCTTTACCTGTGCTGAACTACAACCCAGCAAATCCCCAGTGGCAGAGCTTCCATGGGCCCTGCTTCCCATTGGCACCTTGTGGCCAAGGGTGGAGTGGACAGAGAGCCCTTTATACCCTCACTTCTGAGGGACACAGAATGTTGGGGCCCCAATGTGTTGTGAGTTTAGGCTTCGCCATGACAAGTGCCAGTCACCTCCTCACCCTTCTCCTGGCCTGGGTCTTCCCTTAACACCGCAGGCTATCACACACTGACTGATCTTGGACTCAGAAGAATCCTTTGTATATTTCATTTTGGGAAGATATGGGGGATATGGGGAAAGTGGTAAAGGGGTACAGAGGGCAAGCCAGCAGGACAGAGTTAAGCAACACCTCTGTTTCCAACAAGGCTGCTGGAGGGCGATGTGAGAAAGCTGGAAAAGGAGTTATAGAGACGGAACTCAAGCCCGAGCCTCACCTTGATTTACTAGCAGTGTGATCTTGGGCAAGTCCTTTCACCTCTCCAGATTTTAGTGTCCTTGTCTGTTCCATGAGTCATTTCAATTAGATCAACTCTGTGATTCCTTCACATGCTGAAATCTGAACCCAATCCTAAACTAGATGCCTTTGTATCTCTTTCATTTTCACCCTTATCATTATGGAACATCCACTTAATACTAATATACTGGTAGAGAAGCACTGATTTTGGGTGTGGCTTTAGATATTAGTTGGTGGGGTCTTGTGGTTTCCCTGGATGGCTGTCCGATTTTCAGGTTAAGAGTTATGTTCTAAGAAATCACATAACTTTAGCCTCACATACTAAAAAGAAAAATATTTCTATATATTTGTTTAGAATTGCAATCACTTTATAGGTAAAGTATTTTAAATAGTAAGTGCATTCAGTATATAAGCTCTTCCCATTTATTTAATTGGTAAAATAATATATTTTTAACACTTTTACTGAGCAACAATTTCTCCCTGTTTAGTAGGTTTAGGTTGGGGGATTAGTAGCATACACTTACCATACCTCAGCTCACAACTTTCAAGGGCAGCTTAAGGTCAATTTGCATTTTTGTTAAAACCACTGTAGTGTGGAAGACAGCCATGGCTGATCCAGTGATGATTGCAGTGCCACCTTTCTGGAACCTCTAGACTTTGATAAGCACAATCTGTCAACACACATATAAGCAGAAAAGCTGTAACCCTGAGATTTACTTTTTTTTTTTTTTGCACACTAGGCTGATAAAATTCAACCATGAAAGCAGTGTAAGAGTTTTCAGTGTTGGTTCTTCTCAAAATAAATTTCAAAACTTTTGAATTTTGTAATTTCACATTTATATTGTACTCTTTCCAATGAGTTAGCTTATGAATCTTATAATTAAAGACAAGAGTTAGTGAAACTAACTCCTCATGTCCTTTTTGGTAGGGAACGAGACGTAATGTCTATTCAAGTCAACGGAACCACTAGACAAAATTATTAAAAGGCGATTCTAATGTTTCTGGACTTGAATAATTTCAAAAGAGTTTAAAAATTCAATCATGTCTTATGCCAGGTCAAATCTCTTTGATAAATCAAAACAAACCAACCAGAATTTGTCATACTCTTGTTTTAAGCTCCATGGCCAAAGTTCACTAGATACTTCAGATTTCCCTTAGAAAGTCAATTTCCTCAGCATTTATTTGGGGATGTCAAACAAATTATAAAAGAAAATATTACTATGGAAAGCTAAAATGAACTTAATTCCAAAAGTTCAGCTCTTTCTCTGGATTAGAAGCACAACAAGAAAGCAGTTCTCTAGTGGGAACAGCTCAGCTCTCATGTCGTTTTTTTTTTTTTTTCAGTTTGATGTCTTTGAACTAAGCCAGCTAGAAAAAAAAAAATTAGACTGGAGGAAGAAAATGAAGGTTCCTTTTAAAATTAAAACAAAGAGCAGTATGTGAAAGCATACTCTAATTCAATGTTAAAGATAGAAAACTAACTTGTTATATAATGTAAATGGAGAGATTTATAAGTTTCAATTTCCTGTAGCTTTGAACATTATATCAGTTCTGCAACTGTTTCTATATAATGTGTTATTAGAAAAAAGAAATCAAGTTATTTCTCTGATCTTCAAGCACTATTGTAGTTGGGATACAAATAGAGGAGGTCAGTGATTCCTAGACTTCATTGCAGGGGGTTTTATTTAAAATAGCAACATAAAAAAGAAATGCAGTATTTTATGTGGGCTGTGAATAGACAAAAAAAAAAAAAAAAAACCCGATGTATTTGGATTTCTACTTGACCACTGTAGGGAAGCAAAATTTGCCACCCCAAAATGTGCCTCTCAGGCATGAGTATTATTTTATCTTTAAGAAACCAATGGCTTGAGAAGAAACTTTGACTTTCTCCCTAACGACCTGAAAGAATTTAGAAAGGGACCTATCCAGGGAAAGGATCTCTGACCAGAGCTAACTACAAAAAATACATAAACCACATATGGTTGACAGGAAGGACCTAGCAAGGCATTTTGACCAAAGTCCTCATTGTGTCCCATTGTCTCTGTGTGGTGTCCCTGTATGGTAAACATTTGTTTAATACATATTTGCTTTTCATCCTCATGTGAGTTGCCTTCCCTCATCTTTGAAATACCAAACAAACACTTTCTTCAGACTGACAACCATCAGAAAAGAGGGGAAAGGGAGGACATGATGAAAGAAGGTAAAAAGATTAGCCAAAGAATGTATATGCATAACTCAGAGACGCAGACAACAATGTGGTGACGGCCAGAGGGAAGGAGAGGCAGGGGCTTCATGGAGGTGGGCAAAGTAGTGGAGGTGGGACATCTATAACAGTGTCAACACTAATAATAATGTTTATGTATATATGTATATAAGGCTCATATATATTTAAGCCTTAACTGTTTGAATTGTCATTAGACCCCATATTATTATTGAAACCCCTAACAAATGTACATAACTAAATTTGGTTATTTTCTTCTGTTAATCTGCCTCATATCAATTTAATTCTTAAATATGCAAAAAAAAAAAAAAAACCCCAACCCTAGAAGAGTCTAAGATAGTTTCTTCCTCTTCCGCAATATTATCCATCCAACTTACATTGTGCTGAACAAAGAGTGGTTATTTTAAGAATGTACCTCTCCAGCTCTGGCCACTGTGGCTCAGTTGGATGCAGCATCAACCGATAAACTGAAAAATCACAGGTTCAATTCCTTGTCAGGGCATATACCTAAGGTGCATGTTTGGTCCCTTGTCAGAGAGTGTGCAAGAGGCAACCAGTCAATGTTTCGCTCCTGTTCTCTCCCTCCATTCCCCTTGCTCTAGAATTGGTAGGCATGTCCTCAGGTGAGGATTTAAAATAAAAATGAATGTACTTCTCTGTATATAATAGGGAATCAGTGATGAGAATTTTGTTTAATTATCATCTATCCCATATATAAAATAACTATAAATAGAAAAATGCCTCATAATTTTATTAAGCCAAACACAAGAATATGCAAAAAATCATCGTGTAGGCATAAAAATAACCTTAGTTATTACTTTATTTTCTGTCATTTATGGTGAGTCATGGCAATTAATAAAAATCCCAAAGGAAAAAGTGGAAATTGAGATGATTTTCAGGGGTACAACCATGGGAACATCAACCTTTGCAGAATTTTCAGAGAAAGAGAAGACCATGACAGGGCCTGAGGAAAAGAAAAATGTAGAACTTGAAAACCACTGTGTTATGAGAACCACAGGGAAAGGTTCCCTAAAGGAAATTGTTATCTGGCAAAGCCAGAAGAAAGGTCAAATAAAAAAAGCATTAAACATGTTTCATTTTAACAAAGCATAATATAATTATGCCTGGTAGCTTGCTGCAGCACTCACAGTGGAGTAGTGAGTAAAGAAGCTAAATGTTAAAGCTTTTTAATAGAGAATGAAGAGATAAAATTTGAAGACATGGAATGAAGAAAACTTGTTTTTAAAATCTTGGCTGTAAAGGCAAGTGGACAAATGGAACACTAATTAGACAGAGGTGAATTTGACCTTTTGAAGTTTTTAATACTGGCAGAAGCTTGAGCATGCTGAGGGATATGATTTTGGACTGTAAGAAAATGGCTTAAGCCCAATAAAATGCCAGAGTGACAAAGATGAAATAGACATATTCTAGGAACCTCTCTTGGAAAATAAAAGAAAAAGATCTTTTACTGAGATATAAAAGATGTAGGCAAAATGGAACACAGATATAGGAACAGGTGTGAGGATCATCTTGAGTTAGGACAAACCAATGACAGCTAGACTCTCTGCTCTGCACTCCAGACACTTTGAGGCCCTTCCTTCCTGCCTCCTTCCTGGTGCTTTTAATCTTCCCGTTCTCAGCATTTCATTTGCACTTTGTCACACTTTGCCTGCTCCAACCCTATTTAGGTTCTTCTTACTATTGTGCTGCCTGCTCTTTATCACTTTACAAATCTTCACAAGATCAGTTAAACATTGACAAAGCATTAACAAATCACAAGCTAAAAGTTGTGAAATACCCTCTGTCCCCAGCTTGGAGCCCATTATTTTGTGATGGTGATTCATGTGCGGTGGTCCAGAAAGTAGATCCTGATTACCAAAAAAGCTACCATAGCATACCTGTTTTAGTTATCATGGCAAATTTATGAATTTCAAACTTAAGAATATAAGACTGATCTCTACCTCCTTTTGGTTTCCTACCAAAGTGTGAGCTGAGAAATTAAATTTCTCTTCCCTATTTAAATTAGCTTAGTCAAGTGAAATCAATGAGGGAGGTGAGTAAGGGCATAGAACACATGATTATATTTTGAATACGTATTTATGATATTCACCACAATGCTAAATTAACCATGTCAAATACATGAAATCTTCACAATACTTTAGAATATCAGAATTCGCCCTCTTTTAAAACACAAACATCTTTATGAAGTGACCCTAATATTCATCTTTTTAGTGACCTATAATATTCTTTACCTGGCCCTGTTTCCTTACATTATCATTTTTTCTACCTTATTTTTCTCAATTATATATTCTGTCACATTTTCTTAGGAAGGGTTTTCGTGTTTGTTTGTTTACATGCCCCTTTGCTTTCCTTCAGAAAAGAAAATAATTTTAATTTGTTACAAACAAAATTGATGATGAACTCAAAAATAAACAAAATTAATACATGACCAGGAGTTCACGGAAGCATCACCAAAGGTATGTACTTTTTAGATCTTAAATTACAATATTTTGTTGTTGTTTTTTAATAAACTTATTCACATCCTTCTGGTGTGTTTTTATATTTCAACCCCTATGTGGTACTAATTAGTCTGTACATTTGCTTTCACAATACAGCCTTAAGATCTACTTAACTGCTTGTTCCAGATAAGCAGTACCAATTGCTAATTCCACATTAGAAATTATATAGAAAATCAATTATGATTTAGAGAGAAATTATAGATATACTATATAATATAGCCTTTGAGTCATTTAATATGTCTTCAAATTCAGGATATAAATATATATTCTGGAATAATCAACTCTAAGATATATACTATAGAATTTTTGATAGCATAGGAAGTGCTGAATAACAAGTATCATGCATTTAAAATGGTAAAATACTTTTACTTGATTCATATGTGATCTTGGGCTATGTAAAATAGAAGGAAATATTTATCTAAATATGTACATACTTAGTAGGTATAGATTTGATCATTTTTTTAAACCCAACAATTAGCAATTGGGACAATAAACTTGAGGATTTTGTATTGCAAAAATCAAAATTCAACAAGTGACTATCAGTTATCAATAATCCCTCAACCAAAGCTTTATAACAATCTGTGACTTCAATTTATGGAAATCCCAAAGTTCCACATATAGGTATTTTTGTCTTATTATTCAGAAATCCCTCTCATTAGATTGGCATGATAAGGGAATAGCTATATTTACCTAGGAAAATTCCTTGAAACTCTGAAAAGAAAATATGACACTTATGTAGTCTTTTTTTTAAATTCTTTTTTTCTCTTAATCCTCTGACATTTCTATATGAGGATTTAGTTTATGTGAACTGAAATATGGATAATAAACAATTTACTATTTTAAGAAAGGACATATGAGATCTCTGCAGCATGACATTTGGATTTCATTTTAATCTAGAAGAGAGTTGTAAAAAGTATTTTTTAAAAAATAAATAACAATAACAGTAAAATCCAGAATATAAAGCATGTACTCAGAGTAAAGGAAAATTGTTTTCTATTGAGGGCAAATTCCTTGTAACTGAATAGGTTTTTTATTTCAAACTACTTGTACATTCATTAACTCATTCATCACAAAGCCCTGAGGATATCAAGACAATATATTGTATTCTCCTTATAGGCTTGATAATTTAAGTACATTCACCAGCTTTAAAGTGGAAAAATTAGACAAACTTAACTTCTTACTCAGTAGCTATCGCTCTTTCTGCAACACCTGATTTTTGTCTACATATGGAATCGGAAAAAATGAATATTGTAATTCAAAAGTAAAGCCGGGTATCTAGTGATTCATCTCATCACTACCATAAGTTAGCATAGTGTTAAATGATTACTAGATTTAAGGGCACTTGATCTGGATAAAAAGGAAAAAACTATCTCTTCTGAAAACTAGAAACATTAATCAACAGACAAATATTAAAAGTTAGTCTTTATTTCACTAGTAAATTCAAACACTAAAGCAATGTAGGATTACCTTTTGGAATATACTTAACAGAGACAGCCATTCCTCTCCTGAAATTTATCTACAGACAAAAAGCTCACAAGACAGTTTTCTTATGTAAGGAAAATTCTCATTCATATAAAAGATGCTTTCCTTTTTTTTTTTCATCTTCACCTTTCTTTTATCTTTGCCACCATTATGTGATGCCACTTCTCTAATTATTTTCCAGTACAGAATCCCTATTCTCTGTTCATAATCATCTTCACCCTGAGAACCCTGGAAACGTCATCCTTGAATTATATGTTTTGTTACTATGTTTCTTCTTGATCTTTACCTCACTTCCTCATTTTTTAAAAGCTAACCGAGTATGACATATCAGGAGTGACAGTCTTTGAATATCATGGCTGATTGCTCCTGGCATATTAGCAGAGTTTAAGTAATTTTTCAAACTTTGAAGTACCAGGCAAATTACATTAACCTTTTTGAACTTCTACTTCCTCATCTATAAAATTAGTTGATATGTGATCTTAATTAAATACTATAATGGAAAAAATTTAGTGTATTCTGACATTCATTCATTCATTTTACAAATATTTATTGAAGCCAGTTTTGTGCCAGAATATTTCTACTTACTGGAGATACAACTGTGAAACAAATGGAGTCTCCCTCTCACGATACCAAAATAAAGAATTGTAAGTTGTCATTTGATAAGTATAAGCCAAGAAATAAGTAGAATACAAGGGGGCTTTACAGTGGATGGAGGTAATCAAAGAAGACATCTATGATAGGTGAGACATTTTTTTCAGAAAACAAATATATATATATATATATATATATATATATATATATATATATATATAGACAAGGTGCATAGATTTTTAGAGAGAACAGCATAGCAGGAAGGTGCAACAATAAGAGTAAGGTGACATGCAGATAAATAATTGACGAGTTTGGAGAACGGTGATGAAGGCAGATTTGGTAGAGCAAGCAATGTACTGATTTAGAAAAATGACTAGAATTGAGATCAAAGAGATGATGGGTAACTAAAGAATATATTTCATGCAGATTGTGTAGATCCTTGAAGGTGCATGGGATTTTAATCAAGTTAGTTTAAAGAAATAGCATCTAACACTGTTACTTAGATAGGCAAACTTAAAATCATTAGAAGTATCTCCTTTAAGAAATGTCTTAAAACCAACATAATCTTGAGAAGGGAAATCAATTTATCTTTTAGAATGAAGCTATAAATCCATGGCATAAAGTAGTGATATTCAAAGCCATACGAAAGATACCGAGTGGTTCGTGAGCCAAAAAGCATCTGTGGTAAAAGATTGCATATGAAAATAAATTAAAAGAAAGTGTATAAAATAAGATTGGTGGAGTAGTGAGGAAAGCATAAAAAAGATAGAACAGAGTAAAGGTAGAAGAATTATCATGAGATACAGCAGTCTTGAAACACAAGCAATGAAATGTATGTCTTCTAAGTTATCAAGAACAAATGTCTTGGAGAAATAAATGTGTGATGTCCCTTTTCAGTTAGCGACTATTGATTTTTCAATGGTGAATGCAGCAAGCTGTCTTTGATGTATTGACAGAATTCATACATAATTAATCCATGATTAGATATGATGCACTGATAGCATTACATATTTTATTGATTTAACCTTCTTTATTTTTATATCATGTGCACCAAATAACCTTGTGATTATAATTTGACATTCCTTGCAGATTCGTCTATAAACATAAAATGGGAATTCAAACACTTTGCAGCTATAGTTAATAAATCGATCTAATGGTTTTATATATCAAAGAACTTTATTTAATGTTTCCTGTTTTCTGCAGGTAGTTTTTTTTGGTTTGAGGAAAATGGTTAATTATTTATTCTTAAAGGATATATTGGTATGTATGGCTTATTTTATATTTATTTTTTACTTTTAGTGCCTTAGAGGTATCACTCCATTGTCTTCTGACTTGAATAGTTTTTAAAAAGAATGTGCTATAATCCTTATCTCATTTCCTCTGAATATAATATGTCCCCCACTCCTGGGTGTCCTCAGAGGATTGTTATCACTGATTTAGAACAATTTAAATATGACATGTGTATCTGACATGAATTTGGGAGGAGGAATCATCCATTATATTTTAAATATTTATTTTGCCATGTTTTATCTCTTTTATCCTTCTAAATTTTAATTACACATATATGATATTGTCCTACAACACCTGGATAGTTAATACTCTTTTGTTCTTGTTATTCTATCCTTTTTATCTCTTTATATTTTAATTTGGCTAATATTTTTGACCTATGCTCATATTTACTGATTCTTCAGTTGTGTTGAGTCTACTGATGATAAACTGTCAACGATAGTCTTCATCTAATTTAACATGTTTTTCATTTTTAAATTTTTCCTTTTGATGTTTTATTATGCATTATATGTGTCTGTTAAAATTTCCCATGTGCTTGTGTATGCTATCTATACTACTAGAATTATTAACATATTAATCATAATTATTTAAATTCCCTATCTGTTCATTTCAAACTAGGGTTATTTATGAGTCTAGTCATTAATTGATTTCTTTCTTGACAGTGTGTTAGAGTTTTGTTTTCCCTTTGATTCCTCAGTGTTTCATAAGTTTGTTTGGAAATTGGACATCTTGTGTTTGATAATCGTAGCATAGTTGTATCAGCCAGAATTCAACCAGAGAAGGAGAATTGGTAAGGATATATATCAAGAGATTTATTGCAATGAATTGGCTTATGTGATTGTGAGACTTGGCTAGGAATGTTTAAAATCCATATGCCAGGGCATCAGGAATGACTGAAACTTCTGGGCTACAGCTGCTGTCTCTAGGTTACATTGATTCTTTGCTTAGGAAACCTCAGCCATCCTTTGAAGGCCTTTTGACTGATTGAATCAGTTCCCCAGATTATCTTGGATAACCTCCTTTACTTCATGTCAACTGATTATGAGCTTTATTCAAACCTACAAAATAATTCACAGCAACACCTAGATTAGTGCTTTACTGAATAACTGGGGACTATAGCCTAGATCAATGAAGACATCAGAAAGGTCATTACAGCTCTTATGAAGGCACCTCTTGACCTAATCATCCCAAAGACACCCCCCACACACAACAGCATCACATTGGGGGTTACTTTTCAGCATATAAATTTTGGGGGGGGATATAAAAGTTCAGTCAACGACAACCTTCTTAGTTTGGTTTACTTCCAGGTATTTTCTTCCTTTGATGTTATTATAAATCAAATTGTTTTCCTAATTTTATTTTCAATATACCTCCTTTCTCTCCAGAATTAAGTTCTCTTCACTATTTACTACCAATACAATGAAAAATACTTTATCTAAATTTGTATTGAACTGTACATGACACCAATAAAATTATTTTAGTAATATTTCAGTTAATTAGAGAGCTCTATTGTTAGCCTGTGTGTATATTCTAATTATATTATTTGACTAGATAGCTTTTAAATATATATATTCTTAAAAGATCCTTGTTTTATTTGTTAGCCTCTAAGAAAAAAATGTATACAGCAGTATTCCCTGTAGAAATGGCTAATATAGTTTAATATGATGAACAACTCTTTTCACCCACCAAAAATACACCAAAGTAATTTTTACATTTAAAATGCTAAAATATATATACACATTGTATTACCTTGTTAAGACAATAACTATAAAATTTGAAAAAGGATTGTATAACTTAATTAAGTAGAAAATGCTAGGGTTTTTTCCGAAAGATCTTATAAGGAAAAAAACCAGGATGTGATATTATAAGAGTACAGTCAAAAATATAAGTTATATGTTGCTAAGTTTTAGTTTTCATCAATTATTTAACACAGTTCAACACAGTTTCCTCAGCTTATCTATAAGACATTGACTTGAGGGTTTCACATTTTATCCATTCATTTCAAATCTATCAACTTTCAAGGTAAAAAATATTCAACCATGAGCTAGATGTTCAATATCACTTTTTGCTGCCAAATTAAAATGCTTTCCCTGCTGGGAGCTAAATCTTAAAAAGCATTATTAAACTAGCCTGGAAATATATAAGCTCCTTACTTGTGCTAGTTCAGCAATATATATTAAAGTTTTGGACTATTGATATTAATTTCACTGATTAGATGATTATCATAATAATAACAAAAACCTTAAAACTGAAATAAGTTATAGTTAATGCTAGCAATTTCTCATAATAAAAATACTAAGATATAGACAAAATCTAAATTTTTAAAGGTGTTTTATTGTACTAGATAACGTATAATCTGATATGATTATATATTTTGTACCTTCTTTATCCCCTTCTAGCCATCACTAGTTTCAATGTTTATTAACACTAATTTTGTTACAGTCACTGTCTCTCTCTTGACCCTCTCATTGTACGGCAATGCATAAACTCTGCATTTTTACTCAACTCAATGTATACAAACACATTAAGGCAAGTTTCATATATAATCAAGATAAAATTATAATTTATATCAACCTTAGCACTAGGGACACTTTATTCTTGAACCCATGTTTCATTTTAGTGCCATTTTCATTTTATCACAGTTTGCAATTTAGCATGTCCCTTAGTCTTATCTCCCAGTCTATAACCGCCCTTGGCTTCCCTTCCCTTGCTTCAGCCCTTGGAATGTAAATTCTTGATACATGTACTAATGGTTTCTGCTCCTCCTTAGCATTCAGGGAAATTTTTTTCTTTGCTTTGTTTTCTGATGTGATCAAGGGCTAAGTTGGAACTTCCTGAAAAGTTACCTGGGAAATAGGCACAGTGGAATGCAAGCTGCCTTTCAATCTCACACCAGCAGCAACTGGGCACTTTAAACTTTTGTTTTATTTTCATAATGTCTTTGCAAGAATTCCCTCATATTAACACTTACATTTTCATTTCATATTTTCTTATCTAGACTAAAGAAACAGCCTCCTAACTTGCCTACTTGCTTTATTCAGGTACCTGTGATGTAAATTAAATCTTAAACTAGTGCTTACAGCTCTTCAGTAATATTTACCTTATTGATACAAAGTTTCAATTCCTTAACAAGACAACAGGCATCTCCAGGCTTCTCTTTGTCCACCCATTCTTCTGCTATCTTTAATCTTGCATCAAATTTCCTAAAGCATGTTCCACAGATGCTGTTGTATGACATGTTAAGAGGTAGTATCAAAACAAGTTTAGTCTGGATAAATGGACTTGAAAAATCCTGTGCTAAAAGATAGAAATATTTCAAGTGAAGTCTTTCCTAAAGCAGTTAGAATACATTGTAAATCTCCAAGAAACATAAAAGGCATTTCCTCAAACATTTGACAAGTATTTTTTTAATGGAACATTTGGAGTTGTGAAGTTTTAGCCATATTACTTTTGAATAGCATGCATTCTTTTCCACCCCCAATCCTTCTGTTTTAAATGCCTTTCTCCAGTTACGTTAAATCGTAAAAGTTTTCTCAGTCACAAACTATTTAAACCTCTTTTGAGATTGCCTCTCTATAACATAGAGACAAGAAAAGGCTAAAAATAATCTTTCCCAGACACTCTTGCAGCTTGGATTCCATGTATCTCTAAGAATAAGCATCTCCATGAAAAATTTGGAAGCTGAAGAGAGCAACATTAAGGCAATGACAACATGTGGGGTTACTGCATATTCTGCTGTCAAGCATGAAAACGTCTCCTAGACCTGAGGAAATATTACAGACACTGCAGGATGGGCAGCTTTAAGCACAAAGGCTTTAGAGTGTCATATGTTATGGTGGCACATTTATGATTGCTCCGATTCTTTCAGTGGGACAGCAAAGCCTGGTCCTCTGGTCCTCTCAGAAATTTTATAATCTAACCAATTTCTTTATTTTAACTTTTTTCCTCTATAAGCCACTTGGGTTTGGAGTGGAGGATTATGTTGCCTCAAACTACAAACTTTACTGATAGAATTATTATCAGAGGACGTATCACGTTAACATACATTCAAGAAGTTAAGAATCTAGGAATTATTTTCTTGACTATTTGAGTTTTAATTCAGTGATGATCCATTTAACTTTGGTACACTGATAATTTATGGCATAGTCTAGTGAAACAGCTAAATTATTAACTGAAATAAACATTTATTCAAAGTAGGATTTTGATGAATAATGTGTTAATTTTAATAGATCACTGAGAATGGAATGAAGGATATAAAGATTCCGTATTTTTTAAATTCATTTTTAATTAAATTTATTGGGATAACATCAGTTAATAAAATTATATGTTTCAGGTATACAGTTCTACAATATATCATCTGTACATTGTATCTTGCGTTCACCATCCCAAGTCAAATCTCCCTTAATCACCATTTATCCCACCTTTACTCTCTTCTACTTCCTCCCACCCTTTTCTAAAGATTCAGTGTTAACAGATTGTTTCTAACTATACTGGAAATCTTAAAGAAATAGTGTCAAACTGAAAGTTTAAAATCTCAGCTAGATACTAGGTTACAGAAAGCAGTGGTTTCTTTCCGTCTTTCATAGCAACAGAATACAGAGCGCACAAATTTGGTGTAGATCCTGATCTCTTTACTCAAAACCAGACAGTTGTGAGGGTGGAATGAGTTAATCTCTAAAGTACCTTGCAGTGCGGACTGGACGGAGTAAGGCCTTAAGGAGGACTAGTGACTGGTATTCACCAGCTCTGGTCGGTGAGGAATTAACTTTCTCTGACATAATTCAAATGTGATTTGTTTATTTGATTGTCTATTGCATATCAGGTTTTATTCCTTGAGAGTTATACTTTTTTAGCAGCAAAGCAAATTCTTACTGTGAGTGGCCATTGCTTCTATTTTATATTTTGTAATTATGTGGAGTGCATAATTTTCATTTTCAATACAATTATGTAATGTTATTTCCCCTTATGTCTGACTTTCAACAAGATACAGATAATTCTCAAAAAATCTCTGTAAGAGAAGATAGCTGAGCTTAGTCAGTATAAATCATTCATTCTACAGCGTGAGCTAGAAATGAGAAAAAGGAAACACATCTACAATGTGCTTTGCCCAGAGCCATGCCCTCCAGTAATCATCAGGAAAGAATAATAGGCTAAAAGCTGTTTATATCAGAGGATTTTTTTTACCTTATGTTAAGGCAAAAATATAAATCCTCCATGGAGAACTGAAAAATCTAAATAGACCGATCAACTGAGAGAAATTGAAACAGCCTTCAAAAATCTCCCGAGAAACAAACACCCAAAGCCAGACGGCTTTACTAGGGGTTCACAGAGCATTTGAGGAAGGTCTGATACCTATCCCTCTTCAACTCTTCCAAAAAACTGAAGAGACCATACATCCTAACACATTTTATAAGGCCAATATAACCTTGATAACAAAACCTGGCAAGGATAACACATAAAAAAGAAAACTATAGACCGATCTCTCTGATGAATACAGGTGCAAAAATCCTAAACAAAATACTTACAAATCGAATCAACAATGCATTAAAAAATAATACATCACCATCGAGTGGGGTTCATTCCAGAGGCACATGGATGGCTCAACATAAGCAAATCAATCAATGTGATACACCATGTTAACAAAATAAAAGATAAAAATAGTATATCAATAGATGCAGAAAAATATTTGATGAGCTTCAACATCCATTTATGATTAAAACACTTGATAAAATGGGTATAAAAGGAAAGTAACAACATAATAAAGGTCATATATGATAAACTCTCAGCTGATATCATACCCAAAGATGAAAAACTGAAAACTTTTCCTCTAAAATCAGCAACAAGACAAGGATGTCTACTCTTCTAGAACTATTCAACATAATTCTAGAAGTCCTAGCCAGAGTAATCAGATAAGAGAAAAAAATAAAATAAAATGCATCCAAATTTGGAATTAGGAAGGAAAAGTGTCACTTTTTGCAGATGACATGAATCTTTATATACAAAATCCTAAAGATGCAATCAAAAACCATTAGAAACAATAAACAAATACAGTACAGTGGCAGGATACAAAATCAATGTACAGAAGTTCACTGCACTCTTATATACTAACAATGAAATTTCAGGAAAAAAATTTAATTTTTTTTTTGCAATTGCAACAAAAAGAATAAAATACCTAGGAATAAACTTAAAAAATGATGTGAAGTACATATATATTGAAAGCTACAAAGCATTATTAAAGAGATTGACAAAAACACAATGAAATGAAAGTATTTTGGGTTCCTGGATTGGAAGAATCAACATAGTTAAAATGCTCATATTACCCAAAGCAATATACAGATTTAATACAACCCCCAACAAATCCCAATGTCATTTTTTAAAGAAATAAAACAAAAAATCATCAGATTTGAATAGAACCACAAAAGACCCTGAAAGCCAAAGCGATTCTCAGAAAAAAGAACAAACTCAGAGGTATCACACTTCCTAACTTCCAATTATATTGCAGAGCTACAGTAATCAAAACAGCATGGTATTGGCAGAAAAACAGACACACGGCTCAATGGGACAGAATTGAGAACCCAGAAATAAAACCACATGTATATGGGTAAACAATTTTTGATAAAGGAGCCAAAAACACACAATGGAAAAAAAGAAAGCATCTGTAATAAATGGTGCTGGGAAAATTGGGAAGCCACATGCAAAAGGATAAACTAGACTACAGTTGTCCCATGTATAAAAATTAATTCAAAATGGATTAAAGACCTAAATATAAGATCTGAAACAATAAATTACATAGAAGGAAACACAGGAAATAAACTCAGACCTTGGTCTAAGAGAAAATTTTATTAATTTGACCCCAAAGATAAGGGAAGAAAAGGTAAAAATAAATGAATGGGACTATAACAAACTAAAAAGTTTCTGGTTCATAAGCGAAACCACCAATAAAACAAAAAAAGGCAACTAACCAAACAGGAGGTCATATTTGCAAACAAAATCTCCAACAAGGGATGAACATCCAAAATATATGAAGAACCCATGCACCTCAATACCAAACAAAAAATTCAATTCAAAAATGAACAGAAGACCTATACAGACAATTCTCCCAAGAAGACATACAAATAGCCAACAGATATATGAAAAAATACTCAACCTCACTAACTGTTAAAAAAATGCCAATCAAAACTACCATGAGATACTGCTTCACACCTGTTAGAATGGCTATTCTCAAAAGACAGGTAATAACAACTCTTGGAGAAGGGATGGAGAAAAGGAACCCTCATTCACTGCTGGTGGGAATGTAAACTGGTATAGCCACCGTGGAAAACAGTATGTCGGCTCCTCAAAAAATTAAGAGCAGAGTTACCATATGACCCAGCAATTCCTCTTTGGGTATCCACCCCCCAAAACTGGAAACATTTATTCACAAACATATATGCATTTCTATGTTCATTGAAGCACTATTAAAAGTAGCCAAGACATGGAAAGAAGATGTAGTACATGTATGCTATGGAATACTACTCAGCCACAAGAAAAGATGAACTACTACCTTTTATGACTACATGGGTGGACCTTAAGAATATTATACTAATCAAAACAAGTCAGAAAAAGTGATGAACTATATGATTTTATTCATATGTGGGATATAATACAGAAACTTGTGGACACAGAAAACAGTATGGTGGTTACCAGGGCAGTGGAGGAGTGATAGGGCATAGGGAATCAAATATATATAATGACAGAAGATAATTTGGCATTGGGTAATGGACACACAATGCAACATACAGATCATGTGTTATAGAAATGTACAGTTGAAACCTATAAAACCTTATTAACCAGTGTCACCCCATTAAATTTAACTTTATGTATATATTTGTATACATGCATACATATGTGTATACATATATGTGTATATATGTACATGTGTGTATATGTATGTATGTGTATATATTCATATTCTTGAGTATTTGCCCAGTAGAGAGCCTTCACTACAAAACAGATATCTCAGTGCCTGATGGGTAGTTCATCTGAGTCTGAATCAGAATCACAAGGGTTCTTATCAAAATGCTCACTCCAGGTCCCCACAATAAATCTAAGGAATCATGGTACCTAGTAATTTTCAGTGTCAAAATGTTCCCTGTGTTTCTAATGCTACACTGGAGAAAATACTGCCATAACTACTTTTTTTTTCTCCGTGGGAATTTAATAAACTGCTGAAGGGTACACATAGTTAAAGTGAGTAAATTTGATGGAAATTTTAATTAGATGTGTCTATTCCCTTGAAATGTGAAAATTGAGAACTAATTTCAATGTTCTCATTAGATGTCATTTTTTATTTTTGTATTCCTTTTTCTTTAAAAAAAAGCCTCATAGAAATGACATTGACATTTAAAAAGTACAATTGTTCTATAATAATGCAGTTCAGAGTAGATGCATTCATCAGATTAAGAAATTATTGAATCAGTAATTGAAATTCAGGCATAGAAGAAAATTTATTGGTGATTCCAATTATTACTGTAGCATTTTACATACCATTCATAATTATTACAAAATTATGGAACCAGCAATGGAATGCCTAATTCATTATAATGATATGTGAATTTTCACCCACCTAACAATGTTTATCTAATAATGATAAAGGAATACTATTATATAACATTGTTTCCAACAAAAGTTTTGTTCTTTGAAAATAATCTTGTTTCATTTTATTTTGCAGGGTTTCTGGGAATTTTAACTGTGTTAGGATATTTTAAGAGAAATGCATGAATACAATGTAAATGTAAAACTATATATTTTCAACATACTGAAGTCAGTAGATTTTTGCAGCGCACACATGCCATCTGTACCTATGAAACATTATCCTGGAGAAGATCACTTTTCTGTTTGGGATTTAAACAACCTTTGTTATCTGGTCCTTTGAAATCTAGGCAATATTGTGAAAGCCATATGGGCTTAAAGATTGTGTCTACCTTCATTTTCTTTGGGATAAAACAGGTTAGAAATCCAAAGTCAGTTTTAACTTATTTTACTGCGGGAAACAGGAATAAGAAAGGTGCCTTGATAATGTAGCAAGAATGGTGAAATAATGCCCGTAAGGTACAATGAGTTAGAATGCATCTGTATTCACAAGGTCCACGGGACTTGATGTAAAATCCAAACTCCTACCACAACCTACAAGGCCCTGCAGGGCCTGGTGTCTGCAAACCTTTTCAGC
This sequence comes from Mormoops blainvillei, assembly GCA_004026545.1. Lineage (NCBI taxonomy): Eukaryota > Metazoa > Chordata > Mammalia > Chiroptera > Mormoopidae > Mormoops > Mormoops blainvillei. The sequence goes on along the minus strand of PVJD01002626.1, from coordinate 83,174 downwards.
CTCATATCACACTACTCTTCTTATCTTTCTCAATTGTTCCCCAATATCAGTAGAGCCACAGTGGTCTCCTGTTTCTCTCTCACATCGAAGTTTCTCTCTCTCCCTTCCTCGTTCCCGTCCTCTCTCTCTAGAAGCAATGAAAAAATGTCCTGGGGTAAGGATAAAAAATAAATAAATAAAGGGAAGGCCTTCCCAGTTAGATCTGCCCTCTTTTCATTCTCTATTGTACTCCCTCCGCTTTCTTCACGCAGTACATGTTACATATAGTGTTCAGTCATTTTAGTAATTTATTTTGTTTTTTTCCTGAACAGTCAGTAATTACCAAGAGGACAGAAAATATACCCATCGAGTTAATCACTGTTTAGTAAATACTTAGCATGAAAATTCAGTAAGTATTTTTAATTGAATAAACATTCAAATAATTGTTTTAATAATTCCCAAGAGTGTTACACACACAAACACATGCACAAATAAAAACAAATCAAGTACTTAACTCTCTTTAGCTTGTTTCCTTTTGGGCTTGAAGTCTAAATATATCAGCTCTTTGTTAATAGCTCAACTATGCTAAAGAATCAGTGCTTTTATTGTTCTAGAAATAAGATATCTCTAGCTCTTTTATGCTGACAACTACAAAAGGGAGGGGTGATTATATTTGCTTATTTTCATTGTATATATAATATATTCGTATGATTCAAGTCCAAAAATATAGAGAATAAGCAATAAAGATTTTCATGAGAATTTTTCCTCAAGCAATACTCATGCATTGTTCCATGTCTTCTTTATTATTTTTCAGAATATCAGCACATCTTGGACATTTTTTCATATAGTGCTTTAAATTTTAAATTAAAATGTGCTCATCTGAACCACAAATATATTTCATGTTATTTTTCTATCTCTTCTCCAGGGGAAAAATGTAATATTCTCTAAGAAATTCTTATTGTGTGAACTAAAGCTTGCTTACCCTTTCTTTGCCCCACCTAATGCTACATAACTGTGAATAAAATGAAAATAAATTGTGTATACACTATGATAAATGTTTATATAGAAACATTACTTATTATTTGGTGTCACATACCAGTAGGAAAGCAGTTCTACCAAAAATATCAAGAGGGCTTCATAAAGAAGGAGTTATTTGAGACAAGGTTTGACATATAAAATGAACATAATTGGATTATGAAAAATGGGATGTAAGAGATGCACATAAATCCTTTACCTTTATTATAAAATAAAACCAAGGTCATTTAGGACTGACAACGGAGAAAAAAGTCTCTCCGCTCGGACAGTCGTAACTTAACTATGAAATATTAGCTTCAATTCACCTTCTTTTGGGGAATAATCCGCATATTAGAGCTGTTTCAATATCCTTATTGACTTCCAGAGGACAAAAATCTAAGGCCCTACTGAGCTTACTTTATACTGGAGAAAGGGACATAAACAAACTAGAATATATAGTAGTTTTAAGATCAAATAGTTATGGGAATATATATAGTAGTTTTAAGATTAAAAAGCTATGGAGAAAGAGCTAAGTCAAGAAGAGAGAAAGGAAGTGGGATTTTGTGGGGTGAAATTTGAAATAGAGTGGTCAAAGAAGACATGAACAGGAACGTGACATTTGAGTAAAATCTGAAGGAGGTAAGAGAAAGTCAGGTGTGATGAGTTGTGCACTGGGTTCATTGTTGTAATTTCAGGACCTAAAACAATGACCAACACATAGTGAGCACTCAGTAGGTATTTGTTGGATAAGTGCACAAATAATTGATTTTGTGTTGTTAAGAAGGGTATATGTACCAGAAGTAAATATCAAGAAAAGAGACTGGAAAATTGGATTGAATACATGAAAGGACATTTATTTTGTTATGAAAAAAATTAATCTTGCAAGCAATGTGGAATCTATGAATACTTTGATATTATACTTTTAGACTTCCTAATGATGCCATAAATCACATTTCTTTGTTGAGAAAATAACAATGACAAAATGGTAGAGTAAAGAGAAACATTTTTCATACCATAGAATTAGAAATAAACTCATGGCAAGCCTCTTGACATTTGATACCGGCGGCATAATTGACACAGAAGCAGAGGGCTCAGACATGCTTTTTTCTGAGATACGAACAAGATTTCAATTGTGCAAGTACAATTCAAGATGAGGCACAGAGCGCAGTTACTAACGCTTTCCAAGTCTGATTCGGTGACTGAGACAGATCAATAGCAATTCCAATCACTGACCTAATAAATTCAGAGTGTAAGCAGCTTGACTCTGGAAGGATAAAACATTGAGCTCCATTTTGTACACACTGAGTGGGATATGACTTGAGTTACTGACAGATATTTGGTTTATTATACTATATGTGTTAAACAAAATACTATGAACACAAATAGAAGGTTGATTATTTGTGTTTGGGAATGAAGAGTTTAAGGAAAGCGATAAAGGTAAAGTATATTTCAGGCAAATCATGAAAGATGAGGTGGTACTGACCAGGGACAAAAATAGAGTACTTTGGGTGGTGGGCATGCAATGCAATCTACAGGTCATGTATCATAGAAATGCATACTTGAAGCCTCTGTAATCTTCTTAACCAATGTCAAATCAATAAGTTTAATAAAGAATAAGTAAATACAATTTAAAAATAGAGTACAGGTCATTTAAGGCAGGGGGAAATATCATAAATTCATAAAACCCTAAAAAGCTTATGATATGGACAAGGAGGAGATAATTTATTTACATTTCCAGCATCTTTATTTATGTGGGGAATAAAAAGAACCAGACAAACAAACTTGCGTTGTGCATGGAGGCGAGTTCTTACACTGGTTTTTCACGTGATGTTTTCTTTGCCTTCATTCTTCACAGTACCTTACTGACTTATATTCAAAGTCTTTAAGGAAATATTTGCTCCTATAAAACATGTATGTGTTTGAAAGCCATGAAAGACTTTGCTGGATTTGACTAATATGAAAACAGGCTATCACCATGGTCACTTAAGTGTTTGATGAATATTTTGTTTACAGTAGAGTATTTGTGATATTGCTAGTCACTTCCCATTAGCTTTTGATCAACAGGAATGGCACTACTAGAAGCAACTGACTTTGACATTGTGAATGCATTTAATGGAGTTCAGTCGTGGTTGTCAGTTTCATATGCTACCCACTCGACTTCTACTATAATCAATTATTATAGCTTTGGGGGATGATTAAACTGAGTGACCTCTAGGGCTATATGTTTGAAATAACATTTTAGTAAATCTAAGTAACATATAGACCAACTGATAAATCCCAACTTCAGTTCATGATGGTAGTATCACTTAAATGAACTTGGCAAATAGCCGGTTTAAGAATGTGACTGATACTTTTGCAAAAGACATTTTATCTTTATGCTTCAGTGGATCAGGCAATTCTCAAGAAAATTGTAGAATGCTAAGAATAGGTTTATGTCTCCCTTATTGCTTTATCAGACATTTTTAGTACTGTTGACACTAGCTCAACTATCTACTGTTTGAATACATACATATACAAAATATATAACTAATAAATTTAGGAAATAAAATTTGGATTGTAACTCTACTTACTATGAAATTTTTAATGTGTGACCAAAAACTCTATGAAATCAAATCTGGTATTAACTGAGCAATTGACCAAATGTTCATTTAATGCATATTGTAATCTGCCTTAGTTTTTATATGTATAGATTCTAGAACTCAACAAATATAAAGTTTATCTTGGAGACATAGTTTAAGATATTAACACAACGTTAATAGTACCTCATACTATATGGAAAATGCCAAATGTCAAAGCCACATTACAGCAGACAGAAAGGATTTTATGATGTGAAATGAAGCTTGCAGGCAATATGTGTGTGTGTATACATATAATTTGATCAACTTGTTTTTCTCAATTCAAACGACCATCTTAATGAATATATGACTAATAATGCGACTGATATCCAATGAGGTCCCAGTCTTCTCTAACTCTATTGAAGTCAATATCAGTCTATCAGTGGTAGGCGTGAGCATTTAATTCCTGTTAATTGATTTGAAAATCATCACTCGAATCAACCAGAGTTCCAGCCTTGGACACAGGTTAAATGTCATTTTTCACAAGCTAAGTTTTCCGTCTCCCTTATGCAATGTGTTTTTCTTCCCAATGAATGACCTCCAAATATTAGTATGCACTATATAATCATAAAATTTCTCCAACAAATTATTGGTAGTTGTTGGAGAAATTATGTGGTAGTTATTGGTAGATTACCAACAAAGCTGTTGGTAATCTGCTTCCATAATGCCCTAAGTATGTTTAGACTTGTTACATTTGACTAGATCTGAAAGAGGTGTCCCTGTGTTTCTATTAAACAACCTATAAACCTACAATAACAAATAATAATAACAATAGATTCGCGATGGCAAACCTTCAATGGGTTTAATGCATACGGAGTATGTAGCTCAGGACTTGGTACATGAGGAGGTAGAGAGATGTGTTATCTGCCAGTGGTGCTAGTAATGACAGCAGCACTGCCACAACAATAACACCACCACGATGATCACTGCTATGGTTGCTTGACTTGTGCCCCATAAAATGGAGATGTCCGCTCATGGCGTTATCTTTCCTCTAATGAAGTGAAAATAAAGATTAATTTGAAGGACTATATACAGAAAGAGGACAATAAATGCCTACTTGGTATGATGAGGAAAAACTATCTATTTTCCCTTTACTTAACCATTAAAGGTTCTGAGAAGAGATCAGAATTAAATGTCATCTGCCTGCATTCATCCAGAAATGCTTATATGCTCTCATTACATATTTCTATTGCCTTCTAAATGCATTGCTCAATTTCATTTTTTTATTTTTGCATTATCATATCAACATAAAACATGTCACTGTTAAATTCAAGTAATAATAGAGTAATTACTGCATCATTTTTATGAGCAAAAAATGACAACCAGAGCCATCTGCAAATTTCAATATATTACTTACTGAGTTTTCTAGATCGTTAATAAACTTGAATGATAATAATATAACAAACACCGACTTCCAATGATCATAATGCCCATTTTTTATGGAAGTGTTTACAATATATTAACTTCTGTTTTTCCATCATTAGCCTGTTTTCATATATTGAAATTCTTCCTATTGAAACTTATATAAATAAATTATTCCTATGATAGTTTTATTAAAAACTGTATCACTTTTTTAGCTAGGAAACAAACATGGAAATATGATGAAATTTCCCCATTTTGCAGTTATGAAAGTGTTTTAATTTCTTTCCTTTATTCAATACTTATTTCTTTCTGTCTTATGCCAAATGCATAGGTTATGTCCTCAATCAGAATATAAACACCTTTAAAAATTCTCATACTACATATAGAAACTCAGCCATTATTTTCTTGTTTTCACTTGGCCTTTGCAGATATGTGTAGTCCTCAATATTGACATCGCACTATGACATATAATATGAGAAGGAAACAATTCAAGCTTAAGAAAAGCCTCAAAATGTTCATTTAGGAGACATTAATTAATACTGCCTTATTAAGGATGCTTGTCTATCTTAATACTAATCATACATGGGATTCAGATATCTGCTGTTCCTGAATTGTTGCCAGCTCAGCAAAAGTATGAGGACATGACGAAATTCTATTTTAAAATACTGTGCTTTCGAAATAGACACCTATTTGGAATATTGACTGACCAGTTAGCATTCATTAGCTGTCATAGGTGGTTCCTGTAAGAATAGGCACATTCTCATGCACAAGGAGAGAAGAATGTTCATACCCTACGGGCTCGAGATGAGTGGTGACCATCACAGATCTAATCAGCTGGGCAATTGGACTGAATAGCTGGAGTCCTGAGAAACAATTGTTTTCTTATCTGACAAATAGAATTTTCTTTACCAAAAAATAAAAAAGAAGAGATAAAATGTACAGATAAAGTCTCTTCATTATCTAAAAAAGAAAATTGTCAAGTTGTACAAAATAGGACAAAATGCATCACTTAGATCCACTTGTAGACCATAACCCATATTTTCAAAGCCATTCCAATATGGACTAGGGTAAAATACACAAATACTAATCTGCTAATTTCCTTCCAAAATTATTAAATACAAGAGGTACCTTGTCAATTAAATTATTTAATGTATATTTTCTTGGCCTTACAAATCAATTTTAATTTTAAAATAGAAGGGTGATGTCACTTCTCACAAATCTGTAACTCAGGCAGTCTAAAATCTTGCTAAATAATCACTTTCAAGATTATTTATTTGCTAATATGTTCCTTTTCTTCTCCTGGAAACAATGAAAAGAAAGAAGCATCAAGCATTTATTTTCTCTTTCATAATAGAGTTAAAAGTAAATAAAATAAAATTTCTCTCAAATAATAGGGATTTTTGGTAATCGTGGTTGAATGTTTTAAAGTTCATAATTATAGGATTAAACAAAATTCACTGATATTATCCTTTTATCTCCATTTCCAATAAAAAATTTTCTCCCATATAACATTAAATGTGGTACTTATAAATAAACTTCATTTGAATTAAAGTTAAAAATTACATGATGTGTGTATTCAGTCTCCTTAATTTACTGACCAGTTGGAATAAGACATTAAGCATCTTCCGGACTATATTCTATTTTACATAAAGACCAATGGAATTATGAGATCGGCACTCATTAAACCCTAGGTGGTGTAATAATTAGAATGTGGGTGGTATTTTTAACCTTCAGTTTCCAACATGTATAACGAAGAGTCAGTAGAAATATTTTTTTTTTTTACTTTGCAAGTTTAATCAGGCAAAGAAAAGATACTTGGTAACCATGGCAAACAGCATAATTAGTTGACTATCATGATCCTTTAGACAATCAGAAATCACCCTAGTATCTGAAACATCCTAGGAATTTAGAAAAAGGAGAGCAGTCTTTCATGGATTTGAGCTATTTTATGAGCAAAAACAGTTATGCTTGCAGACTTAGGCCAGAAATATTAAAGGACTAATAATTTCTTTGCTATGGAACATTTCTGTCTGATCAACTTCCTGATACACTATTAGCTTCTCTATGTCTCAAAAACCTAGTTAAATCAGTCAAAATGAGAAAAATTTAGTCAGTTATTTTGGGTAATTGGTTTTTTACAATGTGTTCAATTAATATATAGAACTAAACAGAGACTGTTGTTAGACTGACTACTGATTAAGTGAACAGTAAGCTTTACTTTTCTGATCTCATAATTAAAGACACTTGGTTTTATCATAAACTATATGGTTCATATTTTAAGAAAACAAATAGGGAGTTATATTTTTAGTCATAATCCTTCAAAATATCTTACTTGAAATTTAAGATGGAAGGAAATTGATGGGGAAAATCAGGAGAAAGAACTGACATAATTTTCTTTATGTTTAATTGTTAATTTTGTGGTTTATTTAATGTAAAGACTATAGGGAATGTGCTGGAAACAGTGGATTTTATGACATCTCTGCAGAAACTATTTATTACATGTCTGATATCAGTGCTTGAACTAGCACATGACATGCTGTTAAATTATTTGAAAAGAAAATACATGTGTTCATAAATCTGAAGAAAGACATAGTGTTTCTAAGTCAACTTCTTGGAGGAACATCAACTAGAAAAAAAACAAAGAAATAGTAAGGTATTAGCATATCTTGTGGAGGGACAAGTCTATTCTGTAATTTAGTAATTCTAATCCAAGTAATGATAATGCGTAACTTCAATAATTATCTACTAAAGTCACTATTTTCTGTAAAGATGAACAATGCTAGGCTTTGGCCAGGTAGCACACCTGGATAGAGTGTTGTCCCAACGTGTCAAGGTTGTGTGTTAGATCCCCAGACAGGGCACACACACAAGAGTCAGCCAATGAATACATAGATAAATGGGACGACTAATCAATGTTTTTTCTCTCACTCGCTCTCTCCCCCCATAAATAAATAAAAGTTAAAATTTTTTTAAAATACAGTAATAACCATGTACACATGGTATATATTTCTTCAACATGATACAGAACATTAAGAATTGGTAAAAACTAGAGAATAACAATTCTATTTATTTCAATTAATTTATAATAAAGACCAAATATTTCAAATTTTTGCACTTTTATCTTGTATCCTTTGTTTTAATATCATTGTTGCAATTCTATTCAGGGAAAAAAGAGCTATACAAACTAACTTGTAACTGAAACTACTTTCCTCATGCATAGCTAAGATGCTGTAAGGAAAAGTCATCACTAATTGTGTAGGTCTGCCTGAGAAGGTGTATTGTGCAAAAAGGTTGATTTTGCAGACCATTTAGACTCATGATTTGTTTGAAGTTTTCAAGAAGTCATGCCTCTTTATCCTAATACCCTCCACAAAAGCACAGCTGTTCAGAAATTAAAAGAACAAGTTCTAATTGTTGTGCTTAGCATTGTTTTATTTTAATGCTAATAAATAAAATATATATTTTAAATAAACCTGTGACTAAATAGACAAAAATAGGCACATAATATTGCAACAATTGTCAAGTCAACAATTCCCATCAAGAGAGTCATATACAGAATATCAGCACTCAATAAACTTCATTTCTATAACCCAGGTTGAGTTTAAATATTTTATTATTTGTGGGCCTTATTCTAATGTCCTGGTGGGAATAGTCTGTTTACACTTCATAACAAAATTAACAGACCATTGTCATAAAAAAAAGAGATCCAAAATCATTTCAAGGTGAATTTGGATGCATTCATATCCCACAATAGGCATTTTTTATGTTTGGCTAAAAACAAAAATAATTAAAATCAATGACTAGAAGATAAGGGTTTGGCAGGCTCATGTGTTGATTTTATGGCCAACTAACTTTGCTAATATCATAATGCAATTGTTCTTGATATTTTGAGAGTTACCCATCACTATTGAACAGACTAATTTGGATTCGAGTGACAACATGCAACCCAAATAAACTTTATAAAAACCAAATTTATACCCTTAGACAATCAAAGTTGTGGGACAAAACAAATCTCAGGTAAAACTGAGTCCAAGGACTCATCTACCCACTTTTCCTCTCCCCTCCACTCAACCCCCAATGCCCACACCCAGGACTGCTCTGTCACCCCTAACATTCTCTTTTTTGTGGATCAGGCTTCTTCACCAGAAAAGTCTGAATACTGAAAACCAACAAACATCTGATGCGTTACACTCATCCAGCTCCGCAACTTAACCAAACAGAAGGAAGTTGGGTTTTGAAACAAACATTTTTTGAAATGTATTAAGGCATAATTTGTGCATTTCTGTGTGAGGGCACATGAAAATTTTCCTGTGAAGAGATTCCATCTTCTTCAGATTCTCAAAAGTATCTCATAGTTTATCCACTTGACAGCCCATTCCAACTTGCTTAGGGTTACTGTTGTTTCCCTAGTCCAATGACAGACTTGCATCTGTGCTATCTCTCAGTCCTGGCCAAGGACCTGCTGAATTCTAGTACTCAATTTTCTGGCTGTGGTGATTGGTTCAGGATCATAGAACTGTCCCATCAAAACCAATGAGTGGCCTTTCTTCAATGTTTTTATTTTGAGCTAACAGGAAAGAAGTACAAAATCTTAAACGTAAGCATTTGGCTTTCACGAGTACTGTAATAGATGGATTCTGTCTGCAAACAGCTGCCCAACAGTAATGTCTGTAATGTTTTCATTTGCTTGGCTAAATTTGTAGGCCCCAAGTAATTAATTCGATCAATCCAAATCAACAAACGTAGTATGGGGAATCCACCATGTGCCAGGAACTGTTCCTGTTGTCTCAGCCTTAAGCCTAAGTGAGATACATTCACTTTCTTCAGAAGCACACAGTTCTTTACTCAAATGTTCATATCGATTGACCATGGAAAAGGATGAAGTTGTCTGAAGTAGCGCAATGATCCTCAGCCTTGTCAAATTCAAAGTCTCCTCTTCTACCAGGAGATAAATATCCCTATCAAATTCAAATTCCTGCCTTCTATAAGATAAATATTTCATAAAACTCCCTTTAACTTCCGGAATTAAAATCTATGCATAGTATTTCCTTCTACATGTAATTTCAAAAATATTCAGTACAGTGCCCTTAAGTATAAATTTTAAAAGCATGAATGATAATTTAAAATAAAATGTTTATTTAAATACGTTTATTCTGCTTTAACCAGAGAAGCAGAACAGACCCAACAACACACCCCTGAGGGGTGTCCTGCCTCCCAGGCATTAGGCTCCAGAAGACTAAAGAGATTGGATTGAGAGGGTAATTTTGTTTGCTTGGTTTTGTTTTTAATTTCCCAAATTCACTTAATCTATTGCAGTCCACAGAACTTACCCAGGTCACAATGGCATCTTGTTTGAATATATAAATGAAGAACAGTTCAGACCTGAAATATGATGCCCTCAACTTTCTTAATAATTACTCCAAATGTTTTAGTTCATGTGACAAATTTTTGCATTAAGCACTCATGTAATTTTGGTTTATTTCCTTAATGAAGATGAAAATATAATAATCAGTATACGCAGTCTTCAGTGACAGCTGCAATGGGCTACTTTACAGTAGAAATTTCAGCCTTATCTTGATTTTTGTATTGTCTCTATGTCCCTTCTTTAATGACATTCATATTTGAAGTGCCCACTTTGTTAGAATTTTATTTCAGGCTGTTTGTTAACAGGGAAGCAGTGATATTAAGTAGAAAGTTAAAAATCCTACTTCCCGATTTTGCTAATTCAAATATTAAGGGGAAATCAGAACTCGATTTATAACAACAGAAAATCAAACATGAATAAGGACAGTGCAAACCTGGGAATAAATAGCAAAATTGACAGCTGCATTGAAATATACAGTATGATCAAATTTCATTGCCATTGCCATGTGTAAACCAGTCCAGAGCCTACTTAGAGTTAAGACTTCAGTAAGCAGTTGGTTATAAACTTGAAGATTCACTGGCAGAACTTTAGAGAAACGTGTTGAGTAAGCAAGAAAATTTGGTTGTGGCAAGTTGATGATCAAGTAAAAAGCAATAACTCTACTGCCTTATGTTGCTGAACGGCTTTAAAATCTTCAGAAATATGAACTCAACAATAAAGTTCAGAGAAAGATGTGCGTGTGAACATAACACTATGTTCTAAGTAAGACATTTTTGATGATATGAATAATAATGTAGTGGATTGCAGTGGATGAAACTCAAGACAAATTATTTTCTACATGAGGCTTTATAGATATTATATGGTGGAAACTGAAAGAAATATTTCATTTAAAAACCAAATCTAAGTTTTAATATCTGAAAAGGTTGAGATTTGAATTCTCATTTGGATTGTCTTAATTTGGGTAAACCCTATGAACAGGCATTTAGTGACATAAATGAAAAAGCAAGATGGCATGCTCATTCATTAATCTGCAGCAAACAGAAATGACTTAAAAGCAAACATTTTATGTTGTAATACTAATTGTTGTATTAGGTGAGGTAAATTTTTACTTAAATTAATTAAATCTGTCTCTACAATACTTTATTTACCTACCTACCTACATACCTAGCATCTATTCATCCATGTACCCATCCATCATTCCTCTCTAATTTCATAGCTGATGTGTGTGTCTGCAAAGAGCGGGGTGCAGAGGGGAGGGAAATTTCTCTGTAGGAGACAAGTCTACCCCACAGTATGAAGATCTGGAATTTTCCCTGAAGGAAGTATTATTCACATTGGCAGTTGTCTGAGAAGAACATGGTTCTAAGGCAGAAAATGAGAACCATTTAGGTGGGTAATATTGTAGGGGTAGAGTTTTTCTTTTCCCTGCATATCTTGGTATTTGGGTCTGTCAAAGATATGTGGAGCATTCCTACAGAGGAGAGGGTGGATTTCTCTAGGAGCCATACTACTCTTTTGTTTTTTTAAGAATTTGTTTTAATTTATTTATTTTTAGACAGAGGGGAAGGGAGGGAGAAAGAGAAAGAGAGAAACAACAATGTGTGGTTGCCCCTCATGTGCCCCTCACTGGGAACCTGGCCTGCAACCCAGGAATATACCTTGACTGGGTATTCGAACTGGCAACTGTTTGGTTCGCAGGTCAATGCTCGATCCTCTGAGCTACACCAGCTGGAGCATACTCTTTTAGTGGGTATTTTAGAAAAGAACAAAAGGGAATGTCTCAGTTGTCATTTAATGTAAGTACCTTGGCAATTAGAAGAAAGAACCAGAGTTGCCAGTCTATCTGTAGCACACACAAAATACTGAGAGGCATTCACTGAAGTCAAAAGTCTGCTTAAATTATCTGCATTTAAAACCTAGCTCTGTTTTCTAACCTAACCTCTCGGCTGCCTCATATTACTGGTCTTAGTGAGACATTTGTTGTTTTTCTTTTCTTCATTTTTTTTTATATCTGCTTGCTGTTGCATACAACATACTTCCTCATGTAGATCCACAGTTAAGTGTATTCTTAAGCCCCCTACCAGAAGGCCTAATGCTAAGACACGTGCTCAACAGCAAAATGAGTACTTCCAAATGAAACTGATCTCATAGATACAAGATAGTTTAAACTTACAGTCAGGGAATGATGGGGGACTCTGAAAGTTGGGAAATTTTAATTTGAGTAATAGCTAATAAGCTTAGTAATCAATGCACTTAAAAGCTATTGTTCCAGGAACTGAAGGTATGACCCACCCTACCTCCAGGGGACCATAAGCAGTCCCACCTTTGTGCCACAGGAGGCCTGCAAACAATTGAAGATCGCAACTGAGCCATTGTGCTCTAGGGTGAGATGATCACCACCCAGGACTCAGCTAAAGACCACTGCCCAAGGCCAGAATGCTGCACTGTTTTTTTTTAATCCAATTAACTTTTACCTGAATTCCAAACCCCTTACCTACACTTTGTTCTCCTTACAAAAAGAGCCATTTTAAAATGGAATTTAAAAGGGTCTGTTAGGGTACAAACCCACGGTCTTCTCAGATTGCAAGCCATTTGAATAAAACACCCATAAAGATTTAAGTAAGTAAGTAAGTAAATAAATAAATAAATAAATCCTGACTCTGTTTTACATAGAAACGAAGGTGTATTTTGGTAAGTTTAATATATACACGTGTTTTCCTGTTATGTTTCTACTGTGAAAATCAACATAAGTTCTGCTTCAGTCTGTACATCATTTGTTCACTAAGACAACAAATGCATCAGCATTTGTAGCTACTGCTTTCATTGAACTACATTGTACTTGATTCCACTCAACGTTACAAGCTTGATTTGAATTATTTTCCTTTTCTTTTTTCTTTAAATATGTTTCCGAAAAGCTATATGTTTATACTATGTTATACCTGAATTCCAATTCATTGTGATAAATAGAAATTTGAAAATACTTGTTATTAAAAAGAGCATTTAATCTAATAAAGAATCAACTGACAGAGGTAAGCAAGGAGCCGTTCAAGCTGTCTTTTAGTTAAATTACATGTCCATTATGCTGTGCTTCCTATAAAATGTCACAAAAATCTCAGCTGGATCTCAGAAGTAATAAGAGAAAAGATCTTATCTTGGGAAAGATCTTAGCCCTGATTTGGAATTTGAATAATTAGAATAATGGATATTAAAAATTTTTTATTGATTAAATGCTGATTAAACTATAATTAGGATAATTGATATTTAAAGTGTTTCTCACTGATGAACTGCTGATTGGCTAAAATGTTTTAGAGATGTGTTAGACCCTGATGTAAAGAAGCTACACAAACCCAGTGACTCACGTGGCCTCTAGCCTTTGCCTGAAGCTTGGTCACTGAATGGTCTTGATTCCAGACATTGTTTTTGAAGTTCCTTAAATTCTGCCTCCATAATCTGGCTGACTGGCACATGTGTCTTGATGAATATTTTATGTAAAATTCTATGTGAATGTGTTCAAAGTACCTATAAAGAAGTGATGAGGAACCTGACTCCTTTTTGGATGTTTGACTGTTGGCAACTCTTTTTTCATCCTTGATTTTTAGGGAGAGAGGAAGGTAGAGAGAGAAAGAGAAAGAGAGAGAGAGAAACATTGATTTGTTGATTCATTTATTATCGCATCTATTGGTTGACTCCGGTACGTGCCCTGACCAAAGATCAAACCTACAACTTGACGTATCTGGACAAAACTCTAACCAACCGAGTAACCCAGCCAGGGCCACTGGTGACAACTTTTAAGCCTCACCCTCTCTCTTCCCCTGGTGCCCCACATTTGAACAAACAGATTTCAAAAATGCTGAGTGTCCACTTCTATGTTGCTGTTGTGAGATTTAAAGCAAGCAACCCCTTGGCGGTACATAAAAACTCTTATCTCCACCCCATGCCCTAACCATAATAAAAACCAGGCTAGTCTCCCTTTTTTCCTTTCTCTAGCCATTTTGAACCAGCTTGAGAGGCTTATTCTGCTCTTCCCAGAGACCTCAACTGTGTAAGTAATAAATCACTTTATACTTTCTCAAGGTGTGTATGTTTGTGTGTGTGTGGGGTGGGGGTGGGGTTAAGCAAAAACAAACAAAAAGCTCATAAATACAGACAACAGTATGGTCATTACCAGTGGGAAGGGGAACTGAGGGGAGACAAAGGAGGGTATATTGGGAATAAATGGTGATGGAAGCAGAGTTGACTTGGAGTGGTAAACATGCAATATAATATACAGATGATGTATTATAGAATTGTACACTTGAAACCTATATAATTTTCTTAACCAATGTCACCCCAATAAATTCAATTAAAAGGAAAAAAACTGCTAGGAGAAAATAGACATGAGTTTAGAATTGTATAACCAACTAAACCTCAGAATGAAAGTAAACATATTTGCAGATATATTAAAAACAAAAGTTCACTAACCTGTCTTTAAAATAGCTTATAGAGTATATATTCCAAGAGGAAGGAACCAACCTCAGGAAGGACTAAGATGTCTGAAGAAATAAAGATAAAATAAAGTGGTTTCCATTTGTTTTTATAAAAGAGTCTACTATACAAAGATATTTACTATCATATGATGTAATAACTGAAACTGAAACAAACAAAAAAAACTAAGCTGTAGATAACACTGAGTTAGGTGGTGAGTCAATTAAAAGAATTCCTAGAAAGAATGATAAGGCCCTATCCAGATATAGAAGAGAGAGACCTAAATATGCGTGTGTGTGTGTTCGTGTATTTATTTATACATTGAGAGAGAGAGAAAGAGACAGGCAGAGAGAGAGAGGCCTAAATGTGATTACTTCATGAACGCACTGGGATTTTCAGGGACAGAAAACAGAAAAGGTAATATTGGAGAACATGGAAATCAAGCAACTTGATGGAAAGCTGGAGTACCGTTGCTTAGTCAAACAACTTCTTAGAATTCAACCTTATGGCATTTGCACTGCTATTTGGGGAGATAATCCTTGTCTCCCTAATAACTCAGTGAAACATTCTATACATACAAAATGCCTTGATAACAACAAGGAAAGAGGGCTTCTTATCTAGGCTAACAGTGTGTGAGATGATGATGATGATGATGATGATGATGATGATGATGATGATAAAAAGTTTAGAGAAGCCCTAAACTAAATCAGTGTGTGGGGGTTTCCTGGGCTTAGAACCGAAGGTGATCCTGAAAATGGGGAAGACAGAAATTAACAGAAGAGATAATGAACTACTACAGAATTTCCAAAGACCCTGTAAAGAAGTTGTGCATTAGTGCTTTATGTGCAACTTAAGGGACATCAAGACAATAGTTATGCTCTGTGTTTAAATATATGCGCCAGAATATGAACCTTTCACTACATAATGGATTTATTTTTCTATTGTTCTTCCCTCCCTTCCTCCCTCCCTCCTTTCTTTCCTTCCTTCCTTCTTTTCCTTTGCTTACAAGTGTCCTTTAATCTTTTATCACTATCCCAGAGAGGTTAATCCCTCACCTATCCCCGCCCACCCACCCAAACAGTAGGAATCATACTCAAGCTCACTAAGTGCTCTCAACCTTATTTTAGTCCTCATCACAGTCGGTAATTATAACACACACATAATCTGGCCTAAGACTGTTTATACAATGTCTTCGCTTGCAGAATTAGTTTAAAGGGAGTGAGAGAGCTAGGCCCATGTCAGAGTTTTGTTTTCTTTTCTTTTTCCATTTCATTCACATTCCTACTGATATGGTGTCTCACACACAGAGGTGCTCAGGAAACTAATCACTCTATGGTTCTTTGTTTTATTACATTTTCTTCACAGGCAAAATGGAGATATCCAACAAATATGTATTAAACCCTTCCCTTGTGCAAGACAACTGTTAGACTCTGAGTCACTTTCACCTTGAACAAAAGGGATGGGGGACCTGTCCACGTGGAATTTCTGTGTTAGGGAGTAAAACTGAATAATAAGCCACATTTAAAAATAATATGCAGTTAGTTAGGAGGCACTAAATGCTACTGATTGAAAACCCAGCAGAACTGGGCATACTGTTTGTTAAGGGTTGCAATTTTAAATAAGATGTTCAGGAAAGGCCTTAGTGAGAAGGTAATATTTTAAAAATATAGGTGACATCACAAATTTGCAAATAGGCAAGAGACAAAAATAGTAGCTAATTCAATAGAAGTAATTCTTTTTACAAATGAAGTTCAACAGGACGTTTTTTCCCCATATATGGAAAAGACAAGAATATACATCTATCTGGGAAGTAGAAGAACTTATTCAATAATTAGGCGAGGTTGAGAAAAATCACAGCAATTAGAAGATCAACTTTTTATGAAATCAATATATTGAGAAAACCAAGCAGCAAGGACAGCTTTAATGAGGTGCATATCAAGTTCTAATCAGTCATGCATAAATTGAATACCATTTATAAAATATGTACTTATGTCTCTTTTTTATGTCTAACCTAACAGCATACCTCTTTGAAATCTGCATTTTCTGGCACCTTGAGCAGCAGTTAAGAATTCCTGCTGCTACTGTTCAGTTAGAAACAGAACATTATAAGCTAACCATGTTACAAATAAGGTCTCTATTTATTGAAATAGGTTGGAAATACACATTTTAGTATTTTAGCAGTGAGTGTTTCCGCCTGAAAAACCTCGGGCATCACACTTGAGTCACTAAGGGAGGCCATGTGTGAAGAGACAGATGGAAAGATTAGATTTTGCAGCAGCTTTTGGGTAAATCAAATATTCTAGATAATATGAAAAATAAAAGTTTTGGAAAGAAGCTCTTATTAGATGTTAATGTGCATATTCACAAGGAGATATTTTTAGGTTCTGATACAATTAAAAAACAATAAACAAATATCCAAAAGTCTGGCTTTGATTTTTTTTTTGCAACTAACATGTCAGTTTTGATATGGGGGAATCAACCTAATAACTAAGAGTGTAAATATGAAAATGAAATCCAATTGATTCAAAAACACATATGGAATATAAGCAAGACTATCAATATGCTTTCCCCATAAAATATTCTGATTCTTTCAACATACATACATCTTATAATCACAACGCATTAACTAGCATAGAAGGGCCCCTGGAAACAGGCTACCGAAATTCCTTACTTGATGTATGAATCCTAAACAAATGGTCACGTAATCCACCAATGGCCACCTAAAATAATAAAACTTTCATTTCTTTGTGAGGTAGACTAGTCATTCCCATCTCAGATAGTGGGCTCGGTTAGAAAGCTTTCCTTCTTTCGCACTGCGACAGACTCCCTGGATGGCAATGGAGGGTTAAGGAGTACGGGATTGATGACAATCAGTCCTTGCCGACAGCATGACTCCGGACAAGTGAATTAATGCCCTGAAATTTGTTTCTTCAGCTATAAAATGGTGATGACAATCGCTTCATCAAGTTATTGTAAGGACTAACTGAGATAAAGAGTGCATGTGTTAAATAAGCATTTTAAGGGCTCTAGAAACATTATATTCATAAAAATACATGGGGGCAAAGGTAGATTTGCAGTAGCTGTTCATATGAAAAATGATACAATAGTCTAATGAGTAATTATACAAGAATAAACTCTGTTTTGTGTACTCACAAGTGTAAACCTACATATGCCCCACCCTGCATTCAGGCATATTTTCTCAACTGTCTTTAGCCACTTGCAGAAAGTCTAATTATAATTTGACTACATAAGCGCAATATGTAAATAAAGGCTTGAGCTATCCAGCGCAAGTAAAATTTCCAGATTTAAAGCTCCATGGTTACTTCTGAAAAAACACCAAGTAGTTGAGTACCATCGGCCCTTCTCTGTTCATTCTCCCTCCTGAAAAGCTTTCCACTTGCAGAACAACATTCTTGATCCTTCCATTGTCCTTTATATGACATGGCTTCAAGCTCCCTCACCATATAGATCTCTTCCTCTGGGTCACTCCTTGTTATTTGTAGCCTTTCTAAAACAAAATACATAAAACTTCATGCAAACTTCACAAGCAGACTTCGCAAGCATAGGACTCTCATTCCCTGTTTTTCTAGATCTTACTTCTCTCTAGTTAAGCAATTTTCCCAACCCATATCAAAGTATTTTCTTTGAAACAATACACTCCATCTTATTTTATCGATGCATGAATTATAAATAGCAATTCAAGTAACACTTCAGAAACTGAACTTTCAAAGTTCTGTAAAAAAATAAACATACATATTCTTCTTGAAAGGCAGAAAGCCTGCTCCTGCCTTGAGGTCTTTGTGTTTGCCAGTTGCTGTCGCTCAGGTGTGCTGTTCTAGTCATCTACTTGGCTCCTTCAGGTACTGTTCAAATCTAATTTTTAGTAACACCTTTCCTGATCACCCCATTTAAAATTACAAACTCCTATCTGGAGCTCTCCGTCGTCTTCTCTGGTCCTTTCTGCTTGCTAACCTTTTGCCTGCTTTACTTACTTTGGACATTGACTATCTTACCCTCCTAGAATGTGAGACTCATGGAGGGATGGAATTTCTTTTTTGCTCTCACTTGTTCACTGTTGTATTCCCAATGACATAACAGTGTCAGAATAAAGTAGATGTTCAATCCATATTCATTAAATGAATTATTTTGAAAACACCCAGTAATATCAATTTTTTTCTTCCATTCAAAGGCAATTCAGGCTAGTTAGTTACAATAATAACTGAAAGGCAAATACAGTAAATAAAATTTCGACCCAGCTAATCAAAACAAAAACCAATTTGTAAATGTAAATACATTTCTAAATAGGACAGAAGTGTTCTTGAACTTCAAAATATTGGCTCTGTAAAAACTGACAAAACCGTCATTAAAATAAATTATTTATTTGAAAATACTTAAATGTAAAAATATATTAACAATTTCACTTCTTATCTGTGTTAAGGAAAAAGACACAATATTCCATTTTAAATCTTTATTGGTGAAAATTATAATTTTGTAACTTAGATAAAGACTAGTTTATAAAATTAATCATGAAAATTTACCAGGGCCTTATTTAGAGTCATGTTATTTTTCCTTTAAATATCTTCAATAATTTGTTAACATATTTCAAACTAAAATGAAGTAAATGTAAATACAAATAACAATACTCTTCCATTAATACTGTCTTTAAAAATAAATAAATAAATAATGCCTCTCGCTTTTTCTTTCATTAGAGATAATTCCTTTTAATTATGTTAATATTTTTAGAAAGTGACAATTCCAAATTTTAAATTTAATAGATGTAAAGATGCCAAAATACCATTGGTCTTTTCAAATAGGTGCTAATACACTAATATTCCCTGTTTTTTATTTAATTTTGTCTTGTTTGTATTTGAACAAAAGGAAAGAAATGTCACAGAGGAGTGGCCTAAAAAAAATTATTTTGCTATCTAAATCATGAAATAACACTAAATTAAGGCATCTTTTCTTCCCTCAGGCCAGCTATGAAATTTTACACCTCATATCTCAAATTTAAGTGTTATGGTTCAGATCCATTTGTGCTAGATAAACTAATTCTTCTTCAAATTTTCCTATTTTTAAAATGATAAATTATTGTGCCTTTTCAAATCATAAACAAAGTGATATTCTTGGGATAAAATAGCCACACTGTTCATAAAGGAAAGGTTAAAAGATGATACTGAGATTCTCTCAGAAACGATAACCAAAATTAGGGTATTAGGGTCAAAACACACCACACAATAATTTAGAAAAGGAAAATATAAAATTTACAATTCTTATGGAAAACTTTTATGACTAGATCTGTTGTAGAACAGAGGCCTGTCATGATTTTAGAAAGCTCATCTAATGCAGTTATATTAGTCTATACATAAGAGTATAGGGCAGCACAACATCATAGAACATAGTAACATCTATTAGAGAAACAAACAAATGTTCACAGTGCATGAGATAATTAAAGACCATGTCAAGTCAGATCATGTTTTTCTGTTAAATATGTTATAAAAAATAATATAATTTTTCACAACTTTTTGAATTTTAGAAACGCATATACAGAATTGTAAATCTGCATTTAAAAAGCAAAATTATTATAGTATGTAGTGGGCTAATTGTTACTAAGAAAGGAGCAAAGGGAATTAGACATTATTAAGCATAATAAACCAGGGAGCATAAGCCTGGTTGCTTATTAGCCAACAAGCTACAGCTTCACACACTCCAGGAAATTGCAGCATTGCCCCAGAAAGGGAATTAACATAACAACTCTTCCTCTCTCCTAAGTACAGGCAAGAAAGAGGGGCTTTTCAATCTCCCTGGTCCACACCCCAGACTACGGGGGAGAGGGAAGGTAAACACAGGCACAATAGGAGCCAGAGTGACCACAGAGACCTGTCAATCTGGCCTAAATAAAGAAGGGATTGCTTGGGCGTGGACACCTCAGAAGCCGCAAAAACTTTTGTAAAGTTAATTGGTTATTTTGCAAAAGTACCTGGCCCTCCCCAAGCCAAGATAATATAGATCCAGCTTAACAAAGAAGCTCTCTATCTCTCTCTGTTCTCCCTGTGCATTCACGCATACAATCTCCATAACCTTGTGGCCACAGCACTTACGTGACTGCTACATTGTCCCAAATGCAGGCTCCAGTCAGGGGCCTGGATGTTTCAACACAGCAATGGATTGCAGCCAAGAGTGCAAGCTAAACTAGGCGGATGGAGAGAAACGCTGGACTGGACTACGCTTCAGTATGGCACAGAAACTCTGGACACTGGCCTTTGTTTTGGCCGTGCTGAAGACACGATTAGACTTTTTCCACGGCACGAAGGACGGAGATGTGTTACAGGGGCAGCCTTCCACCAAAATAAATCTTGCCAACCCACAATCTCCCCTGTGTGGGTCAGTGAAATGGTTTTCTCTTGATTACGTAAAAGAGCCCCTCTCCCACCAGCAACAAAATGATACAAGATTACTAAGTCACACTAAAGCTACTTCAGGAGTGACACAACAAAGGGATCTTTTTTCATACAGATTAACATTTCACTTTATAAAGAAGGGATTCATAAAAAACACATCTAAATTTTGGCCAGGGAGTTAGAAAAACAAGTATCTACCACTGACAGAAAGCAGGCCCCACCTCAAGTACATACCATACCTTAAGCCTCAGTTTTCTTAACAGAGCCTGGTATTCTTGTTTGTAAGTGTATCTCATGTTTATTCAAGCATCAAACATGAAACATCAAACATGATACATTCAGGTATCAAAGCTCTCTGATTTTTTTTTTAATCAAATTTATCGGGGTAACATTGATTAATAAAATTATACAGGTTTCAAGTGTACAATTCTATAATACATCACCTGTTATTGCATTATGTATTTACTACCCAAAGTCAAATCTCCTTCCATCTTTTTTGCCTGTTTGTTTCATTTGTTTATTTTCACTTTTATAACCAATATATGAGTGAAATCATAGAGCTCTTGATTTTTTGTGTCTGACATTTCACTTACCATGATATTCTCAAGACCAAACCCTATGATTTTAAAGAATCAATTCTTCTCACTTTAACTAAGGACCTTTATAGTGGGGTTTTCTTGTGATCATTCAAATAAAATAACTATACATTTTCTGTAGAGTTTATCGGGGAGCTGAGCAGCAAAGAAATATCTTTCCCCTCCAAATTTTGTTAAGAGGAAAAGCAAACACATAGCAATTGCTCTTTTCAAGATTATCTTATCTATGTACTTGAGAAGTATTCCACATATAGCTTCATCATCTTTTTATAAATAAGGCTGGCTGAAATGAGGGAGCAGATCAGATTTGGTCTTATTTACAAGAAGTAAGAGTTGCCATATTCTTTTTCCATTTAATCATTCAGTCAGTATCATAGAGGGTTTTTAAATAGCCAGTTCGTGCCATGATTGCAATGACTGGGAGACAGAGTTCTCAGATATTTCAGATTCTCTTCCATGTACCGACTCTCTGCCCTGAGCTGACCAAAACCTGTCCTGCTTGCTATCTTTTAATCAGGTTAAATCGATGTTTGAGAACAAATACATACTGTTAAGTCTATTTTTATCACCACTCTTTTTCAGAGAATGGATAAGCAGAAGCATTGGGAAACCCATTCCCTCAGACCTTTTCTAAAAAAGAAAAAAGAAAAGAAAACCTTGAGGCTAAACTGGGATCAGGCAATTCTCAGAAAGTACTTTAACTTTGAAGAAATTCTAGACCAGATTGAGCACTTATTTTACTTCAACAATACGATTGTATATATTTCATTTTCTCTTCCAGTGATGGTGTCCACTCCAGATCCCTACTGCGTGTCGAATTTAAATATTCAGAAGGTTACCAACAAGAGTGCCTACCTGACTAGTTATATCTAGGCTGTGAAAATAAGTGCGGCAGAAATAACAACAGTACTTTCTAAAGCACACTGAAAAAGAACATCATGATCTTCGGTGCAGTGAATTTGCACAACCAAATCTGGCATTGGACTCCAGATGTGGACATTTGGAGTATTTTACAAGCCAGCCTAGCATTGTTTTTAAGCAAACGATAATATTATTTACAAAATCATTAAAGGGTAGGACCTCAAAGCAACACTTACATGGACTATTCAAAGGCTAGTACCGTGACAGCCATTGTGCAAGAGCTCCAGGCTGGACATCAGTCTCGTGGGCTGCTCCTGCATGTCTGACTAGGTACACCAAGGGTTTCCTCTTCAAACTGGACAGAATACATGTGCTCCTGGGGGTCTATTTTTATAGGTCAGAAGGCACACAGCTCAACTGGAGCTGAAAACAAAAGGGAAAATGAGAAATACACAGTTCATATTGTAGTTAGTATTCAATGAAATAATATATCTGTTATAAATTCATTATATCTATACCATAGGTGAGTACATAACTTCAATATCTAGCTAATTTCAATAGATATTGAAAAAGTACCCATATTTTTTTCAACTGGTATCATCAATCTATTTTAAACTCAAAGATTGCTTTTCAAATAAAAATCAAACTTCCCATCAATCACCAATGATTGAAGCTAAAACAATAGGCCAAAATTCCAAGGGAAGGCCTTTATTTTAAAACTTAAAACCAGGTTCTGACTGGGCTGCTCAGTTGGTTACAGCATCACCCCAAAATACCAAGGTTGTGGGTTTGATCTCCATTCAGGGAATACCAGTACACAAGAAAGCAAATAATGAATGCATAAACAAGTGGAACATCAAGCTCATGTGCTCTCTCTCTCTCTCTCCCCTTCCCTCCCTCCCTAAAATCAATAAATAAAAAATTTTAAAAACTAAAACCAGTGTAAAGAAACTATTGAAGGCATGTGCATTCCAGTTTGGATGCAAAATAAAAGTTTCACTCCTACAAGAATCCTGACTCTTTCTTGATATGCATTAGTCAAATCCTTATTTGTGCTTGATAGCTCAGGGTGCATGCATTAGAGCTGCCCCCTATTCTTTATAAAAAGGGCACCCAGGGACACGCCAAATGAATTATCTTTTAAAATTCATTAGCATAATTGCTAAGTTAGTCTTCAATGCATCCCATTTCTCTTTCTTTATTCATTTCACATTTCAACTTTTTAATCTACCACTTTTGCAAAAAACAAGGGACTTGCTGATTCGGCATCATCTTCTAAATAAAAGGTCTTTATGCTTATTTCTCAATCAGTTATATATGCATTTCAATACTTTGTTCTCAAAATGTGAAGTGAAATGTGTTTTTTCTTACCAAAACAATTTAAGGGAAGAGGTGAAAGAAGGATAATTTTGTGGAAGTCTTCTACTACAAAAAAAGACAAATATTCAAGTATAATAGAATGTGGTATAGAGATTTTATATATTTGTTTTATTATAACATATTTGGACAGTGAAATACAAACTGATTGAAGTCCATCTTATCCAACACTGTTTTAACCTAAAAATAAAATAGCCAAATGGAGAGGTGATAAGCATGTACTTGGGATCAAAAAAATATTTGCAGCTGGGGACATACAGTCGGAAACAAAAATTATATTCTGATTATGGGTGAAGCCAAGGAGATGAGAAAAGGAAAGGAATAATTATACAAATAGAAGGAAGGAATTTGTATTGGTGTTAATAAGCTAAGTTATTCTTTAGCTATACATGGTTGTTTACTGGTTCTAATGAAAGGGAGGGGAAAGGTCATCTAGGAACAAGCATAATGGACCCATTGACAAAGCCAAATGGGCGAAGGATTGAGGGTGGGAGGTAGGGGTGGGTGGGTCTGGAAAAAGCCATGGTGGGAAAATGTTGACCAAAAAAAAGTGGTCAGGGGAGGCTGGGAGTAGTGTGGGAAATTAAGAAGCCAAAAAACAGGTGTGTGCAGCCCATGGACATGGACTAAGAGGCATGGGGATGATGGGATGAGGTGCAGGGTGGAGAGGATAAGGGGGGGTGGGGTGGAAATGGGAAAACTATAATAGCATACTCAATAAAAGATACAAAGAAAAAAAAAAGAATGACCTTAATTTTTAGTCCTTGTGGTCGGGGTTCTGCTTTCCCGTTAGCTTCGTAAACTGTTGTTTGGAATACAGTATAAACATTATTTTGCCCACCTCGAACATTCTAAAGCTTTAGGGATTAAGACCTTCACAGCAATTCCTCTGAAATCACTGCCCTAGCTCTATTTTAAAATGGCTCTACAGAGGTCAACATTGTGAAACTGCAAAATATTTCCCTTTTTCCTTGAAAAGAATGATGTCTAGCCAAAACAACTGCAATCTTTTACTGAGAAACTAGAACACTAACGTTATTCATTCATTCATTTCCTCACTTGTTCATGCAACCATTCATTTGAGACATTTTTGAAGAGTACTTATATGCCAGGTATTTCATTATGCAAAAAAAAAAAAAAAAAATACTTTAAAATGATCAGGTTCAAGGTGGGACAGGACTGTTTGTAAAATAAAATTCTAATTAACAAGAGTTCCATTAGATTTTTCTAATGTGGTATGTGTGTATGTGTATGTGAACAGACTACGCCAAGATAGGAGAAGTTTGCATAAATTTCAGTCTTCGTCCTGATGCCATTGACTGAACCATCATGAGTATATCGCTAATAACTTTAAATTTTATTTTTGTTTCTATAAAATGGAAATCGTAATCACCTCATGGGGTTCTTATAAGGATTAAATTGTTAAAATATATAAATTACTTAGATAACTGGATGAAATATATTAATTGGTATATATAGGTTATCTGATTTTCTTTTTAATGACATATCAGTATCTTTTAGTAGGTGTGATGGTTAGTTTTATGAGTCAACTTTGTGAGGTTATGGTACCTAGTTATTTAATCAAACACTAATCTAGGTATTGCCTTGAATGTATTTTGTGGATGTGGTTAGCATCTCCAATCAGGTGACTTTCAGTAAAGGCGAGTGCCCTCAATAATGTGAGTGGATCTCATCTAATAAGCTGAAGATCTCAAGAGCAAAACTAAGGCTTGTCAGAGGAAGAGGAAATTAGGTTCAAGATGTTATATTAACTTCTGCCTGAACTTCTGGCCTGCCGATGTGTCCTACAATTTTGGAATGCTCTATCCCACAGTCACAAGAACCAATTTCATAAAACGAATCATCCATATGTTGCTTTTTAGGGATGTGGAAATAAATTCCAAAATAATTACCTAAAAACTTTAATATTATGGTCTATAAAGAATGACAAGTTGGGAAGATGCTATTTTTATGTAATGTGCCTTCAAGGTATAGTTAACTCTTTAAAGTATACAAATGTATAACTTCTAAAACCTAACTTTATTTTTAAACAAGCGGAATATAACTTACAGGTATGCAGACAGAGCTGTGAATCCAAGTTCTTCCACATATTTAGCTATGAAACCTTAGGTAAAATTCTCAATTTCTTTGAATCTAAGTTGATTTACTTATAAAATTAATAAAATACCATCTACTCAATAGGGTTGCCACTAAGGTTATGTTACAGAGCATGTAGTGCTCTTAATACATTGTCTAGCACATAACAGATGCTGAATAAATGATGGCTAAAATTATACGGAAATGAAAGCTGATTTTTTAAATTATTTTGAAAGTTTTTCTAATAGCACTTTTGCATGTTGTTAAGTTAGTGCGTTCCCAGTATAATGCACAACAGATTTATGTACTCTAGAAGATTAAAATTTAAGGCATAGGTTGGATAGGGCATACAACTAATACAAAATAAACCTATTAGAGGTCAAATACAGCTTTGTAGAGGTTTAAGAATTAGAATTAATATTTGATTAGTAATCACTAAGAATTTAGTGTTATATTGACACATCTGTTCTCTTTATCTCATAAAATGTTGAATATACTTAATTTGCTTTCCCATAAAAACCATAAGATGAATTATAGCCAATGCTTTCATTTCTGCTCATAATTCGTTCTTTGACCACAGATTTTTTTTTTTTTTTTTTTTTTTTTGGCAGAGGTGCAAAGTTTGGACTGAATGCTGTAGAGCATTTCATAGCTGCTTGCCCTCCTGACTGGTACAGGAGCACAGCTCTTTAACTCTCTCACTGGTCTTGCTGAATGTCAACAACTGCTTACTTCTGCACTGAGGTTTTATATTATGGTCCACAGCGGAGGGACACTCATAATTGAGGAGAAGATATCGTTAAGCTCCAATAGAGGCTATTTGAAATGCAAATTTTATTTTGATTTTGTAAGATTTTTAAGGAGGACACCCTGGGAAGAAAGTTAAACAGCGATATTTATAGAATGGCATAAATATTTTGAGGGTTTCATAGAAGAGCTAACTGATATTATTGGAAATGTTTCAAATAAAATTAAACATGTAAGTTCATACTCTCTTATTGGACAGGATATGAGATGTGAGCAGAGAAACAAGTGTTCTTCAATTTTAAGACAGATTAATTTTTATGAAAAAGTTGATTTTTTTCCTAATCTTACTCTTGCATTGCTATTGTTGGTCTTATTTCCCCTACATTTGTGCAAATAACAGCTCACATTTATTAAGGAAGTGCTTTGTACTGATCATCACAGTAAATTCTTTACCTATATCTTATCATTTAGTCCAGATTAAAAGTAACCAATATCCTAATTATTGCTTTTCTCATTTTACATATGAAAAAAAAAAACCACCTTGAAAATGTTGGATGGAACATACATTGTTCAGAGTCTCAGAGCTAGTAATTCTTGAAACTATACTTCGTTCCCAGTATCAGTTGATACTGATACTCTCATCACAAAAAAATAAAATAAAAAATTTTTAAAAAGATGGTTCATTGTAGAATGTGCCCAGAGATGTCTCTTCCACAAAATTTATATTTATTTCTAAACCTTCACCATTAAAACTAAATTATTTTATATTAAATAACCATTCTGTTGGGGAAAAAAAAAGAGGGGCATTCTTGAACTGGTACTATATTAAACTGAATGTAAGTCTTTAGTTTCTTAGGGGAGAATCAGTTTAATCCCATCTGTCCACAAAAAAAAATTAACTGAGAAAAAACACTCTTCTTCCTTAAACTAGTGTAACATTAAAAAGGCAATATCTTCATTCAAAAGAAGAAAACAGAGTGAGTATCTGTGTTGTTGCCAAATTATAATGCATCCTAAATCTTTCCAGTATTCTCGGAAATGAATTCTCCACAGACCATCTGCTGACTACAAGCCCAGACTCTTTCATGTGAGCAATTCGGATATTTTGTCCAATGACTTCCTCTAAAACCTATCCCCTACAAGTCCCAGATAGAAATTTTTACTGTCTTATTGTTACGACTAAACCCCGTCCTTGTTTCCAGGTTTCTACAACTGAGGGAGAGTTGGGGGCTAGTGGCTGGTAAGGAAAACTTAAGAATTTGAAGTTACAGATCTGATTCCTCTGGTCTAAGTCTCTGAGAATATTTTAAGAATTCTCTCTGCAGAATGAAATGCAAGGACTTTTACAGGCTAGATTGTGTGAAATTAATTTTCTGCATGCAATTTGATTTTACTTACAGCAAATGGGTTGTTCTCAGGTTGATAAGAACCAGCATCTCACTTTGCACACCACCCGCTGGCAGAATGTTACGCACCTCAGAGACTGCAATGATTCTTTCTAGCACTGGGATATTTTTTAGCTTATTGAAACAGTAACTTATTAAATGTTAAGAAAGCATCTTGTACAATCCAAGATTTATACTTATTCTGGAATGAGCGCATTACCTTATTTGTTCAAAACAGTTGTAAATTTAAAAGATACAGAATTTTTGATAAGGTAGCATATCGCTTAGGCATTAGGACAGCTTCACTCTTTTAGTGTCAATATAATGTAATGTTGCTTTTAGGATTTCATAAAAACATAGCATTTTCCTAAGCAAGAAAGGAAAAAGCTTTAGATTTTGTGGCCAAAGTGCTTCATATTACAAAGTTACAAATAAGAAAGCTGACTTCAGAAAATGGCTCACAGGACACTAGTCATCTCCTACCTCCTACACACACACACGCACACACACACACACACACACACCACTTTATTATTTCACTGATTGTCTTTTTTTCAATCCTTTAAGTCTCAGGTGGAAATCCCTTTTTTCTAATAAAAATTTTGTGGCCTCCCAAGCAGAGCACTTCTTTCTTCTCTGCATATCTCCTACCATGACTTTTGCCACAGTTCCCAGCTTACTTAACTACCAGTGTGCACTTACCGCACTGTATGCATTTCATCCGTATTGTTATTCGTCATATCCCTAGGAGCTTGAACAGTTTAAAATCATATGCTATATGCTCATCAAAGATTTCATGAATGAAAAAATGTAGGAAATAACAAGACTTTAACTCAAGACTCAGATAGAGACCCATCATGACCCATCTATAACTTCTGGAATCATGTTATGTAGACACATCTATATATAGCCCTGTGTGCACAGTTTCCTGATTACCAGTATATTCTATACATTATTTTTCCTCTTTCCTTCTTCCCAATGAAATATTTCAATAAATATACCATATTTACTGAAAATAATTTCTTTTTATTGTATTCTCTTTCCGACATGGAACAGCAGAAGCATGTGTGTGCCAGGGGTGGGAGGTTGGAGGGGTACTTTCCTGAAACTAGTATATCAGACAAACTTTAAAGATGAGCAAGAATCTTAGATTATGTTAATCACTATAAATCATTGGAAGGGCATACATCTTGCTAACTATAGCTAGTCAGATGCTAATCAGAGGCTCATTAGCTTTAAAAATATCAACCTAGTTTGTTTTCTGCGCCATACATGTTCTCAGAAGACTAATGAGTTTCACTAGAGAGATCTCACCAAGACCCCATATATGAATACATTTTTTCCACTACCTTGGTATTGCACAAAAGATGTGAGGAAAAGCAAATGACAAAGTGTCATTGGACCCTGCAGCAGAGGGGGAGGGAAAGTGATGAAGTGGGAAGGAACTACGACCTCCATTAGCCAACTCTGTATAAAAATCTTGCTATTGAAATCCAACAGAGAATCTCTTCATAACCCATCTCATTTTATTATCTCTCCGATGTAATACAAATAGGGACTTTACATCTCCAAATATGTTAAACATAGGCTTATTATATGAACACCAAATTATCTGTTAATATAAAGAGTTATTAACTATTCTATTTTTGGCTTATAAATAATGTATATTTTTATCTTAGGAATAGTAATCTTATAATAGTATTTAAGGTATAAAAACTATTCAAAATGTCTGTGTTAGAAAAAAAGAGCCCAATATAAAGATGCTTGGCCATTAATATAATAAATGGGTAGTTATTTCTAGCCCCACCACTTAATACCTCTTTGTCCTTAACATTTCTCAGCCTCAGTTTTTTGATATACAAAATGAGATTAACAGTAATTCCATCATACAGGTTTACTGGGAGGATTAATAATGCAAAAGCCTTTTGTACAATGTCTGAAGTAAAACAGGCATCCAATAAAAAACAATTATTATTTGCTTAAGTTTCTAGATTTAGTGTATCAGAAGACTCATATACATATATATCACCAATTACACTATGACAGCACGATTCCTAAATTGGCAAACAAAATTCTTGAAATGATTCCCGATTTAGGAGAAAAGGCATCTTTCTCCTAGTAACAATAAGGAAACAAAGATAGTTTTAATACAAATGCCAGGTTTTTTTGTTTTGTTTTCTATTGAGTCTCTACCACTGAGTATTTTATCTTCCAGTGTTCATAAGACTGTATGTGGGGGGAAAAAAACATAAAAATATAGTCTGGAAACCCAGAGACCAGTGTTAATTGGAGCCATTTCAAAGGATTTTAGCAAACTCCCTCCGCACCAGTTCAGATTAGTTCAATACTCTTCGGTATTTGGTATTCTTCACAGATCCTAATGAATAACTCACTTGGCAATATGAACTAACACAATTCAGCTATGTTATTTGGACATCACTCCTATTACAGCTAATTCCTTCTGGCTCAGAAAAACTTGGAAAAGAAAAAAAGAAATGCAAAGATTGAAAAAGCAAAAGCCCACAATTGAGTCCTGGACATGCTCCCACTTTCTCCAATACCAAGGTACTCTTTTTTCCTGTGCCCCAGTTCCTTTTGGTTAAGTGGGAATTAAATTGCTAAATATGGGTGGAAGAGTAG
Source organism: Mormoops blainvillei (assembly GCA_004026545.1). Classification (NCBI taxonomy): domain Eukaryota; kingdom Metazoa; phylum Chordata; class Mammalia; order Chiroptera; family Mormoopidae; genus Mormoops; species Mormoops blainvillei. Next base: position 52,274 of record PVJD01002626.1, on the reverse strand, counting down.
CAAAATAGATTGTCAGAACATTTTCCAAAATTAATCTTATGGGTTGCTGCTAATTTGCATATTGCTACTTAATTTGAAGTGTGTCGATAAATCCTATATATTTATCAAGATGCCACTCTAACCTCTAAATTGGAATGGACATCAGACAAACGAAAGAAACTGTAAGACTTGGTGTTTTTCCAAAGATAACACATTATATGACTAAATATAGATTTACAGAGCACATAAACAGTCACATACCAATATTAAACAACAGTCTAAAAGATACCAAGGAGAAAGCCATGCAATGCAAGGACATAAGAGATAAGAAGCAAATTAGAAAACAGAAACACTGGATAAAAAAACTTTTCCACCCCCCGTGCACCATTTCCCCATTTCCCCAGATGACACACAGGAAAAAGAAGGTGATGATGCCAGTTATATAAGTGGAGTTGACCGATATGTAGATGAATACATGATAGTAGATAACATGATAAATGGAAAGAGAATTCTATACACATTATAATACCAGTTTTTCTAGGACAGAAGATCTAAAACATTTATACTTTGGGAAGAGTAAGTTTACCACATCCACGTTTCTTTGTGTGGACAACTACAGGGAACGGCAAAAACAGCTTGAGTGGTTTTACTTGAACCTAATATATTTAAGTACATATTTTTAGGAACTGCAAATTACTAGTGAAAGGAAAGCTATTTAGTTACTTTACAGTCAAAATGATTGTTCACAGAGAATTTTGTTGGCCGTCAACAGCTCCATGCTATTGGGGATCATCAGCCTCAAAATTTTCCAGGGCATTTATATATTTAAGCCAGGTAAACCAAAAATGGACTTGCCTTCTTAAAACTAGTGTTCTTGGCCATTGTCCAAATAATAATGAGAGTAAGTGGCTTCTTGATGAGGAATAATGGACAATAAGAAAAATGAATTCTGTGAAATTGCCTAGGTAATAAAGACTGTTATGTTTTATATAACACTACCATGTTATAGACCACTCAGAATGAAACTACAACAAAAATTTCTGTATTTGTATCGTATTAACAAGAGCATAAAGAGGATGCTAGAAATAGAAGACCCCTTTTTATTTGTCTGAAAGTAAAGCAATATAGGTTGCCTTGTTTCTGTATAATTACTATGAGGTGACTGTGACTTACATGTTAGTCACTTGGGCAATACTCATTTCTTTCCGGGATTTTGTGTCTAGAGATGGTCTCTGTAAAATGGGACTGATCCTTAAATCAAGATCAAATTCGGTTTATTGATGAAACTTTTCTTTTACTTCCTAACAGAGTGTATTGGTAAGTGGTATCATTCATGTCCTTACCCATCTCCATTAGAGTAATTCATTCACAACTGGCAATGTGACTTGATTAACAATTCAAAGCATATTTGTTTTTTCTAAAGGGATATAAAGTTCCTTTCAGTAGAGTGTCAACTGTTACAACAATTGCAGAAGTTCACTTACAATTAAATATTTAAAACCATTTCTGTGGTTATGGGGTCATCAATTTTATGCCTGAAGTAATTAACACAATAATGACTTAAAATAAAACTATCAATTAAAAAAGACATTTTGAAGATCTTATGTAAATTAAAGGTTTATGACATGAAAACAAATGTGATTTTTATTGTTTCAAGTGGGTGTTTCTGAATGAGCATTTGCTAAACATGGTGAGAAATGTTTTTTGTGTACTTTCTTATGTAATCATCAAGTATGCTCCATGTACTACCTCTTAAAGGAAAAGCTCAAAACTATATATGCTAAGTTGTCTACATTGAGTTATCAATATAGCGGTTAAACAATCTGTAAAACTGTCATTTGTTAGTGGTTACCATTACAGTACCTCAAATTATTTCCCTCCATATGAGATTCACACTTTATATTGGGTGGGGATGGGAAAAATAATTTTTCTACTACTTTCTTAGTTCTTCTAGCTGGGCTCATAATCAAATCAACATGAGTCAGATTAGCAGAAGAAATGTCCAAAATTAATTACGGACATACATGCTTGGGTACCATAGGATGTGACACTCAAGGAAGCACTGGACAGTTGAGGTTTATACACCATTCTGGAGCCAAGAAGAAAGCATACACTGTGGTCTAGGACTTCAAAGGGCATGAAAGCAGTTCACATGGCGAGAGCAGAGCAAATGTTTGGTAAATAAATGTTTCCTGGGCCATTTCTAAGAATGGGACCCAGAGAGGACTTTGAACAAATGGGGTTCGCTAGGTTCCTCTCTATCACACACTTCTAGTTTATATTAAACTATAGTTATCAGTTGGTGGGAATGCAGACTGATGCATCCACTATGGATAACAGTATGGAGTTTCCTCAAAAAACTAAACATGAAACTGCCTTTCGATCCAATGATGGCACTGCTGGGACTATATCCTAAGAATCCTGAAACACCAGTTCAAAAGAACTTATGCACCCCAGTGTTTGTAGCAGCGTTACTTACAATTGCCAACTGCTGGAAACAGCCTAAGTGCCCATCAGTAAATGAGCGGATCAAAAAATGGATATATTTACATAATGTAACACTACTCAGCAGAAGGAAGGAACTCCTACCCTTCACAACAGCGTGGATGGAACTGGAAAGCATTATGCTAAGTGAAATAAACCAGGCGGTGAAAGACAGATACCATATATTATTACCTGTAAGTGGAACCTAGTCAACAAAACAAGCAAATGAGCAAAATAGAGCCAGAGATTTGGAAATAAAGAACACACGGATAGTGATCAGAGGAGAAAGAGGAGGAGGATAGCGGGGGAAAGAAGGGGAAGGGGCGAACAATGGAGCACAAATAGAGGACTCAAGGACACAGACAATGGGGATGGGATTGATTGTGGGAGTCGGGGGCATGGGGTTGGGGTGAGCAATGGCAAAAAATGTGGGACAACTATAACTGAACAATAATAAATTTTAAAAAATAAATGTAGCAATATAAAAAATAAAATTAAAAATTAAAATTAAAAAACTATATCTGTGATGATAGCTTGCTTCCTAAAGCAGGTCCTCTGTCTAAATTCCCTTTAGCCAGTTGGGAAAGTCAAAGGGTTTTCCAGAGTCTTTTATTCCTTAAAATCCAGAAAATCAATGTCCCAAAAGGTGTATTTTGGGGTGGCAAACTCTGCTTCCCTTCACTTAGAAAGCATACTTCTTGGAGGGAGTTGTTTGAACAAATTAAATGTATATTTAAAAATATTATATTGCCCAAGTGGATAAAAATGCTGGTACATTGTAAAAGCGTTGAAGTTGTAATACATTAAAATGTGTTGTTCAATTTTTTATATTATAATTTTCTATATAAGTTCTAATATTCCATATTTCAACTACTGTATAAGTCAAATATTCTGCTGTGAGATAGCCTAAGATATGTTTTTAAAATGCTGAGGTTATGGGAAAGTATTTCTGATAATGATCTTCCAAAAATTTATAGAATGCAACCTATTTTTAAGTTGTCTGCCTACATTAAAAGTGATTCAACCATACCGTAAAAAGATATTTTATATGATGTCCAGACACTGACTACACAAGCATCAGTGATAAAAATCATAATACCAATAAGATATAAAATGTAATACAACTTTAAATACACTAGCTATTTAATCAATCTACATTGCAAAGTTAAGTTACCATGGTTAAATTATTTGTCAGCACATATGCAATTTATGACCTTTAAAATTCTAACAACCTCACACCCATTCTGATGGTTAATATTTTTAGAAAACAGAATATAAAAATTGTTGGGGAGTACATGGAGAAATTAGATCTCTTGTGCACTGTGGGTGGGAATGTAGAATAATGCAGCCTCTGCAGAAAACAATATGGCAGTTCCTCAAAAAATTAAACGTAAACCTACCATATGATCCAGCAATTCTGCACCCGGGTAATTTATCCAAAGGAATTAAAGCAGTCTGAAGTAGATATTCATATGTCCATACCAATATTATTTACAAAAACCAAAAGATAAAAGGAACTAAAAGTTCCACTGATGGATGAAGGAATATACAAAATGTGGTATAACATACAATGGAACATTATTCAACTTTAAAAAGGAAGGAAATTCTAGTACATGCTACTAGCTGGTTGGTGCTTGAGGACATTATATTAAGTGAAATAAGCCAGTCCCTGAAAGACAAATACTATATGATTCCACTTATATGAGGTATCTAGAGTAATCAAGTTCATGGAAACAGAAACTAGAATGTCGGCTACCAGGGACTGGAGGTAGGCAGAAGTAGGGAGTTTCTATTCAATGGATACCAAATTTCACCTTTGCAAAAGAATTCTGAATATGATTGATGGTAACATTTAAATGACAGTGTGAATATACTTAATATCAATGTGCCATACACTTAACAGAGGTTCAAATGGTAAATTTTATAATATTTGCATTTTACCACAGGTTTTAAAAAATATATAAACCATTACCCAAAAATATCTATGTTATAGCTTATTCACTTGGAATACACACTTGAATACATTACTGTGACATATTCAGTGTGGTCCTGTAGACAAGATTAACGTTAATATGCGAGGTCCTCTTAGTAAAACCCTGAAAATAAATCACAATTAATTATGAAATTAAGAATCAGGTACAGCCCCAGCCTACACAAATGAATTCAGATAAAAGTTCCTCTCCCTCGCCATGCCTCACTATAACCCGTTTGGATTTAACAGAAATCTGACAATTGTGGAACTTAATAAGGATATCAGCAACATTGAACTTGAAACATCTTTATCTAAATAGTTCCCTTAGTTTATAAAAATTATATATAACCTGGAACTTTATTTTTGAAATCAAAAGATTGGTTTATGGCAATGTAGGAAAAAAAATGTTTATCCTATACATGCGACATGGCTGTATTTAGATCCCAAGTGCATCGAATTAGATTGGTTAGCATATTTATGCACCTGAAGAACTGGCTAAATTAGATGACAATGAGGGATTAAAGAATTAGTATAAAAGTGAATTCGCATGATAGACATAAGTTATTTTTACATTCAAGTGGACAAATTATCTGTTAACCGAATCAGCTGTAACTTGCAACTGATATATGAAACCAAAATACTTAACCATTCCTTCCCATATTTTGCCATAATAATTAGAATGTTTTCCATACCATAGCACTCACCATAAGGTTAACTAGTGACTGGTGACTTAGATGAAAAAGATCACATTTGAAATGGATAGAATAAAATGGTCAAGCAAAATTTTGAACTGCAAATGCAGCAAAATAAAGTCAAATTTAGATTAGATCTGCAAAAGGGTAGGTAAAGTTAGAAATGATGATAGATAATGATGATAGATGATAGATAGATAGATAGATAGATAGATTGATGATAGATAGAGCTATCCATATAGTGTTTATCAACCTACCAACTTTACCTGCTGACGTTTTGCTATAGAATACATTTTTGAATGGATTTTATCAAACGCAATGACACAGTTGATGAAAACACACAGTGATTTGTCAGGATAAGATTCAGCTGCATGTAACAAAAATGTTAAAACAATAATGGGTTAAATGAGATAGATGTTTATTTTTCCTCCCCATAACAAAAGACTTCTTCAGTATTTCTACTTTACCACCTGAACTACATTGGTTCCTTTTCCAAGGTGCCTTACACTCCAGGAGAGTAACTGTAGTTTGCATTGCAGGCAGCAAGAGTATAAGAGGAGGAAGAAACAACATCAATTTCACTAAAATTCAGCTCCCATACCTTTCTCTAAATGCTCCTCAACACTTTATTTGCATTTCACTGGCTAGAAACTGTCACCTCTAGCTGCAAGGAATTTCGGAAAAGTAATCTTTTGTTTCATTGCAGCCTAAATGAAAATGGACGTTCTATTAAAAAAAAATGGAAAATGGGTAATGGATAGAAAATTATAGTCTGCTATAACTAATGTTTTGATTCATATATGCCTTTTTTTTTGTCTTATTGTACCACATCCTAACTTCTTTAAAACAAATTGCTAAGTCAGACAATTGCTGCTCGTGCAATGTGAAAGGAACCCGGAAAAAGCTCTGTGAGGATAGCTGGGACTGCTGCATGGCTTTATCCATCCTAGGCATTAAAATTACGAGGCTGCTGTACAGGGAGAAAATATTCTGTCAAGTTACCTACATAAAAAAGGACTTCAAGTTTTTGGTGTTTCCTCATTTTTTATATGTAGGTTTCATGAAGGTTAAAATGGATTCTTTTGAACAGGATTAAATCCTCACTGTGTTAAAGATCTAGTCCCACAAACTATAAGCAAAATCTGATGAATGCTGATCATGACCAGGATGGCTGGGAATATGTCTTCTGGGTTATTACTATGGGTATTCTTTGATTTCACTCCATCTCTCTCATACATATAGTGAATACATCCAATTCCTTCTTTATAACCTCTACCAGTAAGTAATAATCATTTGCGTATACATACACTCTAAATACAGTCATTAAATATTGCAGCCTGGTGGTTCCTTTGGCAATGTTGGATTTCCTCTCCGTCCACTACCCCCCGCATTTGAGCGTTGTCTGCACTGCATCCGGAGGAACAGGGCTTTCAGCTCTAAGAGTATATCCTCACTGGCTTCTATGTAGTAATATTCCAGTGATTTTTTCATTGGGTGAGTGTCTTAGTGCTTAGAATTTGAGTGGAATATGAGTACCCTTTTTGTACCACACCGTGAGAATTCAACTAAATAACACGAAGTCAGCAGGAGACTGGGTCACTGAATGGCCAATATCATTTGAGTTATACTTGGCTCTCAATTACCTATGCCTTTTGTTTTATGAAATTTCTCTATCAGGAGGCTTTCTAATTTCAGTTATTACGGTTGTAAGTAAAAACATTGACTACTTTTATAAAGAGTAAAGTCCAATCATTTAAGGAAAGAGAAATGTTACTTTAAATGCCTCTGAATTAGCCTTCTTAATTAAACTAATTCAGTGCCAACTAACTAAACAATACTACCAAAAAGTAATTGGTAAGCACAGATCTTTGATTACAATGCAAAGTAAATTGATAATTGTAGTGCACTGAAAAATAGACCCCCAAGTTATATTCTCTCCTAATTCCTGGAACCTGTGAACATTAACTTTTATGACAGTCTTTGCAGACATAATTAAATTAAGGGTATTAAAACTGGGAGATTATCCTGGATTACCCAGGTGGGACCTGAATGCAGTTACACATCCTCTAAGAGCAAGGCAGAGGGAGATTTGATACACACAGAGGGGAAGGCAGCATAAAGACAAAAATAGAGATCGGAGTGACATAGCCATAAGCCAAGGAATACACAGGAAGCTGAAAGAGGAGATATATGGGTTCTTTCCAAGAGCCTTCAAAGGGAGTGTGGCTCTCCCAACATACTGATTTTGCTCCATGAGGCTGATTTCAGACTTCTGGCCCATAGAGCTCTAAGAGAATAAATGTCTGTTGTTATGAGTTACCCAGTTGGTGTTGTTATGGCAGCCACAGAAAACTAATTCAATAATTTTAAACAAATAAGAATACTTTGGCTTCCAAATTTTGCTTTTTATTAGTTGTGTGAGTTTACTTCTTTCAGTGTCCCTGCACCACTGGGATTCTGGTTTATAAACCACTTGGGAAAACTGATAGCAAGATGACTTCCTGCTACTACTACGGAGAGGATCTGTAAGAGGTTATCAATGCCCTATACCATGTGTCAGGCTCTGTACAAGGCACTGGATAAAAACAAACACAAAATGAACCCAAGGGATGCACCCTCTCTGCAAAGACCATACATATTACTGAGATAGAAAAACAGGCAAAACACTAAATGCTAAACTATGTTATGTTTCTGATTAGATGGTCAGGCATGACCTTCAAGAATATGTGATTACATCTCATTTTAGACCTAATGAATGACAGTCATAATTCAGTTACATGATGAATAAAAAAAGTATAATCCAACTCTGGGTTGTAATACGATGTTGAGTAATAAATACAATCAATTTAGTAGGTTGTGGCCAGACATTAAAAAAGAAAAGAAAGTAGAAAAAAACAGAGATATGGTAAGGACAAGTTTGTACTAAAACCACTCATTTCTGTTTACACGCACGCACATAGACTCTTAACCCGTGTCATGATATGAAATCTAATTCTTACTGTGGACTATGGCAACAAAAATTAAAAAAAAAAAAAAAAAGCATTCTTCCAGGTAGAGGAAACAGCCACTGAATAGTTCATAAGGAAAAGAAAAGTATTTGGCCTCACCTTAGTGAGCACCGGATTGGACAGGGATTGGAAGGGTGGACATATAAAGGAAGTACAGTTGACCCTTGAACAGCATTTATGTATTATATACTATAGTCTTACAATAAAGTAAGCCAGAGAAAGGGAAATATTATTAAAAAAATAATAAGGAGGAGCAATACATTTATAGCATTTATTGGAAAAAAAAAGTATAGAAATGTACCCAAGCAGTTGAAACCCATGTTGGTTAAGGGTCAACTGAAGTTGGGTGTGAGACATGAGAAGCTGACAAGGCTCACTCATGCATGGTGTGTCGGTCACAGTAGCGCATTTTCATTTTATTCTAGAGCAATGGGCAGCCGCTGGAAGGTCGGCTTTTCCTCTGCAAATGTTTGCTCAGCTGTGTGAAAAATGTATTGCAACAAGGCAGGTGTAGAAGTAAGGATTGTTGTCCCCAAGATAAAACAGTAGTCTAGGCAAGATATAGCTGCACATAGGCAGCTATGATGATATAAAGGAGATTCTATTGGGAAAAGTTGAAACGTGCACCAAAGTAATGCCAGTAATAAAATATTTTAACTAATTTGCAATTAGTTTCCTCTTCACCTTTCTTCATAGGTGATACCTGGATAACACACATCAGGCTCACATAGAAATGGAAAAAGATATGTAATTGTATTAAAATTAAATTAATTTTCTTAACTAACATGACCTAAATTTTCCACCTGCCTTCCTTCTCTTCCATTTCTTCAACTTTTCTGTGATTTCTGAAAAATAAAAAAGTCTAAAACCTTTACAATTTAGAGGAAAATAAAAATTAATATGAAGAAAACTGAAAAGAAGCCTAGTACTTCTAAAAATCATCCTGTAATTTATTAGTTTCCGCATTTCACCTGACTGCAACTGTTACCTTCACACAGCAGCAGTCAGCTAGCTGATTCCAGGGTTGGTCATGCCCCTAGAATTACACTGTTCAACTTAAACATAGAGTTGTTTACATATACAAATCCACAGATTCAACCAACTGCAGAATGGAAATATTATAGATACATAAATAATATTGTTGCTGATATATACAGGTCTATCCAAAAACTATCCAGCCATATACTATGAAAAATAGAGACATTTATTGAAGAATATACAAGATACAAGAAACATTGTACATAGGACAATGGTACCTCAGTCCCGTTCAAAGTAGGCACCTTGGGAGCTCACACAGTTCACCTAGCATCTCTTCCACTGTTCAAAACACTCTGCAAAATCCTTTGCTGGAATCACCATCAGCTGCCCCGTCGTATTTTCCTGAATCTCATCAACAGTCTGAAATCACTTCCCTTTCAAAAGTGATTTTAGTTTTGGGAAAAACCAGAAGTTGCAGGGCACCAAATTTTGGCTGTAGGGGAGCTGAGTCACCTGGGGGATTTGATGTTTCTCAAAAAAAACTCTGCACCAGATGTGATGCGTGAGTGGGCACATTTTTGTGATGAAGCTTCCAATCACCAGATGACATTTTTGTCATATTGTTTCTCTCAACTGACGAAGAACATTGAAGTAGTACTCGTTATTAATTGTTTGGCCTCATGGGACGTACTCATGATGGACAACACCTTCCCAATCAAAAAACACAGTTAACATGGTCTTGATCTTGCTGTAACTTTGCAGCAACTTCTTCAGGTGTGAAGAACCAGGTGACTTCCATTGAGACGAATGGGCTTTCTTTCCTGATCATAGCCACAGACCCACAATTCATCTCTGGTTGTGACCTTCTGGAGGAAATCTGCTTCATTGGTAGCGATTTGAGTTGAGTCATTAATAACTGCAGCATGATATTCCTTTTTTGCGGAATGAATTTGGCCACGACATGTTTCATACCAAGGTCTTGTGTCAAAATCTCAGACACAGTAGGTTTTGGAATCCCCAGAACAGCTTTTAGTTCTCAGATTGTCAGTTACTGATCTTTGTTGATTGCGGCCATACACATTCAACATTCTGAAGTGTTCTGCTTGTTACAAGCCTTCCAGAAGGTGGACCACCTTAAACAGATTCCTGACCACCTTTGAAGCATTTATTCCACACTTTCATGTGTTCTGCACTCATTGCATTTTCCGTGAAAGCCTTCTGAGTCATCTGAATAGTTTCCGGGGAAGAATGTTCAATCAACGCAAAATTCGATGCAGGTTCATTGAATTACTGGCTCAGTTATTTTGAATGCAACAGCCACACAGTACATATGTTCACTCAATGGTGTCTACCACACCCACTGACTAGTACAGTGAGGCTCATCATTGTTCACACATGCACATCCCAGTCCACTCTCTTTGGCTGCTAGTTTACATAGATGTCACACAAATGGTTCTTATTATATTAACAATGGTTGGACTTCTTTTGGACAGACCTTCATGCATATACTGTGTGGCTAGGCCTATGATGGCTGTGTCTGTACTGAACATCTACAGGCTATTTTTCTTGTCATTACTCCCTAGCAATATAGTATAAAAACTATTTACATAGAATTTACATTGTATTAGGTATTATCAGTAATCTAGAAATGACTTAAAGTATATGGGCAGATATGATTAGGTTATATGCAAATGCTATTTTATGTAAGGTACTTGAGCAGCTAAGGATTTTAGCAGAATGGGGATCCTGGAACAATTCCTGGTTCAAGGGATGACTACTTGTTTTAAAAATATACATTGGGTCAGCGATAAAAAAATTATTTATTGATAGTTTGCTTGATTTCATTATTCTTTTTATTTTCCAACTGAATGTCCTCTACTTTTTTCCCAGCAGAACAGGCATAATCTCTAGATATATAAGAAATCAAGAGGTGGATAGAGTTCTCTGTTATCTGGCACCACATTTCACTGTATTTCAGTGCTCTGCTAATGACTTTCACAGACTGAGAAGTAATTTTGTCTCTTAGTTTTACTGTAACTTAAATGCAAAAATAAGAGGCAGAGAAATTTCCAAGGAGAGTTCGATGTGCGCACATTAATTCCCGTTCCTTCTGCCACTCCTGGGCACTTTTTTTTGTCATACAAAAGGGAACCTGTGGGTAGGGACACTTGATGGGATAAAGATGAATTCTTTACTCATTATGTAAAATTGGCCCTTGTCAGTTAGCTGGTCCACACAGACCAACCCTCAGATGCTCCAGAAGAGGTGAGCCAGCCTCACGTTTTGCCAATCCAGAAATTCAATATCCTCTCCCTTTTTTAAAAAACTAGTTTGACAACCTGCAGGTAATTCTTTATGCATTTGGATAGCACAGTATTTCTGTGCCTGAAATTAACGCCTCTGTGCATGGTTATATTTCCCAAACATAGCTTCTATTTGGAATTGCTTTAGCTTTTCCTGGAGCTATAAGCTTTAGCTTATTCATGAACTTTTTGATTTGAACCCTGTGTCACCCTCTTAAGTGTTCATGTAATTTTACAAAGCTAATAGGCAAAGAAAAGTAGTGGCATGACATCACACACACACAGCAACAGTACTCTGGGTGCTAAATATCTATTAGAATAATTCACTTAAGAAAGATTTCTTAAAATCACATCTGTGACTCAATTTATTATTATATTATTACAATTTCATCCTGGTAAAGAGTGAAGAGCCCCTGATGCTAAGCATATTTGAAATGCTCACAGAGAGATAATCTAAGGACTTCTCTAAATCTTGATTTAGTATATGAATACAACATGCTTCAGTGAGAGAAGAGTCAATTCATAGATAATAGTCAACTGGGCCGCTTATTATCTAATTCAGGAATTCCACGCTATTGCAATTTAGTTGAAAAAAATCCAGTCAATTTGTTTTTAATATGTTATATATGTTTTATTCTACTGCCATCAAAAAACAAAAAATAAAAAGCAAAAACAGGAAAGGAATGAAGAAAAGGTAAGAAAAGAAATCACTTCAATAAGTGCCACTTACACATATATTTTTTTCCTTTTTAATTTTTGCTCCCTTCTTAAGGGGATAGTATCTCCTTAGAAAAATATGAAAAATCTGGAAGAAGTGATTAATCTTGTCTCCAGTTGTTGTTATAGTCATCGGCTTGTTCAGGAGCTTGTATTGTGTTCTGCCTTTAAAGTTCATTAATTGTCTTTTTTCTTGACATAAAATCTTTGCTATTCTACATTTTTTAAAAAAGAAATCCCTCAAATGGAATTTACCAATACACAATTCCTTGAGGCTCAGTTTTGTGAGCCAAGAGTGGCACCTACTGGTAGAATAAATTTGTTTCATAACTGGATAAAATTTTTTCAGTTCACAAGTATATAAGCATGTTATCTTGTGAGCCACTCTTATATTGCTTTAATTTTATTCATTAACATCAAAATAAACAATTATAAAATATTATCTAAGTCATCTTATATAAGTTACAGTTAAAAGATAAAAGCTGGCTAATGTCCTCCAAGTTAAAAAAATTTAGTAAATGCAGAAACTGCTATTTAAGTTTCAAATCAAATTGGAATCAATGTGTCTCTGCCCTGGCTGGGTAGCTCAGTTGGTTAGAGCATCCACCCAGTACATCAAGGTTGTAGGTTCAATCCCCAGTCAGGGCACACACAAGAATGAACCAATGAATGGATAAATAAGTGAAACAACATCTCCATCTCTCTCTCTCTCGCCCTCGCTCTCACTCTCTCGCTCTCTTTCAAATCAATAAACAATTTTTAGATTTTTTAAAAAAGAATCAATGTGTCCAATACGTCTGGACTCATTATCAAAAGTTAGTGCCTTCCAAAGGACTGAGTTAAAAACTAGAAATGTATGACACATAGAAGATCTCAGGTAAGCCTAAAAATAATTTGAAATTAAAACAGGTTATCTGACCACATAGTTAGTGTTACATAACTGGCATTTCTAAGCAGAAGCTATATGAATATCAATAAAAATGCAGTAAATATGTAAATTCCTGTAATAAATATGAAGTGAGCAATGATATTTCCTAACCCCATCCTTGTTCTTCCACACGTGAAATGCAGCATCATTATCCATCTAGTTGCTCAAACCCAAAAACTTAAGACCCTTCCCTAATTTCTCACTTTCCCATACTTTTTTCATTTAATTTGTTAACAAGTTTATTGTAACTTTTCCTCTAAGTGATATCCTATATTTATCTGTATCACTTAAACATTACTGCTAACCTATGTTAAACCACCATCTTCTTACATAGAACACTAGGCTACTAATCGGAGTGTCGGGTTTCTATTATATTGCACTTCTAATACTTAGTCTTATTTTCAGTACAGCAAACATAATTTTTCAAAAATTGTAAATCCCATATTTAAACTGGATTATGAGCTGCTGAGGGAAATTGCCTAGACATATTATATCTGTAATATTAATAAATGTTTTGCCATTACATTATGCCGATTGCAATTTCTTTAAATTAATAAAATAGCATACTAATGTGTAAAGTCATACACATGCATTTAATTAGATATATTTTTAAAAGATCTATAAACATTCACAAGATTAAGCTTGTGATTAAATTGATTACATATTTGATACATTACATTATCTCCATTTTGCAAATATCTTAGCAGAGGAAAATATTGCTTTTTATAATTGTTTCAACAAATTTGCATTTCAGGAGTAATAAAGTCATATATGTTCATTATTTTTCTTTGACTTTTTTTCATTAGGTAGTATGAATACCTAAATTATAGCAGTCAAGTACAACTCTGGATATCCACAATGCTGTTAACAGCTTTCTTGAAGCGTAATTGACATACAGTGAGCCATATATACTTAAAGTGTGCAACTAACAAGCTTTGACACGGTGAAGATAATGAACACGTCGGTAATCACAAAAGTTTCCTCAGGCCTTTTTGTAAGCTCCGCCTCCAGTCCTTTGCTGTCTTCCCCGACACCGATCCACTTCCGTCCCTACAGATTACTTTGCATTTTGTAAAAATTATGTAAATGAAATCATATAGTTTTTGACTGGCTTATTCCTTTCAGAAAAAGTTATCCTATGACTCTTACTGTGTCATACATCAATAGTTAATACTTTTTTATTGCTAAGTAGTGTTTAATTTATGGGTATATACTATATGCTGTTTATCCATTCACCTGGTGGTGGATATTTGCATTGCAGTTTTTGTGGTCTTTAAACATATGTACATATGATTTTATTTTTCTGGGTTAAATATATAGAAATGAAATGTCTGGGTTATATGAAATGCATATGTTTAACTTTTAAGAAACTGCCAGGCATCATCCATCCTTCCTTCACATACTAGCAAAGTCCCGATATGGTCAGTCTATGTAATTGTTGTCACTCTAATAGGTGGATAGTGGTACCTCGCTGTGGTTTTGATTCATTATTTCCTCAGCGATTAATGATAAATCAGCATCTTTTCTTGTACTTATTTCTCATCTGTATATATACCTTCTTTTGTTCACTTATTATTGACTTATTTTTTCTTTAGTTTTAATTTTTATACAATATAGAGGCAAGTGCTTTATCAGATATATGGTTTGCAAATATTTCTCTCAGCTGTGGATTGTCTTTTCATTCTCTTAACAAGATCTTTCCTTTTCTTATTTTATTTTTCAAAACAGTATTTCTCAAAGAGATGTGTATTTTTGTCAAGAACGGAAGTTACATTGTGAAAAATGTTCTTTCTGAACTTGTAAAATGATCAAATAAATGTTTTTAATTTTTAGATTAATGTGGCAAACTACATTTATTTATTGCTAAATGTAAAAATAACCTTGTAATTTTGAGATAAACCTTACTTGGTCTGGATATATTATCCTTCATTTTTTTATATAGTTGGATTCAATTTGTTAGTTTCTTGAAGAAACTTTAGATATGTGTTCCTGAAAACATAGTTTGTAACTTACTTTTCTTCTAACATTTGTCTGGCTTTGATACCAAGACATCACACTGGCCTTTCTGGACTCAAACAAAGGGTTTCGATTCCCACAAACTCATAGTGATTTGCTATTATCTCTTTCTAAAAGTTTGAATGAATTCCCCAGTGAAACCACCTGAGCCTTAAGTTTTCTTTGTTGGAAAGCTGTTAACTACAAATCAACTTTCCTTTGTAAATAAATGGTTAAGAAGTTTATTGCTTTTTTTCTTTTTATATGTATGTGTATCTATATATGTGTTTTTATAACAAATATGAGAAATGCATACAGTTCTACAATCTTCTAAGGACTTGATTATTATGGCTTTGATATAGTTCAGTAACTTTCTAGAAAAACAAGTTTCTCTAAATTACATCATCTAACTTTTTTTTTTAATTTAGGTTTTTTGTCTTTATTTTTTAAGAGCAATTTCAGATTCACAGTAAAACTGAGTAGCAGGTACAGATATTTTTCATGTATCTCCTGCCCCTACACCTGCATAAACTCACTCACTATCAACATTTCCCAGAAGACTGATACACAGGAGTGGGTGAAAGTAGGTTTACAGTTTTTGTAACAAATAATATAATAATTAATAAATAATAATACAAGAATAAGCTGTGTTTCAAGTACTCACTCACAGCTGTACACTTACTTTTATCCACCCTTGTATTTGTTACAATTAATAAGCCTACATTGATACATTATCGCCCCAAGTCCATAATTTACATTAGAGTTCACCCTTGGTGTTGCACGTTCTATGGGTTTGGACAAATGTGTAATGATATCTGTCTATGATTATACTATTATATGCAGTATTTACACTGCCCTAATAATCCTCTGTGCACTGCCTATTCATTTGCTATGATGACCTAATAGTTTTAGGAGTATTTTTGTTGGTCTTTCGGATTTTCTACATAGATGATTACATCACTGATGAACCAAGATAGTTTTTATGTCTTTCTTCCCCACCTGTTTACCTTTTATTTCCTTTTCTTATTGTATTACCTAGACATTTCAGTATAATGTTGAAAAGGAGTAATGAGAGGGGACTTCCTTGCTTTATACCTAATCTTGGTGAGAACACTTCAGGTTTCTCACCATTAAGTATGAAATTAACTGTAGGGCTTTTTGTAGAAAATCTCTATCAAACTGAGGAAGTCCCCCTTTATTCCTAGTTTAGTGAAGGTTTTAGCATGAATGAGTACTGCGTGTTTTCAAATAAATTTTCTGTATCTAAAGATATGGTCATGTACTTTTGCTTTTTCAGGCTGTTGAGATGACAAGTTATGTTAGCTGATTTTTGAATATTGAACTTGCCTTGCATATTAAGATGAATTCCACTTGGCCATGGTATATATGTTTCTTCACACATTGTTAAATTCAACTTGTTAATATTTTGTAGAGGAATTTTGCATATATGTTCATGAGAAAGATTGGGCTGTAGTTTTCTTGTAACGTCTTTTTCTGGTTTTGGTAGTAGCATAATGGTGGTCTAAGAGAATGAGTTAGGAAACATTCCCTCTGCTTCCATCTTCTGAAAGAGATTTTAGAGAAGTGGCATAGTCGTTTCCTTAAAGGTTGGTAAAATTCACCAGCGAGGCAAAGAGGGCCTGCCGCTTTCTGTGTTTAAAAGTCATTAATATTGGTTCAAGGGCTTTAATAGATAGGTCTCTTTAGACAGTCTAGTTCTCCTTGTATGAATTTGTGTCTTCCAAGGAATTGGTCCATTTCCTCTAGGTTATCAAATTTGTAAACTTACAGTTGTTCATAGTTTTTTTTTTAATCTTTATAATTTCTATGGAATTTATAGTCATACCTCTCTTTCGTTTTTGACGTGAATAATTTGTGCATTCTCCCTTCTCTTTAACCTAGCTATAGGCCTGAATTTATCCTTTTAAAGAACCAGTTTTTGGTTTTGTTGATTTTCTCTATTGATTTACAATTTTTAATTTTATTGATTTCCGTTATAATTTTTATTATTTCTTTACCTTGTTTTCTTTTGATTTTTTTCTTCTTTTATTTATTTCCTAAGGTGAAAACTCACATTATTAAGTTTACATCTCTCTGTTATAATTTTTTCTTTCACTTTCATTATGGCTTATAAATTTTAGTAAGCTGTTTTTATTTTTATTTAGTTCAACTATATATATATTTTTTAGATGTCTTCTTGACTCATGATTTTTAGAAATGTATTGTTTAATCTTCATACATTTTGGAGTTCCCCAATGACCTTTTTGTACTGATTTCTAGTTTAATATTATTGTGATCCAAAAGCAAATATTGTATTATTTATATTCTCCTTATTTTTTTTAATACAAAATAAAATAAGAAGTGAATCTGGTAGTTGGAAGTTTGTTTTGTTTTGTTTTTTCGATATCTGGGTAGTCAAGAGGTGTTAAATATAAAACTATATAATTTTACCACTTCTAAACAGTTGCAATAAATTTCTTCTGTGAATGTAGATTCGTAATAGTCATGGTGGACTTTTTCAATCAATTCTTACTTTTACATATATTTTATTTATTTATTTATATACACACATTTACATGTATTATATATAGATATTGACATATGTATGTTATTATCTCATCTTAGTCCTGACCCTAGAAATCTATTAGCAGAGGTCAAGCTGAGCCTCTTGATTGTCATAGCACGTTTCCAGACATAGAAACAGTTATTCATCGACAATTCTTTGTAATCCCAATACCAGGACCTCTACATAAAAGAAGTGGATGTAATGTCCAAGGAAGGAAAGAGCTTTGTGGAAAACTAAAGAACTGTTTCTCTAGTAATGTCAGCTCCTCTGCTAAAGACTCCTTCTTTCTCTTTTCCAACTTCTGAAAGAAACACATGATCTTCTCCTTGCCAGGAGCTGGAATGAACAATGCCAATAACAGGATAGAACAAGAAGTAAACTATGGGAAAAAGTAGCAAAAGGATTAAGTGTCCTAAGTGTCAAGAAAAAAACTGATCAATGATCCCATGTCAGGGACCTCAGCAGAAACAGTAACTGTGTCATTTAACAAATCTAGAAATGCAAGTACTTTTCCTAAGTCAGGTTCATAAATTTAATAGGTGTAAGGGATATCATTGTATGAATAAATATTTAGATGGTTTTTACATTTTTTAGTAGTTTTAACTTTAATGGACATATCAGAAACCATGGCTTTCATTCTATAAATGTTTATTTGTATTTAATATGATGCACCTGGTAAAATAAAACTGTGGAATAAGAGTAAAAAAAAATTCACACCTGAAAAAAGAGACACTGCAGGAACAGAGGAGAACAAAGACTATAAAGCAGGAACAGGAAAATTAATCCAGTATAATTATAAAGAAGGGATTTCCACCTCAAAAAACAAATGGTAATAAAAAATAAACTATCAAAAGTAATGATCACGTTTCTCTTACTTTATTTCAAATCATCCCATATTCATTCATTCAACCAACAGGTTTATGGGTAGTTTCACCATTACTGTGGTTAAAAAATATTTATTGTTAACATATCTCATGTATGCTGGTTTGAAAGAATCTATTATGGGCAAAGAATTCTAGGAGAAAAACAAACAAACAAATCTATGCAGATAGCCTTGAATAGTAACAGAACTCAATTTTTTAATTCTCTGTTTAAGGTAGTTGAGCTTCTGATACATGAATTATTGAAATTATGTTATATTTCAATTTCCATGTAGCATTAGGTCAAAAACACTTTAAAAAGGTATTATATTACTAAAGAAAGTGGTCACTGGTTAGTCAACTCATTTTCAGCAGAAGGAAGAAACATTTTGTATTAAACATTAAACAATATAATAAAGTTTCATATGATCTTATTATTTTAGAAAGAAAATATTTGAACTGCAAAAAACTAAGTATTTCTAAGAACTGATTTTTTAAACAAAGTTACTGGAAGTAACAAAATTTTAAAAATATTTTCTCCTGCCTTATTTTAAAATAACATTGGAAATTCATTGTAGAAAATACAGCATATATAATACAAATATTAAAATCACATACAATCTCTTTATTATTTACATTCTATTTAATTTTCTAAATTTATATATAGTGAAATATATATGTATATGTAATGACATATGTGTTTTCTTAGAAGTGAGATCCCTGCTTTTAAACTTTTTTCAACATAAAAATACAAAATGAACATTATCCATAATCCAAAGTGAACTTTTATAGCTCCACAATATCATATTAAATTGTATTCCATTATTTACTATATTATTTCTTCTAGGTATTTAGTTGGTTCCCTGTGACTCTATGCAACAAGCTCTTTGCAATAACCACTCTTGATTCACGAGTGGTAGGTGACATCTTTATGTCTTTTTGATCTGTTCCTAGTAATGAATTTTATGGACCAAAAGATGTAATTATTTTTGAAAATGTTGATCTATATTCAAGTTTTTACATTAAAGGTTGTAGCAATTTGCATTTTCAACAACAAACCATATTTTCTTGTATACTTGGTAACATTAAATATTAACATCAAAAGAAAATACAAATCAATACAAATCAATACAAATAAATGCAATTTAACTTTGAGCCACTTTAAAAATCCCCCAAAAATTGACATGTAAATTTATGCTCAGTGAAACAAGTTAAATGTCACAATCAACAAACTGTAAAGAACGTAACAAATCCTGTAGAAACTGGCCAAAATGAAAATGAAAGCTAAAAGGGGTCACATAAATCCTCAGACTTAGAGAATCAGAATTTTTCCCCAAATCATCACGGTCCTAAAAGTTTCCTTCCATGACCTATGGCTATAAAAATAAGTTTTGTGTATTTTTCTGATAATACCAAAAGCTGAGAATGCCTTCTATGGAAAAGCACAATTAAAACTCAGAGAAAATGGAAACAATGAAACCAAAAGATAAACTTAATGAAGCTACACTTCAAGTTTGGAAGGAAAAGCACAATGAAAAGGGATTCCACGTATCACCAAATGGCCACTTTGGGGGTACATGTTGTTCATGCTGGGTGTGCTGACCCATTTGAACCCACAGCTTTGGCATTGACATGGGAGTGTTTACAGGGTGAGTGAAAAGATGTGCCTCACGGGAAGTAAATACAAATTAAGTGAGAGGGATTTGAGCCAGCTAATATAATTTGGAGACTCAATGCTCCAACTATTCAATATTTTTAAAAAATAGTTTGCTGCATTTAAAGATAATTGATAATTAGAAAACTAACAAAAATTGACACAAAACCTTTTATGGATGCTATTAAAAAAAAGTGCAAAGCCATGGAGAGGTAAAAACGGTAAAAAAAAAAAAAAAAAAACACATTGAAGGACTTCTGGCCAAGATGGAGGCATAGGTAGACACACTTTGTCTTCCCGCACAACCAAAAGATGGACAACAACAAATATAAAAACAAAAAACAACCAGAACAACCATAAAATCGAACTGTATGGAAGTCAAACAACCAAGAAGTTAAAGAAACATTCATCCATACTGGTAGGAGGGGCAGAGATGGAGACAGGAGGTTGGGGAGGAGGGGATGGGGCAAGACAGTGGCTGGAGGACCAGGCAGGTGAGACAGCAACTGGTAGTCCCATATTTGCATTCTGTTAACCTGGGAGGAACAACAGGGGAGAGAGGGAGACCACACAACCCAGGGTTCCAGCATGGGAAAAGAAAGCCTCAAAGCCTCTGGCTGTAAACACCTATGGCAGTTGTGGCAGCAGGAGAAACTCCCAGCCTCGCAGGAGAGTTTGTTGGAGGAGCCCTCAGGGCCCTAGCTCTTACACAAACCCATCCATTCAGGAACCAGCACCAAAAGGACCCAATTTGCTTGTGGTAGCGGTAGAAGTGACTAAAAGCTGCAGAGAGCCAACAAAGCGGCATTGTTCCCTCTCAGACCCCTCCCCGACAGACAGTGCCACAAAGCAGCAGTGGTTTCCCTGCCCTGGTGAATATCTAAGGCTCTGCCCCTTACAATGCCAGAGACAAAAAAAATATGACCCTAATGAAAGAACAGATCAAAGCTCCAAAAATATAACCAAGCGATGCAGAGATAGCCAACCTATCAGATGCAGAGTTAAAAACACTGGTAATCAGGATGCTCACAGAAATAGTCACAAAATAGAGGAAAAAGTGAAGGCTGCACAATGTGAAATAAAGAAAAATATACAGAAAACCTACTGTGAAGGGAAGAAAACCGGGACTCAAATCAACAATTTGGAGGAGAAGGAAGAAATAAACATTCAGCCAGAACAGAATGAAAAAACTAGAATTCAAAAAAAATGAGGAGAGGCTTAGGAACCTCCAGGACAGCTTTAAATGTTCCAATATCTGAATCATAGGGGTGCCAGAAGGAGAAGAGGAAGAGCAAGACATTGAAAACTTATTTGAAAAAATAATGAAGGAGAACTTCCCCAATCTGGCAAAGGAAATAGACTTCCAGGAAGTCCAGGAAGCTCAGAGGGTCCCAAAGAAGTTGGACCCAAGGAAGCACACACCAAGGCACATCATAATTACATTACCCAAGATTAAAGATAAAGAGAGAATCTTAAAAGTAGCAAGAGAAAAGGAGAGTTACCTACAAAGGAGTTCCTAAAAGGCTATCAGCTGATTTCTCAAGTGAAACCTTACAGGCAGGAAGGGGCTGGA
Organism: Mormoops blainvillei; assembly: GCA_004026545.1. Classification (NCBI taxonomy): domain Eukaryota; kingdom Metazoa; phylum Chordata; class Mammalia; order Chiroptera; family Mormoopidae; genus Mormoops; species Mormoops blainvillei. The sequence goes on along the minus strand of PVJD01002626.1, from coordinate 30,565 downwards.
AAGAAGTATTCAAAGTCATGAAAGGCAAGGACCTACATCTAAGATTAGTCTATGCAGCAAAGCTCTCATTTAGAATGGAAGGGCAGATAAAGTGCTTCCCAGATAAAGTAAAGTTAAAGGAGTTCACCATCACCAAGACTTTATTATATGAAATGTTAAAGGGACTTATCTAAGAAAAAGATCAAAACTATGAACAGTAAAGTGACAACAAACTCACAACTATCAACAACTGAGCCTAAAAACAAAAACAAAAATAAACTAAGCAAACAACTAGATCAGGAAGAGACTCACAGAAATGGAGATCACATAGTGGGTTATCAGCAGGGAGGGGGTGGGGGTAGAAAGGGAGAAAAGTTACAGGGAATAAGAAACATAAATGGTAGGCACAAAATAGACAGGGGGAGATTAAGAGTAGTATAGGAAATGGAGAAGCCAAAGAGCTTACATGTATGACCCATGGACATTAGCTAAGGGGGAGCTGGGTAGATGCTAGTGGAAAGGGGTGTGGGAGGGCATATGAGAATAAAGGGTATGAAAAAAATGGGACAACTGTAATAGCATAACCAATAAAATATACTTTAAAAAAACACATTGAACATTGGAATTGTCATCTTTTATTATGCAAATTCCTGTTTTTAAAATTTTTCTTTAGATTTGTTTTAGGGTTTAAAGTATAAGTCATTCTGATTTTTCCAAATATATATTACTTTAAAATATAACAATGCACTTCTCAGTAACCAATAATGTAGTTTAGCTGGGCTCTAACTAAAGTCATAGATAAGAGATTAAATGCAAATCTAATTTTTAATTTCACAGATTTAACTAATTATATCACAAAATTCTCTGATATAGTAATATTTTCTGAACCACAGTCTCTCTTCATCCTTTTCTGTTGTCTTTTGATCTCTGTTTGTCTCCAAGTTTATAGTAAGAATCTCAAGACTTAGGACATTTTATTGAAAATAGTGTTAGTTCTTTTAGGGTTTTGCCTGCTTAGGGTAAATACATATTCCATATTGTCATGTAAGGAAAGGAAAGTTTCTTGTTTAGGCACCAGTAGACTGTGTTTTAGCTTCTTTCTATGTTTTTTCCTTTCTGGACTGTGAAATAAAGACTGACATGGTTTAATATACACATCAAGAAAAAGAACAACATGTCACTAAATTTAGTGTGAGATTTAGACATTTTCCTGCAAAAAAAAAAATCGACGTTCTTTCAAGTTACTGTGTGCTGATGTTGTCACTCTTATAGCTCAACATTTATTGCCTACTTCTCAAGCAGTACCGTGTTCAAGAACACAGTGAAACTTTTAAGGGCAAGGAACCTATCTTACTCACTTTCTAACTTCTGTGCCTAGAAAATTGCACGGCATAAAGTAGTTACCGGTCTTAGCTCAGGCTGTCGTAACAAAATACCATAGACTGGGTGTCTTAAACAATAGACTTTTTTTTGTAATAGTCCTAAAGTTGGGAAGGCTGAGATCAGAGGGCCAGCATGATTGGGTTCTGCTGAGGTCCCTCTACCTGGTTTGCAAAAGGTTGCCTTCTTGCTGGCTCTTCATGTGATAGAGAGATCGCTCCGGGGTCTTTTCCTTTTCTTATCCCATGATGGGAGCTCCACCTTTATGACTTCATCTGAACCTAATTATCTTCCAAAGGCTCTACCTCCTAATACCGTAATATTTCAACTGATGAATTTGGGGAAGGACACAAACATTCGGCCCATACCAGTGCTTAAACATATTTGTCAAAACAGAATTGAGTCAAAATAAAGAATCAATGGCTGGAATCATAATCCTAGCATGTCCATATAGGCAGATCAACCATAGCAAATGGGTTAAATGCTGGACCCCACTTGACTCAGCTTTGTATTAGTACTATTAATATAATTGATTTCAAATATAGTAATGTCTTTTTATGAATTTCTTAATTCCTATTATAAAGATTTTGACAATTATGTATGTGATTTTAATGAAAACTTTTATTAAAAATCCCATAAAGATCCTTCCATAGCCCTGGCTGGTGTGGCTCAGTGAATTGTGTAACTGCCTGTGAACCAAAGCATTATTGGTTCGAGTCCCAGTCAGGGTATATGACTGGGTTGTGGGACAGGCTGGAGGCACACAAGAGGCAACCACACTTTGATGTTTCTCTTCCTCCTTTTCCGTCTCTCTAAAAATAAATAAATAGAATCTTGAAAAAATACCTTCATAAATATTCCAAGGATCTTCTCTTTATTTTTTACTTAACCTTTCTAATATGCTCTCAATCTGCTAGAAATCTGCAATTTTTTTTTCATAGGAAAGGGACAATTATTATTAAGTCTTAATTCTCAGGATACTTTCTACCATTTTTCTCTGTGAAGTTGGCTTTGCAATCCTATTATATTATCTGTGAAGTGGGCTTTGGAGTTTTATTATATTACTGGCTAATCTAATTGTTCTAAAATATAAAAAATGTCTGAATCTTTTAATTCCCACTATATAGATGTTGATGTTATATTGTGGATATAATTTTATGAAAGTCAGGACCTTTTCTTAATCCTTCACAATATGGGGAGTTCCCAAAGGTCACTATTCCCTTTTCCACTTTACCACAGGGTCCCTAATTTTGTCCAACTTATAATTTTATAACCACTCCTCCCTCTTTCTAAAGAAGTCTAAGAGTGAGTCAATGACATACTGTAAATCTGGAAAGACATTAGGATTTGAGTATAATTAGGCAAGCCCTTGGAAAATATTGCCCAAGACTAGACTTGGACCTAAGAAAATCAAAGAATGTAATTTATTTTTCCTCCTCCTTCTTTATCTTAAATTTGATTTTTCTCTCAATTTAGTTTTAACTCAGTTAGTAACATGAGTAGACTGTACAATTTCTAATAAATAGGACTTATGGGAACTTAAATATCTAATTACCAATTAGAATTGTCTTGCTAGTAAAGAATCTCTCGAGTTTGAAACAAGTGGTGCTCACATAACCTTTAAAAAAAAAAGAAATACAAAGTCTGCAGCTAACAGGGTCTGAATTTATGGAGCCCTTTGCTCCCTTTTATATAAACAGTAGCCAAAGGAATAATTTACAACTCCCGTTTCCCTGGAAAAGCTGAAATGCAAGCTCAAGGTCTCCTAATGCACAGCTGAAAAAAAAATCATTTAGTCTGTGCAGAAATTAGCAATGGTTGGACAGAAAAGAAAGCAAACCCAGATTTATTTGTTATTCACCAGATAAACTATCATCATGTCAGATATATTTTCAGTAACCATGCACATAACGTTGACAATGTTCTTATGGTAAGAAAGGTTTACATTGTAAAGGAAGTTTGTAGAAAATCTTTAGGGTCACCTCTATTAACTATAGAAATAATTGCAGAGAATTCTGAATAGAAATCTAATTGTCCGAGGTGCAAATATTCTTAACATTTTTTTTTGTTTGTTTAGCAACCCTGCCCTCGTTTCTTTTAATACAGAATAGTAAACCCATCTTATGTAAGGTGTCATATATTAATTGGTTATGAAAAATGTTCAGCGACTTGTTGGAGACCTGACTGTTGCCTAGCGTGGCAAGGACAGCCCTATTTGACTCGTGCAGTCAATTAAATTCTGGGTCTCCAGGGCAGTTTCTATGTAAAGACCCAATCTGATAGCTCATCATTAGTTCACATCCTAATGACACAGAAACAGTTCTGGAGACTTTTAATTTTCACTGCCACAGGCTCTCTATATAAAAGCTTAAAAAAACAAGAACAACACTGGAAAGTCTTACTTTAAAAATCAAAAATGGCATCACTACCTGGTAGAATTAAAGAACAATTATGGAAAGGAGAAAACTAATAGTTGTTGCCATCATTTGACAATGTGTTTTAAGTGCAATTTGGTACAATAAGAATTACTTATACAGTCAGTAGGAAACGTCACAGTGGGACTCAGATTATTAGGGCAAATTATCCTTAGTTTTTCAGCTCTTTTTGGAGGTGTACCTGCATGTTTATCACTGAAAGTGTAACATTCTTTACCAAGGCTTGTTCCCATGATACGTTGAATCAGAAAAAAGCAAATATTTTAATCATTCTTCAAAGAAAAGTTTAAAAATTGCTCTCATCGTATTATGAGAACAATGACTCAAGAAAAAAGACCCTCCTTTAAATTTAGAAATGCTTTGAAAATATTATAAACTCCAAGCCATTCTGATGTGATCTGTTAGTGACTGAATGTCAGCCCTCTACCTTACGTAGCGTGCAGATATTTTGCCCCAGCTTCTCAGCTTTTGTCCTTTTTCGTTCCACCATGATTAATGAACCTAGTAAAAAATACTATCACCCACCTCTAAGACAATATATCATTTTACCAATAACTAAATTTAATCTCCTCAAAAGCACTGAATAAAATGAACTAACTCTGTAGATTTATAAAAATATAAAATTGGAAAAATTTACAAACTTCTTCCTTAGCACTCCCCAGACCCTGGCATCGATGCTACTTCTCGCTGTCCCTTCACAGCCAAGCTTTCTTTTAAAAATTATTTTGTGCTAACTCTCTGCACTTCTTTAAGCCTGTTCATTCCTTCCTTTTTCAGTCTAGCACCTGTTCCTATACCTACTTAAACTATTCTCATTTAGGTCCCCAACAGCCTCCAGATAGCTAGATCCAAAGGACATTTTTATAGCCTTTTTGAATTGCTCTCTGCGGGTTTTGACAATGTTGACAAGTCACTACCACTTTAAATTTTCTTCTCCCTGAGCTAATGTGACAAGATTCATTTTCATTACGGACGTCTTTGTTTAAATGTCACCTCAGAGGCTTTTTCTGACCACCCTATTTAGAAAGGCCTCCTCTCCAAGTACAAGCCTTGTTTTATTTTCTTCATGTTATATATTACTAACTGAAAGTATACCATCGATTAATTGCCTCCTTGATTATTGTTTATCTCCACCCTAGATTCTAGTTTCATGAGAGAAAAATGGGTTCTTCACCACTAAACCGTCAGCACTTAAAACCATGCCTTATACAAGCCAAAAAGATGCTTAATAAACAATGACGAACTGAAAAAATGAATATAGGGTCCCAGACCCTTAAAGTTCACTGGCTATTTTCACTTATATTTCTCAACAGTACCTCAAACTCAAGGTTTTAAAACATGATTTTGTGCACGTTATCTGTCCAATTTTCCCAACGCCATTTATTGAATAAACTCTCTTTAGTTTATTGTATGTACTTGCTTCCTCTGTCAAATATTAATTGACTATAAAGACGCAGGTTTATTTCTGGGCTCTTCTTTCTGTTCCATTGATGTGTGTGTCTGTTTTTATGCCTGTGCCAGGCTGTTGTGATGACTATGGCCTTATAGAATAGTTTGATATTAGGTAGCGTGATTCCTCCAACTTTGTTCTTCTTTCTCAGGATCGCTGTGGCTGTGTGGGTCTTTGGGGTTCCATATAAATTTTTGAAATATTTGTTCTAGTTATGTGAAATATGTCATTGGAATCTTGATATGAATTGCATTGAATCAATAGATTGCTTTGGGTAGTATGGACATTAAATCTTCAAAAAAATAAAAAGCCAACCCACAGAATGGGAAAATATATTTGCCAATACACCTGATAAAGGGTTAATATCCAAAATTTATAAAGGACTTAACAAAACTCAACACCATAAAAACAAACAACCCAATTAAAAAATGGGCAAAGAACTTGAAAAAATGCTTCTCCAAAGAGGACATACAGATGACCAATATGAAAAGATGTTCAACGTCACTAATCCTCAGAGAAATGCAAATTAAAACCACAATGTGATATCATCTCACACCTGTCAGAATGACTATCATCAATAAATCAACAAACAAGTGCTGGTGAGGATGTGGAGAAAGGGGAACCCACTTGCGCTGCTGGTGGGAATGCAGACTGGTGCAGCCACAGTGGGAAACAGTCTAGAGATACTTGAGAAGTTCAAAATGGATCTGCCTTCTGACCCAGTGATCCCACTTCTGGAAATATATGTGAAGGAACCCAAAACACTAATCCAAAAGAACATAAGCGCCCCTATGTTCATTGCAGCATTATTTACAATCATGAAGATATGGAAGCAGCCCAAGTGTCTATCAGCAGATGAGTGGATAAAACAACTATTGGACATTTGCACAATGGAATACTACTCACCCGTATAAAAGAAGAAAATTTTACGCTTTGCAACAATATAGATGGACCTGGAGAACATTAGCCTAAGTGAAATAAGTGAGTCAGAGAAAGACAAATTTCATATGATTCCACTCATACATGGAATCTAATGAACAAACCGAACTAACAAGGAAAATGGGAGCAGACTGATAGAGAGCAGGATGACAGCTAGAGAAGGGCCGGCTAGAGAGAGAAGGGACTGAGCGAAAAGGACTCATGGACATGGACAACCGTGACATGATTGCTGGGGGGATGGGAAGTATAAAGGGACTAAATGGTAATGAAAAAGTAAAATAAATAAAAACAAAACAAAAACATGATCTTTGGATGCTTCTTATAAATCAGAATTCCTTCAGTTCATCACTCTTTTCACTGATAAAAATAGACATGATTTTTGGATGATGATTTTTATAATCCTTTTGAATTGGTTTTCTCTTATTTCTTTCTATTTCCTCTTAGTTCAAGGACTCTCACCTACTGCAATAGGCTTCTGACTGGTCCAATGACCCCAGTCTTGATTCCATTCAAATTTTTACCGGTATGGGCCTTCCAAAATGTAAACGTACTCATCTTAATTCTTAGGTAGGAATCTTTCAACATTTCACAAAAGCTTCCAGAGTAAAGCAGCACATTTTTGCTTAGCTCTATGAGGGCTTACATGACCCCTATTCTCACCTCTTACCATTTCCTCCACGTTCTCTTTATTCTGTAAATGAAGTAGCTTAATTGCAGTGTATCATTTTATTCTTTCTCACATGTTAACACTGCCTCTCCTTCTCCAATTCATCTGGCCATTAACCACTCACCCATTAACAACAACACTATTGAGTGCCTCGTGGGCGCTAGTACTGCGCTAGGTGTGGAGAGTACAGCCACGGGGCAAAAAGCCAGGTGGCCCTTCCCTCCCTGAAGCTTACAGTACGGTGGGAGAAAAGGCCATTTGAAGAGGCTTGGGCATGAGGAGGACAGAAGCTTGTATACAGGGGTTTTAGAATAGTCCAGTTTTCACATTAAAATTCACAACTCAAGAAAATTTCAGTTGCGCTTAAATGTCCTGAAAGTCAAATTGAGATCTCCGTGACTGTGACGCACAGAGCCTTTAGCCGAACCATCAGACTGCTCCCCAGAACTAGATTCTATCTTCCTTCACAAGGTTACACTGTGCCAAATGCGCATTTAGAGCACACTGAGTGCTGAATTCATTTTGACAAATACATGTGTTCTTAAAGCCGGAGGCATTAAATAAACACTAAGAAATCCAGTATTTAGTGGGTAATTGTTATATATTCTGGGCTCTGTGGTAAACATTATAGGCATATACTATTTATATTTTTTATTCCACATTATGTATTGAGCATTTTTTTTCTGAGTGTTAGGGAAGTAGCAGACAATAAAATAGATGAAGTCCATGTTTTGTCATGGATAAAAAGGAGACAGATACACATGTGCACAGCATCCCTTTTTTGCTTTGTCCTAATATACGTGAATTTCAGACACTAAGGTTTTTTTAAATGATACCCGTCTCACAATAAAATGATTCACATTTCAGTTACCAGGAACAAGGTCAGAGTAAGGGTTATGGTGACAGTGAGTAAACTCATACAGCACAAAATCATTGCTAACTCTTCAAGGCCACACATTACTATATAAATAATAGATGTACGGATATGTGGCTGGGCATGTTACTTTATTCTATGTTTATTGGTGATTGGTCACTGCACATTTGATATTAATTTTACACATTGATAACAAAACATTATGTGATGATATCTGATAGGAAATGTATTGCCTCCTAGTCTCCCCGTGATAAGTCCATATGACATTATACAAAAGTAAGTAATCAAAAGGTGGAATTGCCCAACAGATGTGAAAGTGCAGCAAAGGAATGAAAGTGTGTGTGGCTGGTCATGAAAGGTATCTCTGTAATACTCATAAAACTAAGACTAAGAAACAATGAAGTGCCAAGTCGTGGTCATGCAAATATAAAATGCCAGAGCTTGAAATCGGGCTCATACTTATCTGACTTTATAGTCCATATTCTTTTCACTATACTGTACACCTTTCCCAAAGAACTTTTATAAATGTAAGGGCTGAATGCATTATTAATACGGCAGGTCTTTTAAATGATTTTAGTTGATAGACTGAAGTACAGATAAAAATAATTTATAACCAAGTTTAGCTGATGGAGAGACCCACACTGCACAATCAACATAGCTTTTCTAGTCTGAATAAACAAGTTTTTCAACAGCTAACTGCTGACACTATTTTAGGTTTCCTGCAGTCCATTTTAACGGCCAAATATTTCCATGCTACTATAGCACAAGAAAGGGTATTGGCTTAAGTAACACATGGCCTAAAGCTTTCCATTTAGAAGGAAAGGAAAATCATGTCGAAACACAGCTTCACAAAGAAGGGCAACTGTAGACAGCAGTGTAAGCACATTGAGAGCAGTGGATAGAAATACACCTCGATTTCAGAATATTGCTTGTTCCTGGTGGGAAAATTAAATTCTGATAAAAATCTCTAAGTGTAAAGAATGAAGTTTGGTCTTTAATTTCTTTTCATTTAATGGTCTTTAGTTCCCTTACATTTAAAAGTCTTTGGCAATCATACAATCACCAAAACACTTCAGCCACTTCCTAAGTAGGAAACTTAACACCTACTATTGTTAGCTATTTTCAATAGTTCAAAGAATTCAAAGTCAATAGCAATTAGGAAAGGAAACCTTTGAGAAAGGGAAGGATAGCTATAAAACACCTAATTGTTTCTCTTAAAACCTACTCCCTAGGTACCTCAAAACTAAATGTCATTTTCAGATAATAAGTAGCACCCAGGTTTTTGTCTTCTTGGGTAGGTAGAATGGCATACTGTAACAACATATTCATATAATAATGAAGGGTGTAATACCCTTCATTATTAAAACTTGCTTTACTTTAATGTTATTGGCTTATAATTAACATGTAAGCGGTTCTAGAAACTTAACCCCTATACTCTATTAGTTGCTTAGCAACAATCAAGCTAAGTGAAACCCTGCTAATATAGAGACCACGAGTCCGGATGGGGAAAGCTGCCTGGGAATTATTGAGTTGCGATTGCTCTCTTTGGAGTCTTTTAAGGATCATCTATATGTAATTTAGTTTAAAAAACTTTTTTTGCTAATGCGAAATTCTGTACGAATAAATCGGGACCCATGCGAAAACAGCCCTATTATAGGCTTTTTCCTACAATAAACATGATAATTACTTTTTAAGAACACATTGAATTTCACTGTTTCTAAGGAATTTTTGCTTAAAAATAAAAAGCAGTGTTAATTTTTCCTTTATGGTACAAATGTAATGATTTGGTTTTTTCCTTGAGTCTCAGCAGAATCAGAAGATGTAACTCTCTGGGCAATCTATGCGGCATAGGAACAATCCTGTGTCACCTATGCAAAATGAGGTGGGGGATGGTTATAAACTAAATGTTTGTGTCCTGCCTCATTCATGTGTTGAAACCTAATCTCCAATGTAATGGTATTTGGAAGTGGGGACTTTGAAAGGAGATTAGATTATGAGGGTGTAGTCCTCACAAATAGGACCAGTGCCCTCATAAAAAGAGATCACAGAGTACTCACTTGCTTGTCCTTTGTGCTGTGTGAGAACAGAGTGAAAAAGAATGGCTGTCTATGAGCCAGAATTGAATCCTCCCTGGACACTAAATGTGCCAGCATCTTGATCTTGAATTCCTCAGCCTCTAGAACTATGAAAAATAAATTTCTCTTGTTTAGAAGCCACCCAGTCTATATAGTACTTTGCTATCGTCGCCCAAACTGACTTAGACTTGAATGGAACCAATTATCCAAAAAATGTATACCCAAATCTTTTCCAATAAAACACAAAGAAAACAAAGACCAATGTATGCGGTTATTCTGTGCTAACATTGCCCAGATGATGAGGTGGTGTGTACATTACTTTCATGACTATTCGAGGTCTAACTCAAATGCTGTCACAGGCAACCCGAAGGCCAAGTAGAAAGCTTTGATCTCAGTGAAGGCTAAAGGTAACTACATCTTGGTGAACTGAGTCTCTCTTTGACTTTCAGCCCTGAAGTGCCAATTTATAACCTTTGGTTGATATAATCAAAATCAAAATATGCAAACACAAGAGATAGATTCAAGGTAATAAGTTTGTACATGTAAGTTCCTGCTATATAGGAAATGATGAAAACAAGCAATAGAAGTAGAGTGTTTCATTGAGTTGCTTTTGTTTAGACCTCATACAAATATTTCAGTGGTGGAAACAATTTTTCCCTTTCTATTTCTATAAAGTTCATGTATCTCATTTAAATTTAGAGTGTAATATTTTTAAAGGTCTATGATCTAACAAACAGTTTTCTTAATTATTTTGTTACTCTTATTAATAAATATTTCTGAGTTAAATAAAATATATTAAGAATATAAATAATATATGGCAATTGGCTACCCAAATTTAGAGTTAACAAGCATTTTGTTAGATATGAAACTGTAACAGCAGAATTACTTTAATCCTTATCCAGTATTGGAAAAATTAATCTTATATCCATCTCTCAACCTTTATCTAAAGTGTTGCTGAAATGCCAGTGATGAAGATATTCTTTATTCTGATCTTAATATCATTTGATAGTATGTCACCCTCTCAATAATGAGGCTCCATAAGAAATAGGCTACAATAGAGAAGATTTTAAATATGTGTCTGTGAAAAGACTTTATATATATGCAAATTCAGCCATATAGCTAAAACTAATACTGCACTTAAATTAATTTTGTTAATTAAGGATCTGTAAGGAATTTAAAATAGATACAACCAAGGAGAAAGGACTGTCAATTATGTCTCTAAGAATGTCCACTAAAGAGTGACTGATTGCACTGGATATCTGAATTTACTATGTCAAGTGTAATCATCAGGGGGAAAAGGAGATATCAAGTCCTCATAACTTAATCTTATAAACCACTGATTGATTACGTAGTTTCCCTGTTGTAATTAACTATTCATGCCAAACAACTTCTCTGTTGCAATTTGACTTCCTATATATATTTATCTTCAGAAGAAAAGAATGTGCTAAAAAGCTGATATTATAGCAATATCATATGATTTATTATTTAAAATGTTATGTATATAGTTACATATCAATATATAACTTGTGGTTGCTTATACATAGTTTATCATTTAAGCTCGATTATCTATGTCAGGGACATGAATGTAATTGCTTCTGAATACAGGCTTACCCAAATTCTCAGACCTGCCAAAAATAACTGTTTCTCAATCTTAGTGAGCATCAGGTACATCATGGGAATTTCAGAACTAAACAGTGGAAGCACCTCTAGAGATCCTGATTAATGAGTCTGGAATCCTGTCTGTACCTCAACTTTAACTAGCGATTCATTTCTGGCATAGTAGAGTGGGTAGATCAATTCACCTGCATATAAAAATCCAATTAAACCCTAAGTATGCAGAAAGAAGAAAATAATAAGATTACAGGGGTAATAAATGAACTAGAAAACAGAAAACAATAGAGAAAAATCAATAAAATCAAAGTTTTTTTCTTTTAAAATATTAACAAAATCGACAAATCCTTAGTTAGGCTGTCAAAGGAAATCAGAGAAAAAATAAAAATGAACAAAATCAGTAATAAAGGAAGAAACATCACTACTGAACTGCAGATATTACCCAGTTCTGTAGAGGCATAAATTTAAGTTCTAGAGCTCCCAATGGGATCAGGCTGAGCGCCCCCTCTGTAGAATTTTGGCCTGAAATTACATCCTTGCTTGCCCTCTCCTTTCCCCACTATCACAACCCTCTTTCTTCTTACTTGTTTCTCTTGGGAACAGCTCCATAATACATCACTTGAAAACGGAACCCCACCTCAGCATCTGCTTTGAGGAAAACCAACCTACACCCGGCACCTATAACGGGACAGGCCCTTTGAAGGACACCAGTAATTGAAAAAATTGTTAAGACAACCTAAGTGTACCATCTGATGGATAGACAGATGCCTACATTGATGATTTCAGTAGAGTGTGCAAAGCTGCTGTAAAAGAGAGATTCTAGGGGGTTAACAGAGGCTGAAAATAATGTGAAGCCTCTTCCTCCATCTAAGGGAGACAGAGAAGGTTTCATAGAGCAGGTAACACTCTAAGGGAATATTTTGAACAAACTTGCTAGCAAAATAGATAATTTAGAGGGCATAACAATTATAAAATAATAAAATAATCAGAACTAACTTAACAAAGAATAGAAATTTTGAATAGTAAATATATTTGGCAAGTAATTGAAAATGTGCTCCCCTCAAAAAAAAGACCTTAGGTCTAGATGGCCTTATTGTGGACTTTATCGAATATTTCAATAAGAAGTAATACCAATACTCTAAAAACATTTTCAGAAAAATGGAGGAAAAAGTAGTCCCTCTAACCTTATTGTATGAAGGCAGTATTAACACTTGTCTCAAATCAAACAACATTACAAAAAAAAAGGGGGGGTCAATATCCAATGAGGTACCAAAGTCTATAATAAAATATTAGTAAAACAAATTCAGTAACATATAAAAAAGATTATATATCATGACCTAGTGGTATTTATCCCAGGAATTCAAGTTTAATTTACTATCTGAAATTCAATGTAACATTTCACATTAATATAATTGAAGATAGACACTGAAAAAGCAGGTGACAAAAATTTAGCATTTGTTCATGTTTTAAAATCTCAACAAACTAGTGAAAAAACACGGCTCCTCAATTTGATAAAGAACATCCAAATAAAATCTATACTTAACATCACCCCTAATGGAGAAAGGCTGAATTATTTCCTCCTAAGATCAGAAACTATTCAAGGATCTCTCTCTAACCATTTCTCTTTAAAATTTTAATAGAGCTTGGTAATGCAAAAAGGCAAGAAAAAAAGTAAAGACACATAGATTGGAAAAAAAGAAGTAAAACTATGTGTTTGTAGATTACATGATCCTGTACATAAATATCCTAAGAATTCTACCATAAGAACTTTAGGGTGAATAAACAAATTTATGAAGTTTTCAGAAAACAAGGTCAATATTTTTAAAAAATCAATCATATTTCTATATCTCAACAAGAAACATTCAAAGCATGAAATTAAGAAAGCAATTCTATTCAAAATTGCATCTAAAAGAAAATAAAAGCATATAATTTGGTCTGTATTTTTTAGTTATCTCAAAACTTTTATGTTAAGCTTATTCTAGTTTCATAAATTCTAACTGTGAAAATTTTTATCTTTTTATACTTCTGGAATATTTTGTAGAGCACTGAAATTTACTGTTCTTTAAAAGTTATTTAAGACTCAGGCATAAAACATCAATTTTTTAATCTTCATTTTTATCTCTTGATTGATAAGAAACATGTTCAAATTTAACTTCTTCTTTGACCAATTTTGATAAATTTATGTTTTACTTTGAAATAATTTATGTTCCATTTAAATTTTTCAAATAGTTTCATAGATTCTATAACTGTTACAGGCTTATTTTCTTACTTTTTAATCATATAAATTTTGTTGTTTCAGTTTCGTAATAACCAACTTTAGAATTTATTTATTATTTTTCAATTAAATTTAATTTAATACTTTTTCATATGAATTTTCTCATTCTCCTACAACTTTGATTTTTTTTTTTTTTTTTGCTGTTCCTCTAAATTTTTAGAATAAGTCCCTTGGTCTTTAACTGTGGTGTGTTTTTTCAGTAATGTGGGTGGGTATTTAAATTATCTATTTCCTTTGGAAAAATGTTGTAGCTATGTCTTGTATATTTTAATATAAAGTGCTAAGCTTTTATTGTCCTTTAGGTAGTTTGAAATGTTTATTTTGATTTCATTTTTGTTCCAGGAATATTTATCAACATTTTTTTTCAATTTTTAGTCAGCTAAGGATTTTATTTTCCTTTAATATCTCTATGTGAGATTTCTTCCCGGTAAAAATATTATTGCCAATTTTGGAGTTAAGGAGCAGTTTACTAGGAGTCCAAAGATCTAATATGTAGTTGAAAATCTGACCTTCTGCACAGTACTTAATTGATTCAAGAATGGCTTTCTCACATTTGTATAAGGATGTTAAGCTGGACGATGTTGATGTTTATAATTGTAAATTCTATTTACATATATATGCACATATGTACAGACTTTTTTTTTTACAGTAAATTTAGATTCACAAATTGAGTGGAAAGTAAAGAGATTTCCCATATATCCTCTGTCCCCACATACATACAGACAGTACATTTTATTTTATTAAATATTTTGACCTTTGAAATTATAAAAAATAATAATTTTTTGCATCTTAAATTTTATTTTTACAGATAAAAACTTTAGCTTACAAAAAATCACTTGTTTCTTAGATGAACCAAAAGAATTTTAAAGTATTTTCAAAGACAAAATAAGAAATAAAAATAAATGGATCTGATAATTCACTGATAATTTTGGAAAATGCCCATGAATGTCAAGGACATTTTAGATATTCTATTAAAAGTTCTAACATATTTTTAAAAGATATATTATAACTATGTCCCTAATGTCCAGAATTATTGCACATAGCTATATTTTCTCTAATGGTTCAAATAATAATTGCCAGAAGTCTCTCTGCAAAGAAATTCTGATGTTTTGTAACTCATACATTCATGAATTCTAATAGGCACTTTGCCTGTAACCTTCATTGTTCAAGTAGAAGTGGTCTCGTCTTGTCCACTTCAAGTGTAAGAATACAACTAAGTTTATAACAAAGTTATAGTTTTCTTCCACTTAGAAATATTTCAAGTATCTGCTGTCATTTTAGTAGTATTTTACAGGATTTATTTTCCAGTGTTTGACTTTATTATCATTCACTAATTTACTTTCTGAAAATTTATGTTTGGATTCCAATCCAATGATTTCCCTCTGGTTTCTTCTTTTGTTGCAAACCTCATAGGCAATTAATTGTTCTTGCATGACTGCCTGCTTGGCCTCCCATCCCAGCAGTGGGGAACATCAGGAGAGCAATTTTCTTGTGAATATTTTTCCAACTTAGCTTTCTCCTTCCTGATGATTGCGGTCAAGAATTGCCACTCATTTCTTAGAGATTGCTCTCTTCACCTTTTCAATCTCCAGCTAACTAGCAGGGATGGTAATTCTGTTTCCCTCCAGGGTGAACTCCTTATTAGAAGAAATTTTATGTAGCTCTGACATTACCAATTTTTTTAACATTTTCTAGCTATTTCTAGGATAGTTTTTAATCAATTGATGATGGGTCAGGGTGGTCACACTTCAGGATTGAGTGAAACCAGGTATCTAAGACCGAGTGAGGTAAAAAAACAGAGTGAACTATGGAGAGGAATTTTGGGCTACAGTGAGCTCAGGCCTCAAATTCTGTTCAACCCAAGTTATTTGAAAAACCTGAAATTCTCTTCCATCCAAGATATGTAAATTTAAAACCTGAGGGACCATTTTTCTAGGGGACAGGTAGACTGTATACAAAAACCCAGGAGGTGTTACTTCCTTGAAAGACTTGTGCTTCTTGTATTGCCTGTGATAAAACTTATTTTTAAAATATTTCAGTATAAATGATGTGA
The DNA here is from genome assembly GCA_004026545.1 of Mormoops blainvillei. Taxonomy (NCBI): domain Eukaryota; kingdom Metazoa; phylum Chordata; class Mammalia; order Chiroptera; family Mormoopidae; genus Mormoops; species Mormoops blainvillei. The sequence continues at coordinate 14,827 of PVJD01002626.1, read as the reverse complement.
TGCATGTGTGTCAACATCAGTGGGATTATTCTGACAGCACTTGAGTGCCTTAAACAAGAGTCAGTGCTCTAAATGATATTATTTAACATTTCAGATATCATTATGGAACCCTACACCAGAGTATTTGTTAATTCACAAGAGGATGCAAGAAGTCATATTTTTGTTGGTGAAATGGTGATGCTCAAGAAAAGCGTTTGATGAGGAATATATGTATAGGTCTCATTTTCTTAGGATTATGTAGAAGACTTTGGTGAGCAGGTCAGGCAGCTCTTGCACTCTATAACCTTGGTCCTTATGCTCGATTGTTTTTATGGTCCCAATTTTTCACCTTTCCCGATATGCGCATCCTTCGTCGTTTGACTCTGCTGTTTCTCCAGCTAAACAGGTATACATTTCTTCATCCCTTCATTACTGATTTAGCCATGTGACTTGCTTTAACCAATACAATATTAGTGTGAGCACTATAAGCAAAGGCTTTAGAAGCACTTGTGCATTTAGGCTTGCCCTCTTTTGCTTTGACTATCTTAATAAGAGAAGTTTCTCCATTTGTTTGGGCCCCAGATCAGATCATGTCTCGAAAAGAGCCACACACAGCTGGTACCACAGCTTAGAGCAGAGCCACCTAGCCAAGCCCGGCATAGATCAGCCACACCCTTCTCCCCAGCCTGCCAACATGCAGAAAAAAGAGCTAAGTGTATATTATTTATCGTTTTTATGCCATTCTCACTTTATGTCTATTATGTACTGTTAATGTAATAATTGCAAGGTAATCCATTCCTTCATCCAAATTCACAGGGAATGTACTTGATCTCACGATAAGGTTGGTCCGTTTTGTCCTCAAAGAACCCATGAGTTCACTTTGGGGTCGTTTTCACACAAAGCGCCAGTGAAAAAGTCTAAGGTAGAGCTAAACATTTTCCAAGCTATTGAATTAGTCATAAGACTGTTTTGAGCTTTCTTGCTGTTAATATTTGTACATTAGGCAGTATTTGCCTTCTTTGACACCTACCACCTGGTACTAAGGATATGAAGGAAATGTAATTCCCACCTGCCCCTAAAACCAAGGGACTAAGAATATTTATCAAAAGATCCCTGACATTGGCTGAATGTGCAAAAGGGTTTAGGTCAGTTTGCAACAGTTGAGAAGAACAGCAAATATTCACTTTTTAAAACCACAGACCATTTATCAGGGAAAATTCCATGGTTGTTTTAAGGGAAAATGTGCTATCTTTACACAGCTGTATTCTCTCTGCCCCCTACACAAAAGGACTCCACTTGTATGGAGATGTCATTTCAGAACTGGCATCTAACAGTCCTAAGGTTTTGAACTTAAATTTTAATGTAAGCGATAGCCAGAAATGTTTGACCATTTTTACTGTCTCAATATATGATTTGTGGATTTCTATAATTTGTGATATGTTCTCTCAGCCCCCCAAAAAACTGGAATTATCTTCTGGAAGGTGGGCTCCTTGTACTATAAGCTTTCCTTACTAGGTGAGTGTTCTGGAAACCCATTTGTATCAGTTGTTGTGAGATGCTGCATTCCACTTCAGTGAATTTTTTTGAAGACTCTTTCAACGTGTTTGCCCATTTCATGAGGGGTGATTTATGAGTGCACCTTCTCACACTGAGCTGAGTGTTCAGAGTTTTTTTTCACCGAAAATGGCATTGACCCCCATTGCCCCACCCTCCTTATCGACCTGATCTCGCCCCCAAGCGACATCTTTTTTGTTTTTCTGGATGAAAGAAGTCCTCAAAGGCAAATGTTTTGCTGAAGTGGAAAAAGTGAAACAAAAAACGGCAGAAGGACTAAAAGGCATCAAAATTGACAAGTTCAAAAACTGTTTTGACCAGTGGGGGAAAAAGAAAACACCTCAATAGGTGTACTGAATCAAATGGAGAGCACTTTGAAGGTGCCTGAGGTCTAAACATGTAGGAATAAATACACAATTTTTATAAATAAATCCGGGGCTTTTTGGGACCCCCTCACATATAATGGTTTTACTTGTTTCTGAGTTGATTTTGCATTTGTTTATGCCCTTTCATTCTCCATTCCTCGCATATTGATTTATATAGCTGAGATTTTTTTCAACTTTCAGAACCATAATTCAAGTTAAAAATCACTACCTAGAGATACCTTCAGTCATCCAATCCATGTTCTAAATCCTCTAATTCCCAAAACTCAGTTGCTTCCAAATCACATGATTTCTAAGATAAATGTCATACAGCTGTTTTAAAAAGGAAGAGTTTCTTAAAAATAATTGTGCATCTAAAAAGATTAATAAGTACACATCTATCCTAAAAGATCATTATAAATAAATCTACTTGTGAAAGAAAAATAAAAAAGTTTGCTGGTGTTAACTGATATGAGGATAGTAAGGGACAATGAATTTTTAGGTTATATCTACACACTCTGAAGTTGAGAAGAATCTTCATAAGAAGAGCAAGGATTCCTAAATCTAATTTTGAGAAGAATGTATATGTGGGTGGAAAAATAGGAATCTTTCCATTATACCCACATCTCCTAGAATAGTCGAAGACTAATCTGAATGCCGATAAGTGAAGTCATCAAAATAATTAACAAGGATTTAGAGTTACTGTCTTAAAAATCACAAAACAGCTTTCAAAGTAGCTGATCATTAACTGATCCAATTTACTAAAAGTATCAGAATTATATATTTGTCCTATATCTAATCAGATTATCTATGAATTTTTGTTTGTTTGTTCTGCTCTTTTGTAGATTAGCTATCTTGGTCCTCTTGAATGTGTCCTGGGAAATACACCTGGTTACAAAGTTGATGTTGCCAACCCCATAGATTAGGACATGGTGAAATTTAAAGCAAGTGATTTAGAGGTAGAGATGCCACTAGAAGAAAGCCAGCTAGCCATCTTTGGGGAAGCAACAGCGTATAACATTGCCTAGGTAAATTCAGTATGGTCCGGGGACTACCCTGAGGTGTGAAGGTTAAGACACAAATCTGTTCAGTTAAGGAATGATTGGAACGTAGTGAATTAACTTTGACAATTATTTGTACAAAGAAGCAGCCCCTGATCAAGAAAATTACTGGTTAGTATAAAACTATTTAGGAAACCAAATTACTAATTGACAGTTTGGGAAGTGGTACAAAAGTAAACTGAGATAAATAATTATGGAAAATTTTCTTCCAGTTCCAAAACAATATTCACTTATATAACAAAGGACTCAAACAAGCTATATTTTCATTAAATTATTATGGCCATCCCGCCCTCCCATGACCTCTCCCATGCCCTTTCTTTTTCTAAAACAAAATTTGAATTAATGAAAAAAGTCAGAATAGCGACACCCCATTGGGTATTTCAGAATTCTAACCACTGGCCCACTCCCAAATCCAGGCTTTTCCACAGCTCTATGGCTGGTGGCTGTCTGTTTGAGGGGCAGTCTCTATGAACAGACCCTCCATGCATTCTTTGTATTATTCCCCTACCTGGACTGTGATTTCTCTGTATACTTTTTCTGTCAAAACTGTTTTTGAGAGTCAGCAAAAGTCCTTCATACTCCATGAAAGCTATCTTTTCTCCTCATCCTTAACCATAAATTCTATTTCCAAATACTGACATGCTTTTCAAAGTGTGGGCAATAGGCCAATCCATTATAATCACTTGAAGTTTTTTTTTGTTTGTTTGGTTTTTGTTTGTTTGTTTGTTTGTTTTAAGATTTTATTTTATTTTTAGACAGAGGGGAAGGGAGGGAGAAAGAGAGGGAGAGAAACATCAATGTGTGGCTGCCTCTCACAGGCCTCCTACCAGGGACCTGACCCACAACCCAGGCACGTGCTCTGACTGGGGAATTGAACTGGTGACCCTTTGGTGCACAGACCAACGCTCAATCCACTGAGCTACACCAGCCAGGGCTCACTTGAAGTTTTGATTATGATTCTAGGTCAATATTAGAAAAGGCAAAATATGAATCTGCATAATTAACAAAACCCCAAAGATTCTGACACTCACAAAAGTGTAAGAAACAAGACTCTAAATACAGAATTTCTCTTCTTCCTTTCTCATGACACTCATCAATGTCTGCCATGTATTCGAGTTAGTTTGTGTCTGTCATCACATGGTGAGCACTTCACAGCCATGGATCCTGCTTTTTCTGTATCTTTCAAAATATATGGTACATTGCTTTGTGTTAGATAGGCATTTAATAAATATTCATTTTATTTTCATGATTTCATGGAAGGTAAAGTTTTACTTCAGAAATAGTTGCATTGCTCTAATCAACAATTTATTGCAATGACTTGTTTCTTTTTAATTAATAGATGTGTAGATAGGCATGTATAATATAGAAACATATAGATATATAAAATGCTATAGTTTGTGTATATTTAGAATTATTACTTAGGAGCATTAATGACGAAGTATAGGATTTGAAACTTACTATTGAGATACTTATAAAATCAGACTCAGCAAACTAGAAGTGGCAGATATAAAAATAAAAGATTTAAGAAGAGTTCCAGATATCCCTTGGGCTAAACAGAGATCCTGCTTCAATGACAGGAAAAACTCCAAGGAATATGCTTCCCATCTTTAGCCTATGCTTCCCCTCAGATCAGTTAAAGAAGAACCCACTGGGTTGTCTGCCGCCTTTTGAAATTATATCTGCTTCAGGCAAAGCTAACCTCAAAGGGACCAATTACATTGAAAATGGGGTGGTTTTTCCTTTTAAATTCCCTTGACTCAGTCAAGTCAGCTCTCCTTTCCCAGGACTTTAGAGGTCCTTCTAAATACTACAAATCTAGTTGGGCAAAACTTTCTCCCTTATAATTTCCCAAAGCACCTCATTCAATACTTACTGGACCACATGCAGGACCTCTAATAAATTGTGTTAATGAAGTTGATCATAACATAATCATCCCTTTATATTCCATAGTGTTTAGTTTATTTAGAAGAAGTTTAACTGACATAAAAGCAACATAGTTCAAACAGAGAGGATTTAACTAAATTTTTAGAAAGGTTAATATTGATCTAGTTATCTAGAAAGGTTCACATGAAGATCAATTAATCTTTTTTTTTTCTTTTTTCTTTCAAACTAGGCTTTCCTGTCTTTGGGGAGATTGAGTATCATGAAAGTCAGTCAGAAAGGTTTTTGTTAAATAGCTCTACAGTCTAGCAACTTTCCCTCTTTGAAAACCTTATCCAGAGGTATTAGTACAGAGGAGAACTTAGGCAATTAAATAACAGAGACCCAGGGCACACGCCCATTGTCCATGTTTCAACAGTTCTCTTTGTGACAGGTACAACTCAGGTGAAACTCTCTCATAATTCTTCTTCTCACATTTGATGTGGTTCCCTGAACTCTGTGACAGAGCAATTAAAGAGGGAATCCAATCATACAATTCAACTGTATCATAAATTTGCAGCTTACCCAGCTAAGACAGGTGAGACTTTTAAACAAGAAAAGTAAAAGGGCTTATATAAATGCATGTTCTATAAATTTTTATTAACTATGAATTTGTGTACACTGTAGAATTACATTTAGGCACTTGGAATACCATATTACAGTTTTTGCTATGTACTATTATTGCCACAAGTTTAATGTCTCCAATACTTAAATACAAGTGAAAGAAAACTTAAATTACATTTAGATACATACATAGCTATCCTGGGGTAACACAAAATTTGATTGGTTCTCATTTCAATTAGACTAACTTCTGGACAGGATCTAAGATAAAGTTCTGTATTAACGAATCATAATACTCAAACTTTGATTTCTTTGGTGGTTGAACTAAGGAAAAAAACCCTATCCTTTGTTATGTTATCAATCTTATCAAACTAAGGTAGTGCTCTTGAATTCTAGTCTTTGTTTTACTGCGGCTGCTTACAAACATAATACTGAGGGTGACAGGAGAGATGACAATATATAAGAAGGGGACAATTTTGAGTATGCATTATGTCATAAAAAATTTATAAAATTGCCGGTTAATATTACTAATGACTTCCTTATTATCCCCAATCATACAGACATCTGTACATGGTTCAAGAAAGCAAACCCTGACTGCTCTGTTCTTCATTGTCATCAACTATAAAATGAGGTGTTGGGACAATTGATCACTGAAGCATTTAGACCTTTCTTATTTAATTCTTACACTGTTAACCCCCAAAGCCAAAGAGGAAAGTGAAAAAACTGAAAGGTAAGTAGTCCTGAAGTTTTAGTTATTCTGCGGTATTTTGGTAGTTTTAAAAAAAAGCAAAGGCTTTAGTTTCAACATCGTCTGGTAGAGAGAGGGAAGCTGGGCTATACAGAGAAGTAGAGCCAGGACTTCTAAGCACGGACATAGCTGTTAAAAGGCTGCACTCTTAGCAAAAGGATGGATTAGGAAAAGGGAAACATAAAGGAAGCTCCAAGTAGGAAAATGAGGGCCCCCCATGGGAATTCATAGTACAAGTCTATCCTGATATACAAGTATGTTTGGTATTGAATTGTCACTATTGGTGTTCACAACTCCAGAGCTGAGAAGATACCATAAAAAGCCATCCCAATCTGGCCACAGTCTTGCCAAGACACCAACAAAATTATCCTTTGGAAGTACACACCCTCAATGTAAGCTTCAGCAAGTTCTGTTAGATAATGTTCCAGTGAACATGAGCTCACACACCCTGATTTAAAAATATGCACCAGGAAGTTAATCAATATTAGGCTGAGCTTTCAGGTAACAAAAACTATGGAACTCAATCTACAACCTCAGGTGTTAAGACGAGATGTCAAACTTACATAGAATTTGACATTGTTCAGGGTGGAAGGAGAGAAGAAAACAATTAACATTAATCATTGTTTAAAAAGTGTGGGGGTTAATATTTTAAGAGTAACTCTAAAAATAATAAAAATAAAATGTATAAACTTCACTTCAGTGGCAGCAGTATTGGGGGGCAATAATTAAAATAATCAATTTTTGAACATATTAAAAAGAAAAAGAAATATGTTAATTATATGTATATTGGATAATATATTAAAGAATTCATATGCCTAGCAAACACAAATTAAGGTGATCTAAGTACAAATCATTATAATAACAATGAATATAAATTGATGAAAAATTATAAAGATAAATATGTGATTTTATTGGACAAATTACAACCTATTTGCAATTTAAAATCAGCACATATAAGACATAAATAACAAGAAATTGGAATGTGAAGTAACAAAAATAATAATAAAGCTGATATCATAGCCTAAAAATGTATTAAGCAAAAAAATTCATAATCGTAAAAAATAATTAGCAAATTCACAATCAATAAAACGTAATTTAACACAGCTCTTATAATTGACAGATCAATAAGAAAAAATAAAAAGAATAAAGATTTGAACAACCTGATTCCAAATTAATAATAGGCCCATTTAACCCTGTAGTCAATAATTAGAAAATATACATTGTATTCAAGCATTTGTAGAAAACATAACGATATCATCTGTTTATTAGACTCAAAAGAGAAACTGAGAATATGGTTCCAAGACAATTAGGAGAATGTTCTCTGATGAAAATACTTTGTATCTTACCCTGGATTCTGGGTATTTTTCTTTCAGCATCTTCTCCCTCTCTCTCCCTCCTTCCCTCCCTCCCTCTGCATTTTGAAATCAGGACAAAAATAAGTATGTTGAAACAATTTCTGAATGAATGTGACCATTCATGAGTATAACAATAGAGAAATATTAAGAGGTGAACACAAAATTTGATTTTATTTTAAAAAGCAGGTTAAAACAAAAAACAGGAAAATAACGGCATTTTACATGAGTTGACAGTACTGGTTACACCAATGTTGAGAGTAGAATCTAACCACAGTGAAGTAATCCCTTTGAAGGATCTAATCTTTGTGATTCTCACTCTAAATTTTCTCCAACTCGGGAACATGCAAATAATAATACTATAAAGGTATTTGAAGGCACAAAGAACATGCCATCAGGCTGGGAATTCATCTGTCTTTCTGATTAATATTAGATGTGAGCAATTTCAGACTACTGATTAGATTTATCAATAATTAATGCAGTGTTATTGTGGATGATTAAGGTTATTTCTTTTAATGGGAATCTCAAATCACTTTTAACACTCGGGTATAAATTCTTCATGACATATAGCTCTGCATATACTTTTGTAAGCCTACCAGGCAAGCTTTGTAATAACGATTCAACCAGTCTCAGAGCATCAATGAGGAAATTTTTTCAGACTTATTTAATAAAATTTACAGTAAAACTTTTAGAGGTAGCAAGACTGATTTGTATATCTAGTCTTACCAACTTTCTTTTACTGCTCTGTGATTTCTTCAATTTATTTGATATTCAGGTATGTTTATTCTGTAATTTAATCACATGAGAAAATAAAATTGAAATAACACTTTCAGAATCAATTTTATATGTGACTATTATAGCATGTTAACTGGTAGTAAGATCCCTTTTGTATCTGGAGATCTTGAACATAAATTTCTATAGAAATGCACTATTTACAAGAAAAATAGACCATGGCTATATAGCAAAATATAATTTTTCTTTCTGTAATGTTCCCTGGTATTTCTAAATAGTTACTTTAACTTAGGAAAATAAATTTGTATTTATACTCAAGGTCTATCTTGAGAATATAAAAATAGAGGAGATAGTGAGACAACTTATTGACAACTCTTGAGCCAAAGAAAACTGCTATTGAAAAAAAAAGTCGCATCCACAGTTTTGGAGGATCTACTGAATATTTGCTCAGGAATTCTGTGCATAGTATCTATTAGTTTTATTTTATTTTTATTGAGGTAAAATTAACAGATAATATTGGGTGGGTTTAGTGCAGAACCTCAGCAAACTTCTAGTTGTAAGATGAATAAGCCCTGGAAATTTAATATACAACATGGTGACTATAGTTGATAATATGGTATTGTATACATTAAATTTGCTAAAAGAGTAGGTCTTAAATGTTCATACAACAAAACAAAAATGGCAATTAGGTAAAATAATGGAGGTAATAACCAACCTTGTCATGGTAATAATTTCTCAGTCTAACAAATGTCAAATCATCACATTGTACACCTTAAATTTACACAATGTCAATAGTATCTCAATAAGGCTGGGTACAAAAATAAAAAACATTTCTAATTAATAACGAAGTCCCTTTGTTTAGGTACATTTAAAAGTCCTTAGCATTGTTTTTACTGGAGTTGCTCCATTTATGCTCATTTGGATGTTAGTTATCTCAGCTTTCCTCACACTTGAGAACAAATTTGCAGTCTGCAATCAGGATTTCACCAATGCCAGACACTACCGCCTCCCCAAACATCATTACCTTCTCAATTGCCCCAAACTCCAGGAAGTTCCTATTCGTTTTCGACATATCTCGAGGACACTCTCTCTCTCTCCGCACCCTCTGGATTTCCCCCTCCTTGTCAGTAAGGCAGTTTGATTGCCACTGAAAACCCATATGTTAGTCACAATAAAGTGCCATTATTAATCACCTGTGGAAAGGAAATCTGGGTCTGTGTAACAGAGTCCTGGTAGTTCTTAAGAGGGTGGACGAGAGAAGAGAAAAACCACCCTTCATTTTTAGGTGATCATTTGGAGATGAAAATAGACAAATGAATAAGAAATTATTGATTGTCATTGATTGAGCCATGATAGATATGCTGATAAATATCTAGAAAATAGATTAAAATACTTAAAAATATCCACTAGATAAATCAAAATAATTGTAAGACTACTCAGAAGAATTTTACATCTGAAAAATAAGATTTTATTAAACTAACTGTGAGGTCCATTTTTATTTAACTTTACATTTCTATGAGAAAAACCATTAAAAATGCAACCTGTAACATAGTGAATGGTTAATTGTTAAAAAGAAGTTTGTTTTCAATGGTGTTCCAGTGTTGCTATGTAAAAACAATTGTGTTGTGGGAGAAGTAATATAGGTTAGTAGTTAAGCAAACATTTTCCGGGATCAGATTATTTGGCTTAGAGTTTCAGCTCAGCCACTTACTAGCTGAGTGCACTTGAGCAAGATTCTTCGTCTACCTGTGCCTCAGTTTACTTATATTTAAAATTAAGATAATAGTATATGTCCCATAGAATGGTTATAAGGACTATGCTGGTCAACAGTTATGAGGATGTTAGAGCACTGCTTATCATGTGGTAAGCTCTATATAAATAGATACATGATTCCATATTTAAAAGTAGTTCATTCTTTTGTTTATATCACCTATAATTATTATAGCAATTAGTCCAGAGACCACTAACAATCCAGAAACTGCTCACCAATAGGAAAGGAGAGGAATCAATCAGAAATCATTAGCTCAATAATTTATTACTAATGTCAAAAAGTAAAAATAATTTAAGAAAAGTGTTTAGGAGAGAAGTAACATGATTAAAGATTTTATGGGACAAACCAAGGAAGATCAATCAAAGTTCAGTTTTGTTTCAAGAATTGTTTATTGTTAAAATTATCAGAAGACATGAGGAACCAGAAAATGTGTTAATATGGGGCAGGCTGCAAGACCCCAAGACTAAGACTGCCATTAGCCATTAACTAGCTGATTTACCATTAGGAAATAGGGGGACCAATTTGGGGGCTAAGGTCTTGTTAGAGCCTGCCGAAATTGTTCAGTTCTTCATCGTTTTTCACCCAAGGTAAAAAAAAAAAAAAAAAAAAGAATTTCAGGAAAATTAAGATACCAATAAAGGGTTATTGGAGGGTAAATGACATACTTTCCCACCCTCAAATCCTAGCTAAAGATAAACTAATCTAGGCTTGCATGCAGGTCACCAGAAAGAGTAATCAAGCAATACAGTTAGTTTACATTACGTCCCTGGTACAGTAGGACATTTATACTCCAAGGAAGAAGAAGACAGCTTCCCAACTTGACCTTGTTCCCAGAGGCTTTGCTATTCACACAAATAAATGTAAGAAATATGTTTTCATGGATGAAATTAATGACTGCATATTTGGACAATATGTATTGAAAATGAGTTTTAATTGGTGCAATATACAATAAAAGGTATTCAAGAAATGTGAATTGAACAAAATATCAGACACACACTTTATTCCCTTGCTTCTTGCAAGCCCAAAACTTCTAAATTTAGAAAAACTGATTCATACCTAAACAGGAATGCTGTTAAATTTTCTTCAGGTCAAGTTTTTAGACAAACTGTTTGCCAAGGTTGTCAAGGACCAGAAGAGAGAGAGAAAAGAAAAAAAAAAGGAGAAAGAGAAAAATCCAGGGCCATATCAAATTTAGAGAGTGAATGGTACAACAGATTTACTTTTTCTGCTCGGCAATATATATGTACCATTTACTACATGTGGCAGAACCTTGTCCCTGAGTCTTTTCATTAGAACCTATTTGTGGTATATCTAGTTCTTTCCTCTGTTAACTTGAAATTAAACACCTGAAATGAGAGGCAACCTGTATTTATTTCGGATAAAGGAATTGCAATATAGAGAACACAGATTCAGGTGGAACACCAGTGTCCTGATTACAGGGTGAAGGCAAAGGGTTTTTATAAGAAAAAGAATAACCACATAAAAAGAGGGAAAATTTCCTATAGATGCTGATGAGCTGAGCTACACTTGGCTATGCATAATTAGTTACTCATTTTATCTTCAGAGACAGAGAGAGTTCGTATACATCAGTCCTTGTGGTGAGGATGCCCTTTGCCCCGGTTGCTTTACAAACAACTGTTTGTAAGGTGGTATTGGTCTGGCCCAGTCCAAAGGTTCAAGGAGCAGGGCATGCAAAGCAGTTCCTCTGGAATGGCTGCTCTTAGTCTTTTTAAAATAGCTGCAATTACATCAACTTTCACACCTTCAACTACCGCTAATAAATAAAATCAACACACTAATCAAAATAACTTTGTATTATTGAACTGGCATACATCCATTCATATTTTTAATTTTATTTCAATGATAAGAAGGGATTGCTTTATAAGTATTCATAAGTATTTAAAGTTCATGTCACACTATTCAATGATGTATGCTACATTGCCATTTTAATACTACACACATCTAATTTGGGTAATAGACACATGGAAATTCAGTAGCATTGTTTTGAATCTAGGGAGAAACACTAGCTGGGAAGGAAGCAACAGGGAGTTAGCTCAGGAAAAGTCTGAGATTCTGCATGGGTTTGTGGGTTCAAATACCACTTTTATGTGGTTGAAAAGTTACTGCTACTATTAATTGTCAATTGATTTATTTGACACTTATCAGAAAACACTGTGGGACAGCACAGTAAGCAATTCACTTTTACAAGAGACTTAAATTTGCAACCATCTGTGCAGTTTAGAAACAGATGGTAAATATTCTGTCCTTTAAAAAAAAAACTAGCTTAAACTCTAATTTCACAAATTGGTAAATTCAGTTACATTTAACCTATTTCAGTTCCTATAGGTTCTCCAACCAGTGCTTTTGTAAATCATTACATTACCTTTAAATGGAATCAGTTGATTTAATTGGCATTTACATTATGTTCCTTAAATTATTGATGTATATAATGAAGATGAGCAATATATTTATGTCTATGAGCATAAAATAGACTAAAATAAAAACTATATTAACATGGTCATTATATTCTGTTAAAACACTACCCCACTTATTTCCAAATTTGATTTATTTTTATTATATAGTTTCTACCCTGGCAAGATAAAAAGAATGGCATTTGAGTGTTCTTGCAGTTACATTTTGCTTTTTATTTCAAAAAAGTTGCTTAATTATCTGCTGGATATTTGAGACTAAAATTCAAATGGTAAAAAGATTTCTTCTGTACCTCTTATCAACATTCTTACTTGGCTACAGAATGCCTTAGGATTCAGAGAAACCAGAGTGTACTGTGGCAACTTCCTAGAAATGGCTAGTGACTGACAGTGTGTGATAAATTTAAATACGAGCAAAATATGTTACAGTGGCAGGGATATGATATGGCACCAGTCTAGCTCAAAAGAATGCTCAGGATCACGCCCACCTTCATTTTTCAGCCAATGGGAAATGGAAGCCTACTGAAGGGAGAAGAAAAGAATGACAGGGAAGGGCTTTTCTTTAAAGACAGGATATTGTCTGTCTTATGACCAGTGCATGGCAAAATTCGACGAATTATATTACAACCACAAATACCTACCCAAACCCTGTTTTTCCACACCCAGATTTCCAGTTTATCTGCATAAATTTAAGCCTGTTCTGAGACCAGAAAAAGGAAGATGGCGGCAGCCACGTTGGAAATAGAAGACAGTCTGGCACGAAAGCACGGGCCAGCCAGAGCCAGCAGTAGAATGCGGGCCAGCTGGATGCAAGGAGGAGTTGGCATAAAATAGCAGTGGCACCAGTCCCAAAGCAGAGTTACGGCTAACCAGAAGGGAGGAGAACAGTGGCCACATGGCTGAAAAGAGAGCCAGGCTTTCAGAATGCCCACGTATCCAAATCAACCCCATTCCCCAGTGATCCAGATATAAGAAGGTTTGTTTTGTTTCTATGTAAGGACACAGTATTTGGTATGAAGCCCAGAGACAACGCAAGGCTGCTGCTAGCAGCCGTAGCATAATTCAGTCAAAATTCATAAGAAGAAAATTTTAAGAAAAATGTAAGCAATGTTACCATCTTCTGTTATATTGCAGATAACTTAAATGAGGGGGTAATACTATCAGACTGCTAACATGACAACAATAACAAGTTGCTATGTTGTGATGTATACAAAATTCAAATAAAGACAGCATTAGATGATTCAAATGTAATCAACACAATATATTGCAACTCTGTCTCTAAAAATTCAGTGAAGGTAAAGATTAGGCTTTTTAAGAAAATATTATACTCAATGTTGCCTTTTATACAGTACTAATGAGATATGACCCTTTGTCACAATATCATCTCTGATATGAAATTAATGGCACCTCAAACCTACTTTCTGCTTTTTGAAGAACTTTTTTCTTGCCTACTGGCTTCTGTTAACCAGCATTTATATATGTTTAAGTCTCTCTTATATTAAAGTGAGACACCTTTCCCTAGGCCAAGATGAGCAGACTTTTACACCACCTCATCTATAATCCGTTGGCTGTGGGTGTGACCTTGGGAAATCCCTGAAGGAGGTGACAGCTGAGAACACTCCCAGCATCTAGATCGATTGAGTCCTTCCTTGAGAGAGCCTGGATGGTGTTTCACAGTATCTGGAACAGTTCCTTCCTTCAGTTGTTTGAATCTACTTTTTCAAAAGGATTCTGATGAATATCTCCTTTTTAGGGAAATTTTTTAAAAAAGGAAAATCAGTGCCCCACAGTTGCGGCTGACCTACTATCTCCATCCACTGTCCAGTCCCCTTCCTTAGCAAGCAGCTCTGCCATCTTGGTGGCTTACAAGCCTGAGAGCTCTGAGGCTCTGACCACCGTGCTTTTTTCAAGCCAAAGTTGGTGAATTTGTCCACTTACCATTAAAAGAGACACCAGAGTGGTTTATTTGGCAGACAAACACATTTCTCCCTTTCCCCATTGTATAACAGCAGCCCTATCACCTTCTAACCAAGATCTATCACCCCACCTTGGACAGTGCCTCCTCTTTTTGCCTCCTGGTCCCTTGGAACAAGGAGCCTGGAGTCTTCAGACAAGAGTAATTCAATGCTTGTGTCTTTGATAGAAGGACACCCCATTTGAGAACTAGTCTTTAACTGGCACAGCCCACAGTTGCAAGGATTGAAAGTAAAATTTCTGCAAGTAGGATCAGCTTTTCGTTATCTTTTTTCAAAGCATTAGTAAGCCATAGAATCATTATTAATTTAGTTTTTCTTATAGTTGCTAGGGCCTAATGATTTCTCAAATGTATCATACCAGCTAATGCATCCTCATGCATCA